>LR538369.1:81322-148181 GCA_900883565.2 Caenorhabditis panamensis | reverse complement strand
GGGGGAAGTGAGTGTGCAACTGACTTTAAACAAAAATCGCAGAGAGAGAGCCCCGCATTGCGTCGCGGGGCCGGGGCCGACGGCCCAGGTTCACATCTTTCGCAGCAGCCTTCATCAACTTTGTTTTCTTTTGAGCCCTTAATCTCTTGATTCCCTAGATCCTCTGAAGCCTCTAGACCCATTTTTTCCTCATTTCGCAATCTCAATGCCTATCTCAATTTCATAATGTCACTCTTCAATCTTGCGCTCTTCCGGACCTCGTAAGGATGACCTCTTCTCGCTTGTATTGCCTCAAAATGAATTCTGTCCATCTTCATCTTCCAAATGTGACCTCTTCAAACGGAGGGCCAGAACGTCTTTTCCCTGACGCCACAAATCCAATTCCGCCCCCGCCCCCTCAGCATCTCCTTCTAAGGGCACCTGCTTTCTGGAAAGGCGGCGCCGCAAAAGAAGAAGAGCCGCCGGCCCCTTCGGCGTCTCTGCGGGGCCCGAGAGGCAGTCAAGCGACTACGTCTTTCACTCAATGAGTGAGTGTATTTGTGCGCCCGAGGAGTCCCCGCCCGGAGCACAGCGTGCGGCTTTGTGGAGTGAGAGAGAGAGGCGAGAGAAAGCCGCAGTGCGCTGGGCTCTCGCGGTGAGAGCTCCGCCGAGACCACACCGCCTATTTCTATTTCTTTCTCCTCAGCCCTCAGCCTCAGCCCTCGGCCACAGCCACGGCTCAGCCACCCCCAAACAGAACAAACTATTGATCCGTTTCATTCCGTTTTTCCCTCACTAAATCCGTCCCAATTTACAGGTCAAAATCCCCCTGTAGAAATCATCTCAATCCGTAGACAAATGGGAAATGAATGGAGGCAGATTTGACTTTGACGACGGCGGAACCTATGTAGGCGGCTGGGAAGAGGGCAAAGCGCACGGTCACGGAGTGTGTACTGGGCCACAGGCGAAAGGAGAGTACGCCGGCGCTTGGCATTACGGATTCGAAGTTTCGGGAGTTTATACATGGCCATCGGGCAACACGTATCAGGGACAGTGGCAGAATGGAAAACGGCATGGATTGGGTGTGGAGCAGAGAGGGAGATGGGTGTATAAGTGAGTTTTTTGAAGTTTTCTGTACGACGCTCCGGAATAACGGGCGGTTGTTGTTTAGTAAAACGTTGATTCTGGCTTGATTTTGAGTTTTCAAAGCTTTCAAAGTTACTGTAGGGCTCAGAATTGAAGCTCTAAACACAAAATTCGACCCTCATATCATCTAAATATCATGAAAAAACCAATTCCAGAGGAGAATGGACGCAAGGCTACAAAGGACGATACGGAGTCCGTCAATCGGCATCTTCGCAGGCCAGGTATCAGGGCACCTGGTCCGCGGGATTCCATGATGGCTATGGAACTGAGATCTACGTCGATCAGGGGTCTTATCAAGGACAATGGCTTCGAGGAATGCGACATGGTTATGGTATTCGGAGGAGTACCACCTATGGAAATGCAGCCAAGTTTCGGTCCAAGTCACAGACGCATGCTTCGTTGACGAGTTTGAGGAGTGGAAGGGTGGAAGAGGAGAATACAGAGGAACACAGGCATAGTGAGTTTTTCGGGGCGATGGCGGCCGTGGCCTAGGATTCCACGCGGCCGCCGAATGGGTCGCTGATTTTCGGCTGTATTTTTCTGGTTTTGATCTTTTTTCTTGGTTTTTTTTGTAAAAACATTAGGAGAAACCCTTTTTCTGTTTGTTTTCTTTGGAAAAATTGAGAAAAATGTTTGAAAATCAGCAACAGTAACCGTGGAGAGGCGGTGGAACAGGAATCCACGCGTGCCGCCGAATGGATGCTGGTTTTTGCCCTTATTTTGCTGGTTTTTGACCATTTTTCTTGGTTTTTCTTGTGAAAGCATCAAAAAAACTGTTTAATCTTTGATTTTAACGGGAAAGATTAGGAAAATTGGTTGAAAATTAGCAAAATAACGTAGAAATAGAGCGATGCGCTCTCAACAAGACGCTCGCAGATTTTGCCTTGATTTCGTGTATTTTTGACTAATTTCTACAATTTTTTTGTGTAAAAAACAACAGAAAAAACCTTTTTATCTTTGCTTTCACAAAAAAGTTCGCGAAAAATGGTTGAAAACGAGCAAAAAAACTGCTAGACAGAGCGCCCAACACCGACGAAATTTGACGGCCGCGCGGAATCCTAGGCCACGGCCACCGAAAAATCACAGACATCTCAAATTCCCGTTTTCCAGAAGAAGGACTATCCGGTCGCGGAGGTTTCGTACTTCGTGCCAACTCTGCAGCTCCCCAAAGACGCCGAAGATCCCTTTCCGAACGAAGTCTCGCCGTGAAGCGTACCCTTCTCTCCGGTCTCCGAATCAAGAAACAACACTCCACTGGCGATATCCATCAACGTGTTGCTTCAATGACAGGAAGCCTTCGTTCCAGTGGATCTACCATGAGCTGCACTTCCGAAGACTCTCTCCATCATCACGGACTCCAGCAACCCGAAGAGGAAGCAGTGGAAGAAAGCTCTACGGAATTGTACATGGGAGAATGGAAGAATGACGTGAGGAGTGGATTCGGTGTTTGTGAACGAAGCGATGGTCTCAAGTATCATGGAGAATGGGCCAATAATGCAAAATGCGGGTTTGGAGTCACAACATTCAAAGATGGAACAAAGGAAGAGGGCAGGTACAAGAACAACATCTTGATTGCCTCATCTCGTCGGAAAGGTGTGATCTTCATGAGAGCCTCAAAGTTCCGGGAAAAGCTTGAACAAGCAGTTGGAACAGCTTCTCGAGCCGCCAGCATCGCTCAACAGAAAGCTGACATCGCGGCGAGCAGAACATCAACTGCTCGGGAACGCAGTGAACAAGCACACTTTGTTGCGAGGCAAGCTAACGAGGACTCGGAATTGGCGAGAATCCACGCGAAGCAATTCGATCCGAGTTTTAAGCAACCTGGAACTCGTCGGCTTTTGAAAGAAGCCAATGGTGGAGAGTCGTTCGGAACGGATCTTTCCGATGCCATCTCGTATTCAAGACATCTCTCGCAAACTCACAGCAAACAGCACTCTTTTGAGCAGGTAATTTTTTTACAGGGCTTTTTTTCACTTTTTATGATGTTAATAGATAGATTTTGATACGTGGATCACGAATCTGTTTTTTATTTTTGTTGAAATTTCTTTCTAATAGGATTTTTAGACCCTCAAACTTTGAGGTTGAAAATCTCAAAAAAGCTCAAAATCTGATTTTTGAGCAGCACTCTTTTGAGCCGGAACTTTTTTCTACCTAGCTTTTTTGCAGTTTTCAGAATGTTTATAGATAGATTTCGACACGCTGATTACGAATCTGTATATCATTTTGTAAAAAAAAACTTTCTAAGAGCACTTTTAGACCTTCAAACTTTGAGGCTCAAAGTCTCAAAAAAGCTCAAAATCAGATGTTTGAGCATCACTCTTTTTAGCAGGTACCTTTTTCTACCTAGCTTTTTTGCAGTTTTTAGAATGTTTATAGATAGATTATGACACGCTGATTATGAATCTGTTATTAAATTTTACTGAAATCGCTTTATAAGAGCACTTTTAGACCTTCAAACTTTGAGGTTCAAAATCTCAAAATTCTCAGAATCGGATGTTTGAAGCCTCATTTGAAGGGGTTTTTGGTGGTTTCTGAAAGATTCAAATAGTGTTAAAAATAGGTCTAAACGTTTTCTATCAATCCTGATAAAAATTTGAAAAAGTTCGAAAAAAAATTTTTTTCAAATTTTTTCCTCCTTGAAAAAAAATTTTTTCGAAAAAAATTTTTTTCTCTGAATTTTTTTTCAGATTTTTATCAGGATTGATAAATCAAGTTTGGATGCAATTTTTGCACTATTTGAATTTTCTAAAAACCATCGAAAACCCCTTCAAATAGACCCTCAAACACCGGATTTTGGGCTTTTTTAGACTTCTCTAGAAAGAAGCTTCGAAAACTCAACTTCCCCTCATTTCAGACCCTCTCCGTTGACATGGCAGATGACCTAACACCTCCATCGCGACATTCCAACGCCTATCACAACCATGTCCCCACAACCAATCACGTTGGCTTCCTCCCACAATACGGCTACCAGGAAGCGGGGTCCCAAATGCATACTCCAATGGATCCTCATGATTTGAACCTCCCGCATCCAAATTTGATGCCTAATCATGTAATTTTTAGTGCTATCTTCTTTAAAAATGATGTTTTTTGTTCCAGGATCCATCCTCCATCCCATCGGTGTCTGTTGTACCGGAAGAAGAGAAGCCTCTGATCATTCAACCCCAAACATCACTTCCAGGGCCTTCTAACTTGACAACACAGGCTCCGAATGTGATGTCTTCTCGATTCTCGTTAAGGTAAGGTGTCAGAAAACCTAAATTCATTGATTTGGTGGCCGTGGAAGAGGAATCCGCAAGGCTTCTTGGGTTTGCTCTTTTTTCGCTGTTTTTCAACTATTTTTGTCAATTTTTTTGTGAAAACATTAAATTAAAAGTGTTTTCTGATATTTTTAGCAAAAAAACGTAAGAAAAATGGTTGAAATTGAGCGAAAAACGGCTGAAAATCAGCTCGCTTTTTGTGTGGCCGAGTGGAATCCTAGGCCACGGCCACCGAGTTTACCTTTGTGTTTTCAACGGTTTTTGGCTTGTTTTTGACCATTTTTTCAAATTTTTTTTGTGAAAAACAAAGAAACAAACCGTTTTCTTGTTGTTTTCACAAAAAATTGAGAAGAAATAGTTGAAATTGAGCGAAATGACGATGGAAACTAACTAGCTCTAGACTATGTGTTTTTAACCGTTTTTTGCTTGTTTTTGACCTTTTTTCTAGAACTTTTTTGTAAAAAACAGAAAAACACACTGTTTTCTTGTTGTTTTTACAAAAAAATTTGTAAAAAATGATTGAAAACTAGCGAAATAACGGCGAAAACCAGCGACGATTTTTTTTCGTTGCGCGGAATCTTCGGCCACGGCCGCCGCGGCCAAATTTGACGAAAAAAACTGGCTGATTGATTATGGATTATGTTTGAATTGTTTCAGTGATGACCACTACGATCAATACGTGATGGCGGGCGGAAGTAACAACCAGGCGCAAGGCCAGCAACAGCAGCAGAAGCTTCGACGCAACCGGCCATCGCTCATGAGACAGGCGGATGTCAACGAGTCTTGTGTACGTTTTGTTGCGAGCAACGAGTTGGGTCCGAGGAGTTGGTGAGGCGAGGAGAGAACACTCTCCAACTCCTCGGCACCCTTCATTCCTCCCTCACATTAGTGTAAAGTGGTAGAAGAAGAAGATCCCCCTCCCGAAAGAACCTACTCACTCTGACTCATCTCATCTCTATCGATCCATTTTTCCAGGGAACTGCTGCCAGCGGGCTCAATCGAAGGTCGACTCTTGCCTCGGCAAGAGATCGCAACGGGGATGTCAACCATCCGGGAGCCATCGGAGCCGCGCAAGCTGCGAAACTCTCGTCGGCGGCAACGGTTGATGGGGATAACATGGGCAGTCTGCCAAATTTGGCGCAGTTGGAGAATCAAGGGGTATTCGTTGATTTTGAGGAGAAAAGTACTGGGAATTGGGAAGTTCTAGGTCCGAATGAGGAGAGAAGAAGCGGCGAGGTTGGCTGGACAACGACGACAAGAGGTTTTGAGAGAGCAGGAAGAAGCCGCGTTGCTGAGAGCCAATCCACTTCGACACTTCTTGCAGCCAGCGTTTAGGGTGAGTTTGAATGGCTTATAACTTGAAAATTAGTGGAGATATAGAGAAGGTGTCTACTAACAAGTTATAGAGAATGTTGTGATCTTTATTTTGTCAGTAGACTACTTTTTGCTATCTCTTACAGTAACCCCAGAAAATGTGAAAGTGTTGGTGCGACCCATCAGCGTTTGCATTATAGCTCATATCTTGGAAACTATTTGAGATATTGAAAAGTTATCAACGAACATGTTATAGAAAATTTTATGATCTACATTTTGTTAGTTGATTACTTTTTAGCATCTCCTACAGTAACCCTAAAAAACGTGAAAACATGAACGCCGCTCTCACTGGCGTTCCAAACGGTGGTGGCGCGCCAAACAGGATCACGTTTCATACCGCATATCTCAAAAACCATGACATATATCAAAAAGCTGTTAACTGACAAATTATAGCACGTTTTATGATCTTTATTTTGTTAGTTTACAACTTTTTGTCATCTTCTACAGTAACCCTAGAAAACAAGAAAGTGTGAATGCCGTCCCCAGTAGTAGTAATGGGCCAAAATGACTTGCATATTATGCTTTATAACTCAAGAACCATGGCAAATATCAAATAAGTGTCAACTAACAAAATGTAGACCATTTTAAGATCTACATTTTGTTAGTTGACAACTTGTTACCATCTTTTACTGTAATCTCATGGCACTCAAAAGTTTGAGCGCCGCCCCCAGCAGTGGTAGCGCGTCAAAATGACTTGCATATTATGCCTTATAACTCAAGAAATATCAAAGATATCAAAAAGTTGTCAACTAACAAAATGTAGACCATTTTAAAATCTACATTCTGTTAGTTAACAACTTGTTACCACCTTTCACTGTTCCCAGGGCACTCAAAAGTTTGAGCGCCGCCCCCAGTAGTGGTAGTGCGCCAAAATGATTTGCGCATTATGCCTCATAACTCAAGAAATATTAAAGATATTAAAAAGTTGTTAACTAACAAAATATAGCCCGTTTTATGATCTTTATTTTGCTAGTTAACAACTTGTTACCATCTCTTACCTAAACCGAGATAACAATGCAAACCCCTATCAACTCATTTTCTTCTTCCAGGCCTGGCTAATCCGATGGCGTATCCCGATCCTTCTCGCCATTGCCAACGTCTCCCTTCTCATGCTCTTCTACCATTTGCTCACTTATGAGAAAAAGAAGAAATCCTCTTCCTAGGCACTTATAATACAACCCAAACAATTCGCTCAATTCTTCGTCATAGGGGTACCAAATTGTATTTTTTTGGATTCTGAACACATCTTGATGGCGGTTTCAAAAATACAACCTAATAATTGAATCACTTAATTCTGATACCGTATTTCTTTCTTTTTATATTTTGACGAATACTTCTGAGCGGGACACTGTGATTTTTCAAAAATTTTTCAAAAATTTCTATAGTCTTGGTGCTCTTTTCGTGTGGAAAATGTCCCCTTCCCTACCTTCCCAATGTCTTTTTTTCTTTTCGAACGATTATTTTATAGAATTTTCTGAATTCCTTAACAATTAACCGTTATCAGTAACCCAAAACAACAAAAAAACACTGAAAATCTTTCCTCCAACCCAAAAAAATTCTATGATTAATATTATGTACCGTTTATCCAATTAGAGCTCCAGTATCGGAGCCCTGTCCGGTTTGGAGCTCAACTTCTCTTAAATATTTTTTTCACTATTTTTGACGCATACATATGAACATTTAGACATATATTTTTTTGTTTTGAATCGAAATAAATTGGAGTTTTCTTTTCTCGAAATTTTTTTTTCATTTTTTCAATTTTTTTTTCAAAAATTTTTTGAAAGTTTTTTTTTCAAACGGTTGTAACTCTAGAAATTCAAAAGCTAACAAAAAGTTGTCAACTAATAAAATATGGGAAATTGTCTCTAGTTTCTTTTGTTAGTACACAGTTTTCATACATCTTCTTCAGTAATCCCAGAAAACTGGAAAACGTGGGCGCCGCGCACATTAGTAAATTGGCTCTTGTTTTACAGCGCATATCTCAAAAACCATGAAAGATATCAAAAAGTTATTACTACAAAATTGTTTTTCAAAGCTTCAGCTATCGATTGATATGCAGTTTGTCGAATTTGATCAATTCAAACTTAAGATATGACGTTTTTTAAACAACACTACATGCGGAATTGCGGAGTGTCGTACTGGGCAAACTTTTACAGCGCATATCTCAAGAACCATAACAGATATCAAAAAGTTGTCAACTAACAAAATATAGACAAAAACCTGCGCAACATTTTGTTAGTTGACAACTTTTTACCATTTTTACTTCTAACCAAGATAACAATCACTTTATAACTACCACTTTTCAAGAATCAGAATCACAGAATGTACACATAATGGCATCAAAACAAACTTCTCCTGGTTTACAGAGAAGTTTTTTTTAGAGGTAGGATTCATTTTTAGATAAACGGATAGCCGGGGTGATCCCTTCCATGGTTTCCAGAAGACGAACAGCTCTAGGAAGCACTGGCGAAAGTTCACCGCCTTCTTCTTCGGGGACTTTGGACAATGGACGCGCTTTTCGAGGGGTATGCTGGAAATTTCTGGATTCTTAGGGGTTTATAAGCTTTGTAAAGGTACCTGTTCATCTCTCCCAGAAGAGCTTGACCCAGCTTCTTCTTCCTCTCCAATTAGCGACTCCATTCTTCGCTGTGCACTCATCACTTCATCAATTTTATCGGAGATTTGTTTGATGGCACTTTGACGGTCTTCTGGGGTGGTTCTAAAAGAATCTAATTAAAAATTTGCTCTACGAACGACGTTCTTAGTCTTGCAACTTTCATTTAATTTCAAGCATGCGCCTTTAAAGTCGGGGTACTGTAGTTTCGTCAATTTTTGTCGATTTTTCGCCGATTTTCGCGATTTTTTTGCAAATAATCAGCAGACTTTTAATTCACAGTGTTATTTATCAACTAAAACATCTCTTTTTCCAACGATTTCCCGGAAAAATCCCTGAAAAAACCGATAAAATCATCGAAAAGTCAACGAAACTACAGTACCCCAACTTTAAAGGCGCAGGACTGAAATCGGTGAAAGTTTTGCGGCGCGGTTTGTCGATTTTTCGTCGATTTTAGCGTTTTTTCCGCAAAAGTGAGCAGAATTTTGACTCCCAATGTTACTTCTCAACTAAAGCGTCTCTTTTTCTAACAATTTCGCTGAAAAATCAACGTAAAAACGCTAAAATCATCGAAAAATCGCCGAAACCACAGTACCCCGACTTTAAAGGCGCATGCCTGAAATCGGTGAAAGTTTTGCGGCGCTTTTTGTCGATTTTTCGACGATTTTTCCGAGAAATTGTTGGGAGAATTAATGTTTTAGTTTTTTTTAAACAATTCAAGTCGAAATTGCGCTAAAAATTTGCCAAAAAGAAGCGAAAATCGAGGAAACTACAGTATCCCGACTTTAAAGGCGCATGTCTGAAAGTTTCGCAAACTAAACTTACGAATGATCCGCATTAATCTGCGCTGCCAACATTCCTCCAATACTCGACAACTCTTCTATATCATTCCTCAATCGTTTTCTATCAGTGCTCAAAGTTATCGCATTGAGCTTTCCACTAACTCGAAGACGTTCTCGAAGTGATTTTTCAATCTCAGCGACTCTTTCCATCATCTGAAACGTTATTTTCTGGGTTCTACAAGTCCTAAACAATACGTACCTGTCTATGAGTAACCATGAAAGACTCCACAACCTTCAATCTTGCCTCATTTTTTCTTATCGCATCATCCAGTTCTTTCCATGCGTTTTCTAGCTTCTGTTTTCTCTCGTCAATGGAGCTCTCCTTCATAGCAATCCTCTCGGTTTGTTTTGCCATTGCAATCAGTTGTTTTCCGTATTCATAGGTGCTCTGAAAAATTCTTGCAACTCTAAAAATATGATTGTTATCAAAAGTTGTGATCGTGCGCTAAACTAGCTTGTGCTTCATGGCGCATATCTCAAAAACCATAACAGATATCAAAAAGTTGTCAACTACAAAGTTGTTTTTCGAAGTTTTAGCTATCGATTGATGTATGATTTGTCAAATTTGATGCTTTCAGCGTTGAGATATGAAGTTTTTTAAACAACACTACATGCGTTATTGCGGAGTGTCGTACTGGGCAAACTTGCACAGGAGCATATCTCAAAAACCATAACAGATGTCAAAGAGTTGTTAACTAACAAAATGTAGAAAATAAACTGCGCAATATTTTGTTAGTTGAAAACTTTTTACCATCTACAATTCTAACCAAGATATCCGTCACTTTATAACTACCACTTTTACTTACCAATGCAGTCTTATCCAAATTCTGCCGGTCATCTCTCAAATTCCTCACAGCATTCTCATCAACATCTGATAGACTGTACTCTTTATGAAGAGTTTCTTTGAGTTCCCCGAGCCATTTTATCGCTTGATCACAGTCTCCATAAGTTGTAAGAAGCTGGATTTGTTGTTGCTGTTCTAGTCGTTTTACGTTGGCCAAGTCGTTGTGTCTGGAGGAAAAAAACAATGAAAATTAGCATGGAACAATTGAAAATGACTTGTTTCTATTAATTTCTGTTCTATAAATGTGAAATTTACCAAAACCCAAACTTTTTCCTTTCGTGATCTCGGTTGTCCTAGAATCCTAGAACTCACCGATTCTGCCTCTGCGAGATATCATGCATTGTAGAGTTAATATGAGCTATAAAGTCTTCACATGGCAAAACTTCTTCATATTGCCTCATTTTCAAAACAGTTTCCTCACCGGCATCCATTGCGGCGTCGAAGGAGACATCTGGAAAAATTGAAAAATTGGCGATTTTCAAACAATCAGTGTGAAGTCAATTTAAATGCAAAAATTAAGTGAGTTATACGATTAAAAAGAAAATTTTCTCTAGTTTATTTTGTTAGTTGACTGTTTTTTGATATCTTTTACAGTAATCCCGGGAAAAATCGATAAGTGAGAGGTGGGCTGCGGCGCGGGGGTGGGCGCCTGCGCCGCAACGCATATATAGGTCAGCTTTTGCAGGGTATAACTCGAGATCCATTAAAGATATCAAAAAGTTATTAACTAACAAATTGTAGTAAATTTTAAGGACTTTGTTTTGTTAGTTGACACCTTTTTACGATCTCCAACCCAAATCCCAGGATACTCAAAAGTGTTAGTGCCGCCCCCGGCAGTAGTGGCGCGTCAAATTGGTTTTCAGTTTATGACTCATATCTTAAAAATCGTGAAAGATATCGAAAAGTTGTCAACTACAAAATTGTTTTTCAAAGTTTTAGCTATCGATTGATGTGTGTTTCGTCAAATTTGACCATTTGAGACTCGAGATATAAAGTTTTCTAAACAACACTACATGCGTTATTGCGGAGTGTCGTACTAGAACAGAGCGCTATGCGGCGTATCTCGCGTACTATTAGAGATATCGAAAAACTGTCAACTAACAAAACAATTCTCGTAAAATAGAGATTTTATTCCATGCTTTTACTTACTCATAGAATTCACCAAATCATCCAATTCCTTCTTCGTTTGCGCCAACTTTTCCACACTTCTAACAGAGCTGTCCTCTTCGCTGCATAGTTTTTCCAACATCAAATCGGATTTTTTAATGAACTGAAACATGCTAAATTGAAAAAAACTATTTATTGTGCTGTGAATACCTCTGCAACCTTCTCCCGGAAGGATTTATTGGAAAGTGCAAACTGTGTCTGTGCCTCGACTCGATATGCAAAATGATCAGCGACTTCTCGGATTTGTTGGCGGGTTTTTTGAAGTACGATTGCAACTTGGGGACATGCTGCCATCAACCTAGTAGCCATTTCAGCCAACTGATGACTTTGATCCTCGATTTCCTTTGTTTTGACAGATAGCTCTTCGTGTTGCTTTACAAGACTTTCAGCTTCATCGACGTTTTCAGCGATCTTAACATGAAATTGATACTCTACCCATTATTTGAAAGCGTCTAGTTACCTGGCAAAGAGAATTCAACCATTTTTCCCCACTTCCTTCAATCCAATCCAAGAAATCTGAGACTCCGGCAGTGTGATCTTTGATAAGACCATCTTTACTATTCTCTTCTTCTTTGATTTTCACGTCTCTTATTGATTTTTTCAGGGAGTTTGCTGCGAATTCGTCTTCTACACGTTTTGTAGATGTCAGCTTGGCAAGGAACTCTTCTACTGAAAAAATAAAAAATGTGAAAAAAACATTTTCCGCATTTTTTCAATCCCTCGAAAAAAAATCTCGAACATCGATGTTTTAGAACCGATTTGAAGAGGTTTCCGGTGGTTTCTAGGAAATCTAAACAGTGTTTAAAAAAATCTAAGCTTCTTCTATCAATCCTGATAAAAATTTGTAAAATGTGAAAAAAAAAATTTTTTTTCAAAAAAAATTTTTTTCAAGGTTGGAAAAAATTTGAAAAAAATTTTTTTTTGGGATTTTTTGTTTTTTATCGATAGGAAAACAGCGCTGTAAATATTTTTAAAATTAAATTTATTTTTTTCTATCAATACTGATAAAATTCTAAAAAATGTGAAAAAATTTTTTTTTTTCAAAATTTTTTTTGAGGTTGGAAAAAATTTGAAAATTTTTTTTTTCTGAATTCTCAAAAAATTTATCAGAATTGATAAAAGAAGTTCAGATTTATGTTTTGCACTATTTGGATCTTCTGAAAACCACCGAAAACCACTTCAATAAAGGCCTTAGAATCCCGATTTTGACGTTTTCAAGACGGACTTCCCTAAAACTCACATCTCCGATCCTCTTCCAAGTCATGTTTGCTTGTATCCTGCTCTATTTCCTCTAGATAACTCTGCCACTTTCTTATCTCCACTCTCTTCTCCAACCAGGCATCCGGATCATAACCCAAGGTCCCTCCAAACTGTTCTGGTAGTTGGGAGACATCGACAAACTTTGAGAGCTTGTGCATTGAAATCAGAATGGTTTTTAGAGTGTATCCACTGACAATCAAGTCGAAATTTATCCTCTGTTGATCTAGAAACTTCTCTGGTTGAATTATAAGCACTTGTCGGACTTTTTTGTAGAGAGCTTGCTGAAAAGGACCCCTTTTCAAGGTGAGGCTCAAAACACCAAAAAACCCACTTGACACGCCCTCAAATAGAACTTCAACTGCTTTAGATGAATATGCCTTGTGTCTAAAAGCACTGTAAACTGGGTAAATGACGGTAAGGTGTCTGATAAAAGAGCCAAGAGGGAAACCAAGTTTTCGTAAGAGCACTCTTGGACTTGAGAAGTGGAGATGACGAGGAGGGCATTTCCTTCGCGGTCTGTTCCTCCTGGATTAAGAAGTTTTTTGAAATAGGCAGTAACACTAGGTTATAGAGGATGTTTTCTAGTTTATTTTGTTAGTTGACCGCTTTTTGCTAAGTTTTGCAGTAATCCCAGAAAGCTTGAAAAATGTCCGCTTCCATAGCGCTAAACTGACACTTGCTTTTGAGCTCATATCTCAGGAATCACTAGAGATGACAAAAAGTTGTCAACTAACAAATTAAAGAACACAATGTGATGTACATTTTATTAATTGACAGCTTTTTGATATCTCAAACGGTGTCTGAGATACGAGCCATGCCGCAAACACCATTTCGTCTCCACATGAGTTTGGGAGCGGCGTTCAAACTTTGGAAGTTTCTGGGGTTACTGTAAGAGCTATCAAAAAATTGTTAATTAACAAATTAAAGCGCACAATGTGATAAACATTTTATCAGTTGACTGTTTTTTGAAATCTCAAACGCTGCTTGAGATACAAGCCATGCCGCAAACGCCATTTTGGCGCCCTACCTCCACAAACATTTGGGAGCGGCGCCCAAACTTTTGAAGTTTCTGGGGTTACTGTAGAAGATATTGAAAAGTTGTCAACTAACAAGTTAAAGAACACAATGCGATAAACATTTCATTAGTTGACAGCTTTTTGAAATCTCAAATGGTGTCTAAAATACAAGCCATGCCGCAAACACCATTTAGGCGTCCCACTTTAGAGAGCGGCGTCCCAACTTTTAAAGTTTCTAGGGTTACTGTAAAAGATAGCAAAACGTTGTCAACTAATAAATTAAAGAGCACAATGTGATACACATTTTATCAATAAACTACTTTTTGTTATATCAAACGGTGTCTAAGATACGAGCCAAGGCGCAAACACCATTTCGGCTCCCCACCTCCACAAACATTTGGGAGCGGCGCCCAAACTTTTGAGTTTTCTGGAGTTACTGTAAGAGATATCAAAAAATTGTCAACTAACAAATTAAAGAACACAATGTGATAAACATTTTATTAATTGACAGCTTTTTGATATCTCTAACGGTGTCTGAGATACAAGCCAAGTCGCAAACACCATTTCGGCGCCCCACTTCCACAAACATTTGGGAGCAGCGCTCAAACTTTTGAAGTTTCTGGGGTTACTGTAAAAGATATTAAAAAATTGTCAACTAACAAATTAAAAAACACAATCTGATCAACATTTTATCGATTGACAACTTTTTGATATCTCTTATGAAAAACGAGATATCAATGCTTGAACTTTTTGTGCATAACTTTTTGCTTGAGAGTTTCAAAGCGCTTCGGTTCTGGCTTCTTCCTAACTAACATTCTGACTTCCAATTCCCTCAAAAACAATAGAACCTTTTGTTTTCTACTATTTGCCAACTTTTCACCTCTGTGTAACTTTCCAAACCTCAGGTTTGTACCTTAGATTTGTACCCCCCGAAAGGTATCAAAAGTCACGAAGCTTTTTCATCTTTTTCCCCATCTCATTATCCTCCCTTATCATTCATCATTCATTTCATTCCCATTTCCTCATAAGTGTAATACCAGAAGCCTCTATTCTCCCTGATTGCCGTATTACACAAGGTATTCGGGTTGGCAAGGCGAATGAAGCGAAACTGTGTCAATAGGTAAAACGGAAGAGCGGGGCGGATTGATTGATAAACGCGCGGCCCCCGAATACGGAATTCCAAGTGGAGAAACGGAAAACGGGTAATTCAAACGGTCAATAACGGCTATTTTAAACCAAATGCTTCGAAAAACCAAGCCAAAACCAAAGAACCCACCTGGAATAAACGCGAGTCGATCCAACACATGTTGCCGTTGTTTCTGCCAGTTCATCCTTACAAGACTTTGCAAAGACAGGTTGTTTGTAGTGTCGGACAGATCGGGAGGCGGGGAGGGGGGAAGATGGAGAAGAAGAAAAAGAAGAAGACGAATAAACAAAAGAAGCGCGCGGAAAAGGTAGGAGAGACAGAGACAAGGAGAGCGCGACTGTCTACGGGAAACGGGGGTGTTACAGTTTACTGCTAATTGATTAGGGTTTTGCCATGCCGACTTCCGATCGCTTTTGACGCTAATCAATCTGTCCCTCTTCTAAGGGATGACAATGTTGAAGGAAAGGTGTTTTGCGGTTGCGTTTACCTCGGTTTATCGTCAGGTACATATTTTGATCAAAAGCAAAGAAACCCAAATGCTGACAAGGTACCTGGGCAGGGGAGAGGAAGTGCGCGACTGTTAGCTGTTATATCTCTGAAACCATGCAAGATAACAAAAAGTTGTCAACTACAAAGTTGTAGCTTTAGATTAGCTCTACATTTTACTAGTTGACAACTTTTTACCATCTCTTACCGAAATCCTAGGACACTCTAAAGTTTGAGCGCCGCTCCCTAAAGGTGGTGGCGCTGCAGTGTGGTGTTTCTTTCATGGCGCATATCTCTGAAACCATGCTAGATATTGAAAAATTGTCAACTACAAAGTTGTAGCCCTAGATTTGATGTATATTTTCTTTGTTGACAAATTTTAGATTTACCGTGTCTGGCGGGAGTTATGACTTGTCAAAGATACGTTTATTCTTGACTACTTGTTTCAACCTAGCTTTAACTTCAATGCTCAGAACAGCTTTTGAACCAGTTCTTTTTGATTTTCTTTCTTGTTTCAAGTTTTTCTAATTTTCTAGTATACTCTCCCCTATCTAAACTCACCCAACTCACCGAAAAAACCCAAAATCAACCATCAATGCGATTGAGCTACTTGGAGGGGACCAATTGAGAATCATTGTAAACAATTAGGTACCTTGCAAGCAGCTCAACAGCACTGAATGTATGTTAGCAGGAATAAAATAAAAAAACAGGAGTAAGTAAGCACGGACCAAATGAATCCGGAGCCACCGAAAAAGTGGGCGGAGTTTGAGAGAGGGGCGGAGTGATGATTGAAGTGGCCGTAGGGAAGTGTCAAGTGGAGATGAGATGAAATGGAATTGAGAGGAAGGGGGGATGGATAGATGAGTGTGTTGACACAAAGAGAGCAATTGATATGATAGAGGTTATCAATTTGGGATCAAAACGTTTGAACTGATCTTTTATGAAGATTTGGGGGTTTGGGGACCTTACCTTTTGGTGCGTTGGGCGCCGAAATTGCTTTGCCTCATATCTCTGACACCGTTTGAGATATTAAAAAACTGTTAACTGATAAAATGTTTATCACATTGTATTCTTTAATTTGTTAGTTGACACCTTTTTGATATCTCTTACAATGACCCCAGAGACTTCAAAAGTTTGGGCGCCGCTCCCAAACGTTTGTGGAGAGTAGGGCTCCAATACAGCGTTTGTGGCTTGGCTCATATCTTAGACACCGTTTGAGATGTTTGAAAACTGTCAATTGATAAAATGTTTATCACATTGTTGTCTTCAATTTGTTAGTTGACAACTTTTTGATATCTCTTACAGTAACCCCAGAAACTTCAAAAGTTTGCGCGCCGCTCCCAAATGTTTTTAGAGGGCGTCGAAATGGAGTTTGCGGCTTGGCTCATATCTCAGAAACCGTTTGAGATATCAGAAAACAGTCAACTGATAAAATGTTTATCACATTATGTTCTTCAATTTGTTAGTTGACAACTTTTTGATATCTCTGATGCTTCTTGAGATATGAGCTTAAAAACAAGTGCCAGTTTAGCGCGCTATGAGAGCGGTGGCGCCCATGTTTTCAAACTTCCTGGGATTTCTGCAAAACATAAAAAAAGCGGTTAACTAACAAAATAAACTAGAGAAAATTCTCTATAACCTAGTATTACTGCCTTTTGCAAAAACTTTTTATTCCAGGAGGAACAGACCGCGAAGGAAATGCCCTCCTCGTCATCTCCACTTCTCAAATGCAATGGCTCTTTTGAGAACTTGATTTTCCTCTCGGCTTTTTTATCAGACATTTTACAAGCATGTAACAAGTACATGAAGAAATCAGCTATAACATATCCAAAACTGAGCTCAAATGGACTATTCTGAGCTGAGTTATGCTTCTTTGAAGTACGGAGTACTAACCGGTAGCTTACTGTGTCTCAACATCAGAAACCTATGTTTCCTTCACTCCGAACAACTTCTCCAATTCAATTGAGTCTCCCCCCTCTCTCTAACAAACCCATCTTCTCCTCATCCTTATTCAATAAGTACCCCCTTCCCTTTCTATTCCCACTAGTACCTGCTCTTGTTATCCCCTCCCTTCCCCTTCCAAGATGGCTTTGAGCCGAGCTAATCTATGGGAATTCGAGAGCTGCGTCTCTCGGTGTTTTAGGCTCTTTCACCAGTTCAATTTGCCCCGGGGAAGACGCAAAATCTTCTTTCGATTTACTTACATACCAACTTTGTGTTTGGGCAACTAACTTTGAGAGCTAGGAATGCTTTATTGGGAATACATTGTGATAAGTTGGCAGTGTTCAATAGAGTGGAATGATAGAGAGAAACCCGAGAACAATGAAAAATTGAGATAAGCTAAAGGATTCCAACTTCTTGAAGCCAAACTGCAGCGAATAGGATAATGACAATGAGGATTGGGATGCAGATTGCGATTCCGACGATTAGACCGATGGGTACTGAAAGTAGGAGTAGTTTGAGGAGTCATAACTTTAGAAGGAAGCATTGGATCAAAAAGTTGTAAACTACAAAAATAAAGCTCAATTTGTGATGAACAATTTTGTAGTTGACAATTTACTGATATCTTTTATGGTTTTTGAGATACAGACGTTTGATTTTAACGGTCCTATTGGCTGTAGCGCGCTAAACTGGCACTTGCTTTTGTGCTCATATCTCAAGGAGCATTGAAGATATCAAAAAGTTGTCAACTAACGAATTAAAGAACAAAATGTGCTAAACATTTCATCAGTTAACAATTTTTAAACATCTCAAACAGTGTCTGAGATACAAGCCAAGCCGCAAACACCATTTTGACGCCCCATCTCCACTATGAGCGGCGCCCAAACTTTTGAAGTTTCTGAGATTACTGTAGAAGATATCAAAAAGTTGTCAACTGACAAATTAGAGAACACAATGTGATAAACATTTTATCAATTAACAGTTTTTCAACATCTCAAACGGTGTCTGAGATACGAGCCATGCCGCAACTGGCGCCCCACCTCCACAAAAATTTGAGAACGGCGCACAAACTTTTAAAGTTTCTGGGATTACTGTAGGAGATATCAAGAAGTTGTCAATTAACAAATTGGAGAACACAATGTGTTGAATATTTTTGTAGTTGACAACTTTTTGATCGCTCTTATCATTCCCGAGATATCAAGCTTTTTCCAAAACCCACATTTCCTCTTGTTGTTCTCTGGCAGATAAGTGGTGACAGTGGTAGACGGACGGGCGCGGAGTTCACAGGCGAGTTGGCCTAAATTAAAATTCTGTATTGTGTTGGTTGCTTAAACATCTTTAAATAAGGAAAAACACATCAGAAAACCAATAAAACCCACCATGTTCCTGAGGATGCGGATCCCTTCGATACTCACAAGCCATTCTCGACTGGTCTCTTTGAGGAGGCAGGGGAGCTGGTTGGGAGCGTAATTCGCATGCTAAGCGGTCTAAAATAACGAAAAACATTGTCTAAAGCAGTTTAAATTGATTTACTTTGACTCTGATGCATAGGTTCTCTTCGATATTCACAAGACACGTACTCTCTCCGTTCCGAGATATGAGTGGGTTGTGGGGATCGTCGCTCGTACTTTTCAAATGTCTCTCGTGGGTCCAGCATTTGGATTTTACTGGAAAACAAGGTTTTAGCAACACAATGCAATCTCTAATTGCTCTAATCATCATGGAAAACTCATTTTAGACCTATTCTAACTAAAACAGTACCCGGGGAACAATGGCCGAAGTTTGAACGGGTAGGGTTCATTGTAGAGGTACTCAACGACCATGGGAAGACGTTACATAGAGAGTAAACAAGTGAAAGGAAAAGAATAAAAAAGAAGAGAAATAGAGAGTTAGAACAAGCACGTGCAGCTGTTGTCATGGAGACTAGGGGAGGGAGGAAGGAAGCAATTATGGGGTGGGGCGGAAAAGCTTTGTATCTCGAGAACAAACAACGATAGCAAAAAGTTGTTGAATACAAACAGTTTTTCAAAGTTCTAACTATCAATTAATGTGTAGTTTGTTAAATTTGATCAGCTCAGGCTTGAGATATAACGTTTTTTAAACAACACTACATGCGGTATTGCGGAGTGTCGTACTGGGTAAATTAGACTTTTACGTCAAGGCGTATATCTCAAGATCCATGAGAGATAGCAAAAAGTTGTCAACTACAAAGTTAATTATCAGGTTGTAAGCTATATTTTTACAGTTAACAATTTCTAATTTCAAAGTTTCTAGCTAAAGTTACACCTGGTCAAAGTTCCAGTCATTATTATAGCTTTTTAGTAACTTAGCTCAACTTCAAAGGCCTTAAACACCTTTTAAAACACATTTTTGTAAAAAACAATGTACTACAAAAATGTAAAGCTCATTAAGAGCTATCTATTAACAATTTAAAATGTACAAAAATCACAATTCTAAATAAAGTTATGTGCGGAAAACGGGAACATCCAGATACCAACAACAAGCAAAACACGTGAAATTTGAAACAATCGATTCTGAGGAAACGAGGAAATTTCGGAAGGCGTCGAGGTCACCAAATGCAATTCAAAACAGGTTGCTAGTGCGAAACGGAACGAGAGATTCGGAGACGCAGAGATTGGAGTAGCCCTCAGGAACGGGCATGCGACTATCTATTGTTGTCGGTGTTATTGGAATTGAAAGTGGATTTTATGTTCAAATTAAAATTATTGAGAGTATTGCAATTTTTTTTACACTTTATTTAAACATAAAACAATCTAATTCATCACAACTAACGAAAAAATCACAAAGAAAAAAAGAAGAAAAAAATAAATTAGGAAGACAAGAGGAGAGGTGGGACTTTTTTTTTTTCAAAAAGAGATCAGAAAACGGTCATTGAAATACAAAAATCCGAAATGTCTAATGTCGTTTGATGAACGAGGTGCAGAATTTACAGGTATAGGCGCATTGAGCACGCATAAATGATTGTTGCTCCTCACACACTTGCTTGTTGTTTTTTAGCCAGAAACTGCAGGAGTATCTGAAAAAATGAGCGGTCGACTTGGAAAAATTGTAAAAATTTTGGTTTTGAATTGAAAAATTAGGGTTTTATAGCAATCGAAAGATTGTTTCAAGTTCTGTAACATTGTAGTTAGCAACTTTCTGATAGCTTTCTTGGTTTTTGCGAAAAAAGTTGAAATCCAAAAACTTCCAAAAAAAATTTTTTTTGGAATTTTTTTTTCAAAATTTGTGAAAAATTCATTTTAATTTTTTCAAATGAGATGTTTATAGCAATTGATAGATAATTTTAAGCTCTACAACAATGTAGTTAGTTACTTTTTTTTAAACTTATTTGGTTCTTGAGAAAAAAATTAAAAACAAAAATTTTCGAAAAAAAAGTTTTTTGAAATTTTTTTTAATCGTAAAAAATTAGTTTTAGATTGAAAAATTTGGGTTTTATAGCAATCAAAAGATTATTTTCAGTTTTATAACGTTGTAGTTGACAACTTTTGAATAGCTTTTTTGGTTTTTGAGAAAAAACTTGAAAACCAAAAACTTCCAAAAAAAAGTTTTTTTTTTGAAAATTTTTTTCAAAAATTTTTAAAAAATTCAGTTTTGGATTGAAAAAATTGAACTTTATAGCAATCGAAAATTTATTTTAAATTCTATAAGATAGTAACCAACAACTTTTGAATGGCTTTTCTAGTTTTTAAAAAAAAAAATTTGAAAACCAAAAACTTCCAAAAAAATTTTTTTTTGGATTTTTTTTCAAAAATTGTGAAAAATCCATCTTTATTTTTAAAAAAGGAGGTGTTTATAGCAATTGATAGAAACATTTTAAGTTTTATAACATTGTAGTTAACAACTTTTCAATAACTTTTTTGGTTTTTGAGAAAAAATTTGAGAACCAAAAACTCTTTTTTTTTAATTTTGAAAATTTTTCCACCCAACTTTGAAAAATTGTAAAAAATTTAATTTTCAATCTACAAAAAAAGATTTTTATACCAATCGATAGATAATTTTCTACTCTACAACTTTGCAGTTGACCACTTTCCAAAATCTCCCTTCGTTTCTAAGAAAACCCCCTTCAAAACTAACCTCATATCCCTACACTCTGGATCCAAGAATGCTGATGGTTTGGTAGCTGTATAGAATCCATAAGTGGTTCCTCTAGAAGCCATAGATGATGAAGGAACTCCAGAAATGTCTTCTTCTTCAGTAGTAGTTGTGGAGAACTCTGTGGAGGCGTTCATGGTTGGAGGAGCCATAGGAGGAGTTGGACGACCACGGGTGGTAGTGGATGGGGCATTGGGGTCCGCGGTAAAACGATCGAAGCGTCTGGTTGACTTTGACGTTTCACTGGTTGTAGAGGATGATGGGGATGTTGCAGATAACGTGACAATCGAGGTAGAGGTTGTGGCACCCTTTGTTGTCTCTTCAGCTTTTTGAGAAGCCAAAAGACGCATTCGATCTGAATCAATCCATCAATTTTTATGAGGTTTTCTGGGTTTCGGACTGATTTTCTTGAATTTTTGTGATGAAAAATGATAAAAATGAGGGTGCTAAACCTATGTGTACTTGTTTTCAGCAGAATTTTTAAGTTTTTCAATGTGTTTCTAACGAAATTAGACATCTACAGTAACCGTAAAGGCGCATACTCAAAATAGTCGACGGGTCTCGCCACGAAATCGGTTTTTTGCTGTTTTCTCGTTTTAGCACCTACTTTTTTGAATTTTTTCTGATGAAAACGGATAGATTACAAAATTCGGAACCTAGAAATAGTTCATTCGACCAGAAACATTGAGTTTTTCATTGCGATTCACTCATTTTTGTGATTTTTCCGATAAACAAGCCAAAAACACGAATTCTGAAAATTTTAGCTGGAAAACTTAACAGTTTTGGGTGAACTGACTATCAACCAGTTTCAAATTCTCTATTCTATCCGAATTCATCGGAAAAATTTGAAAAAAACTGTCTAAAATCGAGAAAACAGCAAAAAACTGATTTTGTGGCGAGACCCGCCTAGTAACTTACACTGCTGTTTCCTCATCTGAAGATCCGAAATAGTCTTCCTGGTAGTCGTTGTTGTGGAGGATGACGTGGAGTTATTCAAATTCAAAACAGCGTCCACAACCTCTCGGAAGCCCTCAAAAGTTTCCACTGCAGTTGGGATCAGTTCTTTTTTGTGGAGGATGAAGCCATTGGATACTGAAGAAGGGGAAACTTAGATTCAGATCTTAGATTCGTATTTAGTAGATCTCGTCAAGGATAACAATAGTATAATACAAAATGTTTGCTAAATGAGCTTCCGACCGCACTTCTGGGCCTTCAAAGTTCAGAAGTGGCACTCAGTGGGTCTCGCCACGAAATCAGTTATTCGCTGTTTTCTCGATTTTGAACCGATGTTTTCAAGTTTTTCAAATGAATTCGGATAGAATAGAAAATTTGAAACCGATTGATAGTCAGTTCAACCAAAACTTTTCAGTTTTTCAGCTAAAATTTTCAAATTTTGTGTTTTGGCTTGTTTATCGGGAAAATCACAAAAATGAGTGAATCGCAATGAAACACTCAATAATTCTGGTCAATCAAAATATTTCTAGGTTTCAAATTCTTTTTCTATCCGTTTTCATCAGAAAAAATTTGAAAAAGTTGGTCCGGAAACGAGAAAACAGCAAAAAACCGATTTCGTGGCGAGACCCGTCGAGGGTCACTTCGCAAGATCGCAGTTATATTATAGTTGTATCAATTTCTTCCCTAGTAAAGAGAAAAAATTGACTCACATTCCATCTGAGGGCGGAGTTCGATAAGGTAGACATACTTGACACTCAACGCTGACTTTGCCCAATCATCAGAGCCTCCGGCGGCGGGCGCTGAAAGATTAGGTTTTGAGTGTTTTTCCAGATTCTAGAGCTCTTTTCAAAACTTCCAATGGGCTCTATGTATTTACCACAAACTCCAAAAAGTTGACAAACCAACTTTTTTGGCGTTTCTAGTATCTGCTAGGGACTCACACAGCGTATCCGCTCCAGTCCCCATTCGATAATTTGTTCCATAAACCCTCGACAACCTGTTGATTGCTTTCCTGGCAGTTTTCCTCAACTCTCCAATGTCTTCTGGATAGTTCTGTTCCTCGTGGCTGTATGGGTAGATCCAGAGTTGAGCGTAAGAGTGAAGGGTTACAAAGGCGTCAAGCCGATCTTTCATGTCCGGGGTGTTCAGGAAGTTGCGGATGGCTCTAAACACCGAAAAACAGATTCTTAATTTAGGTTCTTTACTCACTTTGTCTCAGGTTCACTGAACACTTCCTCTCCATGATAGATATTGGAACACGGTTCATAAGAACTTCCCCGTTCCGCCCAATGGAATCTAAAGTTCCTGTTCAAATCCACCCCTTGACAACACTTTTCTCCTCCCCAAAGTGATGGTCTGCACACTTCCGGAGATCGATTCTTCCTCCACAAACGGACACTTGGAATTGGGGAGCTTCTCGTGTATTCATAGCCATCAGGGTTTAGACAAGGGACCACGTAAAAGTCAAGGGTATCCACGTAATTGGTGATTTGCGGGTCTTTTCCATACTCTGAGACCAGTTGATTGATGAAGTAGAGGGCGGTATGACTGCTAGCCCATTCTCTAGCGTGAATGTTTCCATCGACCCAGACAGCTCGCTTTTTTTGGGAGGAGTTGGCTCCGATCTGAGGTAGTTAAGGTTATCTTTAGACCCGCAGAATGATCCCAGACCCACCTTCAACCCCTCAATCGGCTTTCCTTCATGAGTTGTTCCAATCCTAACTATCTTCGCTATCCGTGGATAGTAGAACTCAATGGTCCGCATGTACTTGACCATATCAGCGTATGAAGCATAGTCTCCAAATGGGTATTTTGCCTTTTTCAGCGATCCTATCTTTGACATGTCTTCATCGGCTAAAATCTCATGTTTAGGATTCGAAGCTTTTGAGGATATTGTAGGGGGCCACGGGAATCATATGCTTTCTACGAGTGTGGGGCCTTTCGCCTCTATTGAGATCACGTTTTTTTGTCATTTGGCTCTTTGATCAATGAAAAAATAGAGGAGAAAACGTAAGCTCAGTTGGGGCGAAAGGCCCGACACACGGCGTCTCGGTAGAGCGCATATGGTTCCCGTGGTCCCCTACAATACTTACGTTCACTATCCAAAATCGGGTCATCATGAAGCCATTTTAGAAGAGAACCCATTCTAGACTTGCTCACAGATCCTTCATTCCTTACTATCAACTTTTCAACATCAGGAACTGACATTGAAACAGTGACATTGGCGAATGAGAGGATTTGACGGAGCATTCGTTCGGGCTTCCCACGCTTCACCATTATATCCGCTTTTTCAGAGATTGCGGAGGGAGATTTCCAGAAATCGAGCTAAAAACATCGAATTTGATGATGAAATTAGCTGTTGCAAAAAAAGAGTGCGCTGAACAGGTCGTCTAGGAATTCTAGTTTAAACTAGACCTTTTTTCAGCGGGCTATAACTCAAAGGGAATAGGGTTTGGTAAAAAGTTGTCAACTACAAAATTATAGAACATTTTGTGATTTTTATTTTATTAGTTGACAACTTTTTGCTAGTTTTTATGGTTTTTGAGATATAGAGGGTTTTCCAATAGGTAGGGTTGCGCGCTGTTAGCTGAAACGGTAGCAAGCTCAAAGATAGCGCTATAACTCAAAATGCATGCGTTTTCGTAAAAAGTTGTCAACTACAAAGTTATAGAACATTTTGTGTTCTTCATTTTGTTAGTTGACAACTTTTTGCTAGCTTTTATGGTTTTTGAGATATAGCAGCTTTTCTGAAAGGTACTACTGATGCTCCTTTAAGTGGCGGCTGTGGACCGAATCATTGCAAAAATGGATGATTCTTCATGAAAAACTATATGCTTTGATTGTTTTATATTCCAAATTTAATTTTCTATCCAATTTTAACAAAAACAGTACAAAAAATCGGTTCATAAACGAGAAAACACCGATTTCGTGGCGAGACCCGTCGAGTGTCACTTCACATGAGAGCAGCAGTACCATTGCATCTGTAATATCTCAAAAACGAGAAGAGCTAGCAAAAAGTTGTTAACTAACAAAATAAAGACCACAAAATGTTCTATAACTTTGTAGTTGACAACTTTTTGCTAAACCTTATGAATTTTGAGTTATGTTGTCATCTTTGTGCTTGCTTCTGTTCAGGCTAGCAGCGCAAGGCAGGACACCTTTGAGAAAATCTGCTATATCTCAAAAACGAAAAGAGCTAGCAAAAAATAATCCACTGACAAATTAAAGATGACAAAATGTTCTATAACTTTGTAGTTGACAACTATTAGCTAAATTGCATGCATTTTGAGTTACGATGCCACCTTTCCGGCTTTACTCCTAGTAACAGCGCGCAACCCTACCTTTGGGAAAACCTTCCATATCTCAAAAACCATAAAAGCTAGCAAAAAGTTGTCAACTAACAAAACAAAGATAAGAAAATTTTCGACAATTTTGTAGTTAACAACTTTTTGCTAGCTCTTTTAGTTTTTGAGATATAAGGGGTTTTCTCAAAGTTCTCTAGTCAAAGGGACAACGGAATGTTAGCAAGAAGAAGAACGCAATTGGCGCTATAATCAAGACTCAAGAAAACTCACATCATACTTATAATCATTAATCTGCAACTGCTTCACCAAATGCAACGCCTCCGCATCATGAGCAGCAACATGCAACAAAGCATACTGCTCTCCGCTCTCCGCACCCACGAGCAATATCGTGTGCACAGCAAGAAGGATCGACTTGCACAAGTACCTCATCAGATCAAACGCTCATCAACCTCAAAGAAGGGGGCAGGTCAGTCACGGTGACACAATGCAAAGATTATGGCAGAAAGCCGTCGTCGTGTTTGATTGCCTCATCAAAAGGGGGAAAAGCAGGGGGGAGGGGGGAGGGGCCGGTTGTGGATGATGGCAAATCAAGTCAGATTGAATGGAGACTAGAGAAATGGAGAGAGGGAGAGAAGGAGGCTTATTATTGATAATAATGGGGTGGAGATGAAGAGGAGAGACGAGGTCCAGAAGTGTTTTGACTGGTTGTATGGGGATGAAACTCTTTTAGAGGATAAGTCAAGGAGGTGGCTATAGATAGAGGGTCTAGCAATGGAAACAAGGTACCTTGAGATTTAGAAAAAAACCCACTACCAAACCTGATAAATTTCCAAAAATTCAAAAAAAAAATTTGCAAAAAAAAAATTTTTCAAAGTTTTTCAGATTTGTATAAGGTTTGATGGAAGATGGATATATTTGGGTTTAGAGTTTTTAATATTTTTCAAATGATTTTCAAGGGTTCTGGGTTCCAAAAAAACCTGAATAAAAGTCCTCAGGGTTTCCTAAAGATCCGCGCCCAAAGTCTCAAAAAAGCTCAAAATCCAATGTTTGAGGACCCATTTGAAGGGGTTCCCGGTGGTTTCTAGAAGATCCGAATAGTGTTAAAAACAGATCCAAACATCTTCTATCAATCCTGATAAAAATCAAAGAAAAATTTGAAATTTTTTTTTTTTCAAAATTTTTTTCAGTTTTTTTTGAAACTTTTTTTCATGAAAAAAATATTTTTCTCAATTTTTCAGATTTTTGTTAGAATTTGATAAAATGAGTTTAAATCTATTTTTAAAGGGGGAGTGAACTCGAAAAATAAGTTATTTTTAAAAGATGTAGTCGGTTTCATAGATTACGAGAAAAATAGTAGAAAAAATTCCAGTCGTCTCCAGATTTTTCTACGAATTTTTGAAAACTCGCGAGTGGTTTTAATAGATTCTCTATAGAGCGCGATTGCACCGTGGCCTAGGATTTGCACAGTGTTAATCCTAGTCCCTCGTGAAAATCCTAGGCCACTTAAAACCACTCGCGAGATTTCAAAAATTCGTAGAAAAATCTGGAGACGACTGGAATTTTTTCTACTATTTTTCTCGTAATCTATGAAACCGACTACATCTTTTAAAAATAACTTATTTTTCGAGTTCACTCCCCCTTTAACACTATCTTACTATTACTAACGGACAAAGCCTGTCTGTCGGTGTGTCCGTATGTATGTCCGCAGCGTTTTCTCAGAGATGGCTGGGCCGTTTGAGCCCATTTTTTGCAGAGAGGTCATGTATGCTGACCGGATAATGCACGTAAAATTTCTAAGCGATTGGATGAAAATGACCTAATCTGGAGCAGATTTTCTGTTTCCTGCAGTGTTTTGTGCGGCAGGACGCCGGCGGCCAGTGTGTGAGAGAGTGGTAAGAGCGGCGGTGGCGCAGGCGGTAACGCGTCTGTTTTTGAGTTTTGACCTCGCGGGTTCGAACCCCTTCGCTCACAAACTTTTTTGCTTTCCTCGAAAGTTCAAAAAAAATTGTCTAGAAGTGGCGGCGGAAGCCGGCGCAGCCCGGCTGGTTTGGATCTACTGAAAACCACCGGTAACCCCTTCAAATGTGTCCTCAAACATTGGGTTTTGGGCTTTTTCGAGACTTTGAGCCTCAAAGTTTGAGGGTCAAAAAGTGCTCTTAGAAAGCGTTTTCAACTAAAATAAAACACAGATTTGTGATCAGCGTGCCAAGATCTATCAAATGACATCTTAAAAATTGAAAAAAGACCAGGCGAAAAAAAGGACTTTCTCACATCAGTGAATTCTTTATACATTCCCAAAGGGTTCTTCAAAGAAAACTCTATGTAGGTATCAAAAAAGCTTTTAAGGTTTTAAAAGTGATCTATGAAGACCTCCAGGACACATCAAAACCATAAACAAGATGATAATGAAAAACTAGAACTTGGAAACCTACCCGGATTCCATTACAAATCAATCTCGCCGACGAAACCGACGAAATCCCAGTGCCTAGCCAAAACAAAAGAAAGTGAAGGTTTCTTTATCAAAGTTAGCCTCTTTTCTCCATTTCCCTATCTTTATCACTTTATCACTATCAATCCATATATGTTAGCCTCTAGATAACTTTTTCCAGTCAAAAATGAGATTGCGCCCAACCCAAACCCATTTTTGGCAAAGTACAGAAAACAACAAGGAAGAGTATCTTCTCCCTATCATGATGGCTTGTCAGCCAATTAATCACAGAGATAAACGATGACACGATCAGGGTTTTTTTGGACAAGCATCTAGAGATATGGGTGGAGAAGAAGCCGAAAGGAGAAGAGACGAGACTGTCGAGTGCGGCCGAAAGACACTAAGGCATGTTCTTGAAAAAAGCAAACTGAATGGAATCGAAGGCTTAGATGGAGTAAGGAAAGGGGGTGGAGACCATAAGTGTAAGGGGGAGGGGATGACGTAAGAGAGGACAGGGAAGGGGAAGATGAGTGAAAGTTGCCATGGAATGTGAGCCGAGGCCGTTCGGAACAGAAGGAGAAAGGCAGCTGGTGTGAAAGCAAGGCCGAAGAGTTGCCACCTTAAGGGAAAGTGAGAAGAGCAGATGTTTGTTGTGATTGAGAGGACAGACAGATAGGAATGGGAAATACATAGATGGATCAAATTGATTTTTTAATAGTATTTTATAGACAAGATAGAGTTTTTCTAGATCCTAAACCTTCAACAACGAAATATTAGACCTGCAACCTCCCAAAAGTTTCGCGAAAAATAGTCATGCGCCTTTGAACCATGGGTTACTGTAGTTGCAGGGATTGCAGTGAACTTGGTTTTTAAAGGGTTTTAGACGGATTTTTACGTGTTTTTTTGTGAAAAATTGAAAGAAAAAGGGTTGCTTAACCTATATTCAATTGATTTTAGTCAATTTTTGAAGTTTTTTAATGGGAAATTTCGGTTTTTGTGACTGGGAAAAATGATGACTGTACAGGCAGTGGGTCTCACAGTGAACTTGGTTTTTAGAGGGTTTTAGACCGATTTTTATGTAGTTTTTTGTAAAAAGTTAGAAGAAACAGGATAGCTTAACTTATTTTTGAATGATTTTGCCCAAATTTCAAAGTTTTTTGACAACAAAAAAGCTCACCGCCAACTTGATTTTTAGAAGCTTTTAGACCGTTTTTTACACATTTTTTGTAAACATTAGCTGTACATAGGTTTTTAAACTCTTTTGCTATCAAATTTGCTCTAAAAAGTGAAAAAAAATCAGTCCAAAACCCTCAAAAAACCAACTTCTAGACGACGAGGCCGTGGCCTAACTTTTGCGAAACTTCGGTCGCGGCCCTAGAAGTCCAGCAGGATTCTGAGCGGTTTTAGCATCGAAAAAGCCAAACCCAGACTTTAAAACAGTCCATTGCCATCCATTCAAACCATAAAAATAGCCCGATGCCAATTGTCTCCTCATTTCTCGGTCATCATCATGTACATCCTAAACGGACAGGTTTCAGTCATTTTTTGCCTCGCCTCTCATTTCATTTTTCCCCTTTTTCCCTTAAAAGACAAGAGAGACAAGGCAATTTACGCAATACCATGATTCCACGTCATCCAGAGAACCGAATAATTGACCGTTTAAAAGAGGGAACTTGTCGTAAAAGTTGACGAGTAACTGTTGTGTCTGGGTGGCTTCAAGGAAGGGCGTACCTCATTGTTATGCTTGTAAATTACACGTAAAACGGCCGAAAATGGCCTTGGAAAGGAGGGAAAAGCAGGAAAAAGCTAAGCAGAAGGACGTTTCGTTTCGAGATACCGATCTGGGAGGGGATTACGCAACACTTGGGTTAGGCTTTGGATATGGATATGAATCTGGGCTGGAAGTGGTTGGAAGATGGATATCTTTGGGTTTGGGGTCTTGCAAAGGATTCAAAGAGGTTTTTAGGGGATGTGGAACTTTAAAAAATCTGAATAAAGGTCCTCTGGGGTCTCTGAAGGTTCGCGCCGAAAGTCTCGAAAAAGTCGAAAATCCGGTGTTTGAGGGTCAATTTGAAGGGGTTTTCGGTGGTTTTTAGAAAATTTAACTAGTTTTAAAAATATATTTAAACTTCTACTATCAATTTTGATGAAATTCTAGAAATTTTTGAGAAAAAAAAATTTTCAAAAAAAAATTTTTTTGAAAAAATTTGGAAAAAAAAATTCTTATAATTTTTGTTGTTTTTGTTCTAGCGATTTTAGATTCAAAAAAAAGCAAACTTAAATCTAAATTTTTACTATTAAAACTGATAGGATTCTAAAAAACTTCGGAAAAAAACATTTTCGAAATTTTTTTTTCAGGTTGGAAAATATGAAATTTTTATCCGGTTAATTTCAAGGAATTTCCGGGGGTTTCCCGAAAATTTGAGCAATGCTAAAAATACAGATATCCTTCTACTATCAAACCTGATGAAAATTCTAAAAAATTTCGAAAAAAAAATTTTTTTCGAAAATTTTGTTCAGGTTGGAAAAAAATATTCAAATTTTTCAAAAAATTTTTTTTTTCAGAATCTTTAAAACTTTATTAGAAATGATATAAAACGTTTTGATCTGTTTTTAACACTATCTGGATCTTTTGGAAACCACCGAGAACCCCTTCAAATGGGTCCTCAAACATTGGATTTTGAGCTTTTTTCGAGACTTTGAGGGCTAACATATGCTCTTAGGAAGCGATTATCGATAAAAGCAAGTACAGATTTGTAATCAGCGCGTTAATTTTTATCTATTGACATCTTAAAAAGTTCAAATAAGCAAGACAAAAAAACGGACTTCAGTAATCAAGGGTCTGTAAAGATCCCTGTTCTTTGCTAAGGATCCTGGACTCCCAGAAAAGAGTTTTGCTAGATAAAACCATTTTCCCTACTCAGTTAGCCTTTGAAAAAATGGGAAAAGCCAAGTAGGAATCGGAGAAAAATGAAGAAGAAGCAGCGGAAAGACGAGACTAGACCAGAAGCTTATCAGAAGGGAGGGCGGCGGACAACGAGGCGGCTATTGATCGACTGATGACTGGATTTTTGCGTGGTGATGAGTGAAGATAACTGATAACTATAGTTTGTGAAAGGCTTGATCTAGCTTCTTACAATGTAACATTCTAGAAACTTGGACTTTGGTTAGTTAGATGGGCGATTAGAAGGGAGGGGGATAGGTGTAAAAATGTTTGAGGACCCATTTGAAGGGGTTTCCGGTAGTTTTCAGAAGATCCGAATAGTGCAATGAATAGATCTGAATTTTTACTTCTAATCCTGATAAAAACTCTCAGAAATTCTGAAAAAAAATTCCGCCAATCAAAAGTTCCAGATGTCTCCGTGATCTTTGCCAACCCTACGTCACCCTTCTCATCCCGCATAATCAACATTCATATCGTTTCGGATTCTCCCTATATGTTTGCTTGCAATCATTTTCTCCACTTTTACGACCTTTGTCATCCCCTTTTCCGCTGTATCGCTTATCCCTTTCGCCTTTTTATCTGTTCCGTGTGACGATGAAGGGAAAACTACAAATCAGTTGATACAATCACACTGGCACTTTCGATTGGTTAGCACCCGTGAAAGCCTCGTAAGGGGAACGGGTTTTTTGGCACGATAGAGTGAATGCCAATCTTTTTTCACTTTTTACGTTCCGATAGAAAGGGCAATTCGGGTCTCGCCACGAACGTTTTTCGGTCGCCGTTAGCGTAACAACTGGATGAATGGCTAAGTGGCATGAAGTGGATGTTTCTGTGATGTTTGGATTGAAATAAAGCAATGAGAAGGAATGAGATTAGAAAAACAGTGTTACTAGACGCTTTTGAATTTTGCAATTTTGTGGAAACGCCAAAACGCCTCAAAAAAAACCGAATTTCACGTGAAACTCTCGTAACCTCTAATCGCTCCAAAAACCTTGCCAACCTTATCAGCCTTGTCAATCAAAAACCAACCGATATCCCCGTTCAATTCCCACATTTCACAACCTCCGAAATGGCCGGACCTCCGACTTCTACTGCCATTGCGGCCACCACGGGAGCAGTCGGAAAAGTGATGAGATTCCTTCTCCGCGAGGACACTGAGATTGTTGTCAAGTCGTATTACAACTATCCGATGGTAAGAAACAAAACTAGAACATTCAGAGAGCAAATTGAGGTTGATTTTCAGTGGTTCTATCTGATCATTGCCGTCGGATTTGTGTTCTGCTTGATCAGCTGCGGTATCTGGTTCATTTGTGCGATTTGCAGATTGAAACGTGGGTTTCACAAGGGTATCCCAAGCCACCAAGTCCCTTTCAGAAGAGAAACCATGCACCCACGCGCTCTACGAAGCCCACATCGTGACCGAGGATGCGACTGGCGACAAGGGAATCAAGTCGGAGAAGGCGAAACACAGCAAGAAGGTCGAGGCGATGAGTGAGGCCGAGTCGCTTGCCAAGAGCTTCAAGAGTGTCCGATCGAAGAAGTCGTCGAGAAGATCGTCGAGAAAGGACGAGGAGGACAAGTCGAAGACGTCGCGCAAACCGAAACGCAATGATGGTGGCAAGGATTGCGTGATCCACATGGAGTTGTAGAACTCGATACATGTCTCTTTTTCTTCAATGAACGCTGCTATTTGGTATTTTGTTTCTTTTTTTTGGATGTATACCGCCAATTTGGCAGCAGTGCCCTTGGAAACCGCTGAGGTGCCCCGCGGCCACTAAAAAGTTTCGGTAGCTCACAGTTTTTGCTTCAATTTTTCTAACTTTTGATCATTTGTCGCAATTTTGCTTTCAAAAACATTGAGAACATTGTGTTTTCTCATGTTTTTACAAGAAAAATCAAGGAAAATGGTGAAAAAATGAGCAAAATAACATTGAAAACTTGAAGCCGTTCAGTTTTGTTTTTGCCTCTTTTTCAGTCATTTTTGATCACTTTTTTCAAATTATCGTTGTGAAAAATTTAAGAAAATTGTGTTTCCAATTGTTTTTCACAAGAAAAATCAAGGAAAACGACCAAAAGAAAGGCAAAAACGGTGAGCATTGCCAATTTGTCAATACAAACAGAAGACAGATATCGATGTTTCATCTCTAATCCTCAGTCCTCCATTCTCTTATGATCATTACAATCCGAATTGTCATTGCAGTAAACGACTCAATGCTCTCCTTACCATTCTTCCAGTTTCCTCTGATTCCCCAAGAAACTATTATCAAAAACATGGATGTTGCTGATGTGTAAGTGGTTTTTTGCTGTTTTCTCGATTTTGAACCAATTTTTTCAAGTTTTCTTGATGAATTCGGATAGAATAGAGAATTTGAAACCGATTGATAGTCAATTCAACAAAAACTGTTCAGTTTTTCAGCTAAAATTTTCAGATTTCGTGTTTTTGGCTTGTTTATCGGAAAAATCACAAAAATGAGTAAATCGCAGTGAAAAACTCAATAATTTTTATCAAATGAACTATTTCTAGGTTTCAAATTATTTTTTCTATCCGAATTCATCAAAAGAAATTCAAAAAAGTAGCTTCGAAAACGAGAAAACAGCAAAAAACCAATTTCGTGGCGAGACCCGCCACTTCGCGTGACCGCAGTAATACATATGAAATCAATTTTTCAGCTTCAAACTATCACTGCTCTCTCAGAAAGCAAAGCATATTGTGAAACTGGCAAACTACAAAGTGGAACGTCTGACGTGGCACCTGGAGCAGCTCAAAAACATTTACGTGTTCCCTGAGAAAACGCCATACGATTGTACAAGTTTCTGCGTTCGAAAGATGATTCGAGAGCTAACAGCCGCTCCGGTGTGTGGAAACAAGATGTCAACGTTGTTCGAATTACAAGAAGCTAAACTTCTAGCAAGCTGGGACCATGAAGGATGCATACATCAAGTTGGAATCTATTCTGTGAAAGAATTGGCTCTTATCTCTGATTATCTCATTGATATTTTCAAGATCAAGAGTTTTGATTGTCACGCCCAAGATTCCAATGTCGCTTTTTCACTTTTGAAGCATACTCGAAAGTTTAGAAAGATGGAAATACAACAAACCAATCTTCGGGAAAAGAGAGACTTTGATCCTTCTATTGGCCTGCTTCGCCTTCTTAACGAAGATGATATGAAAGTGGACGAATTCTTCTATAATTGCAACAATATATGTTACGAAAAGCTCAAAAACATCAAGTTGGAGAAGGCCTTGAAGCCGAAGAAAGTTGAGATTGAAAGAGCCTACTGGGTCACAATAGACAACATTCTAAACATGGAGTGTACCAATTTGAAGCTTACACACACTCGGTTAACTTCTGAAGACATAAACCAGCTTTTGAAAACATGGATTCAAGGTGGTCTCTCTCAAATTGAATTGCTTCAACTTGATCTGGGAAGAAAACGACTTTTCGAGCAAGTCGTCTTGGATGGAATTGAATACAGCTCATGGGAAAAAGAACAGCTTGCGAATATGTGGAGATCAGGACAACCTCGACCAATGATACGGATCACTGGAAGAACGATCAGAAGGAGCGATGGGAAAACTGCTAGTGTGGAATTTAGAAGAGATGCTGAGTTCAAAGCGGAGTTTTGTTAGTTGAGCTTCGCTTCTGGCTAAAAAACAACAAGCAAGTGTGCGAGGAGCAACAATCATTTATGCGTGCTCAATGCGCCTATACCTGTAAATTCTGCACCTCGTTCATCAAACGACATTAGACATTTCGGATTTTCGTATTTGAATGACCGTTTTCTGATCTCTTTTTGAAAAAAAACGTCCCACCTCTTCATAAGTTATTTTTTATTTTTTCTCTTTTTTTGTGATGTTAGTTGTGAATTAGATTAATTTTGTTTTGAACACATGAATTATTTGAAAAATAAAAAAATCTTTCACTAGAAACGCCAAAAAAGTTTGGAGTTGTTGGGTCTCGCCACAAAATCAGTTTTTTGCAGTTTTCTCGATTTTGAACTTGATTTTTAAATTTTTTTAAATGAATTCGGATAGAATAGAGAATTTGAAATCACTTGATAGTCAGTTCAACCAAAACTGTTCAGTTTTTCAGCTAAAATTTTTAGATTTCGTGTTTTCGGCGAAAATTGGGTAATTCGCAATGAAAAACTCAATATTACCGGTCAAATTTACTATTTCTAGGTTCCAAATCCACTTTTCTATCTGTTTTTCACAAAAAACTTTGAAAAAATCGGTCCATAAACGAGAAAACGCCAAAAAACTGATTTCGTGGCGAGACCCGCCAACAGTTTTGGGGTATGCGCCTTTGAGATTACGGTAGTCGTCGATTTTTGTTAGAAAACTAAAAACCATGAAATTTTCAATAAAAAACTTATAAATTCTGCTAAAAGTAAGTATTTAGAGGTTTAGCACCCTCATTTTCATCATTTTTCAACACAAAAATTCAAAAAATTCGGTCCAGAATCGAGAAAACGCCAAAAAACTGATTTCGCGGCGAGACCCGCCAACAGTTTCGGTGTATGCGCCTTTAAAGTTCTACAATATCCCATTTTTCCAAGTGTAATTCATAAAGAATTTATCAGGAATGTTTATTAAGTTCAAAGTGAGCAGAAATTTGTAAAAAAAGACAATAAATTAAAGAAAAATAAATAAAAAATTGAATAAGTTAAGCATTCTTCGACACAGCAAACGCCAACATTCTTCCAATCACCGAGTTATCACAGCAACACTCAATTGCCGTGTCGGAGACTGTCAGAATGCAAACATCCTTTCGGGACCTTGTCTGACATGTGAATGTCTTATTATCAGAAGAATAGGCATTGACAATAGAGGCGACTTTCTCCTGGTTGACGGGCTTTTCGAGTTGAATGACGTGGCGATTGAGACCTCCCAAACGGGTTTTTTCCTTGGAAATGTCTTCTGGGGAGAGACGAATTGGTTGGACTTGCTCGCCGTATGGGACCTGGAAAATTGAGGATTAGTTGTTTTTCTTTGAATTTTGAGTAAAAAACATCGAAAAAACGAATTTTGCGGGGCTTTCCACGAAATCGGTTTTTTGCTGTTTTCTCGATTTTGACCCGATTTTTTCAAATTTTTCAAATGAATTCGGATAGAATAGAAAATTTGAAACCAGCTGATAGTCAGTTCAACCAAAACTGTTCAGTTTTTCAGCTAAAATTTTCAGAATTCGTGTTTTTGGCTTGTTTATCGGAAATATCACAAAAATGAGTGAATTGCAATGAAAAACTCCATAATTCTGGTCGAATAAACTATTTCTAGATTTCAAACTCTTTTTTCTATTCGTTTTCACTACAAAAATCTACAAAAATCGGTCCAAAACCTAAAAAACTCCAAAAAAACTGATTTCGCGGCGAGACCCGCCGACTATTTTGAGTATGCGCCTTTCAGATACTGTAGGCGTCAATTTTCGTTAGCAAACGCAAAAACATGAAATTCACATTGAAAAACTCAGAAACTCTGCTAAAAACAGATATCTATACGTTTAGCACCCCTATTCTCATCATTTTTCAACACAAAAATTCACGAAAATCGGTCCAAAACCTAGAAAACCCGATTTCGTGGCGAGACCCGCCGACTATTTTGAGTATGCGCCTTTAAGATTACTGTAGGCGTTTATTTTCGTTAGACAACGGGAAAACGTGAATTTTGCATTGAAAAGCTCAAATTTTCTGCTAAAAGCAAGTATATATACGTTTAGCACCCTCATTTTCATCATTTTTCATAACAAAACTGCAAAAAAATCACTCCAAAACCCAGAAAAATCGATTTCGTGGCGAGACCCGCCGACTGTTTCAGTGTATGCGCCTTTAAAGTCCTACCTCCAATCTGAACCGCTTCTCCACTCCATCCTCCCTCTTCAGCACCCATTCTCGACTCGTCGCACTATCCATTAGATCCACTAGAACATCCACTGACACCCTTGATGTCTCGGGAATCTCGTCGATTTTAGAGTTCCCCTTCATCACCAAATCCTCCACTGTAACCAATTGAACCCCCGTGATACTTTGCGGAGTCTTATTTGTAATGGAAAAGCGGATTGCGGTGAATTGCGCATCATTAGTTCGGGGGTAAGAGATGGAGAGTTGAAGGCCTTGGCCTTCAATGACGTTGAGGAGCTCGGATTCGTGATCGTTTAGGGAGAGGGGGTCCATGATTTGTCGGGAACCGGCGGCAGAGAAGTCCACGTCGATTAGGAGGTCCAATGCATTAGACTGCGGTGGCTTAAACTTAGAGTTTCCGTTTACAGCTGGTGGTTTCGGTGTTGGTTTTTTGACCGGCTTTTCTTCTTCACTGTCTGTGTCCTCTTCTTCTTCTGATTCTTCGTCTTCTTCACTTTCCTCTTCATCCTCGTCTTCTTCTTCAGATTCTTCGTCGTTTTCTTCATCGGATTCTTCTTCCTCTTCTTCGTCTTCCTCATCTTCTTCTTCTTCACTTTCCTCGTCTTCTTCTTCCTCCTCTTCCTCCAACTTCAATTCCGTTGGCGCACACGCCTCCTTCCTCAACGCCGGATCACTCGAATTCACCGGAAACTCCGGCAAATCAATATACTTCGTACACCTCTGATTCAACACATGCGACAACGAGCCTAGTTGAAACTGATCGCGTTCCTTGAAACTGCTAATCAACGCCGGCGCCGGTTTTTTGGACATGAAGATTTCTTCCATGTGTCCCGAAAGGATTTCCGTGTTGAACATGAGATTTCGCAGGAATCGACAGCGATCTCGGACGTCGTAGGACAAATCGAACCGGGCTAGTTGGAAAACGTATTGAACGATTTTTTCGGACGACTCTCTACGAACCAACCAGAGTTTCACAGCTAGTTTCAAGGCTTCCAATTTCACAAGCTCATTTTCCGTTGAGAATTTCTTTGCGATAAGTCGCAAAAGGTCCGGCGCCATGTGAATGACTTGTTCCACATGTGTAGCTACAAGCCAGACTACACAAGCCCTTGCTTGAGCTGCAACCATCGTTGGCATCAGTCTCATCAGTCTTGAGAGAAGGTTCACTGGCGCTGAGGCGTGAAGAAGACGCTTGATAACAACGACAGCGGAACAGACGACTTTCTCATCGGAAGAAGAGATAAGTTGGACGAGGCCAGTCATGCATTGATCGGAGACTGCGCCAACACGAACAGCGCATCGACCAATGGCTTCAACGGCAGGGGAGGCCAGGTCGGACATGTGCACGTAGGTCTGGAAAAATGGTATTTCCAGGATTAGGAACGCTCCATCACAGCGCGCCGCCAGTCTTCCAAACTTTCACGCGATTTCAGGCATGCGCCTTCAAAGTCGGGAATACTGTAGTTTTGTCGATTTTTCGATGATTTTGTGGTTTTTTCGGTGATTTTTCCGGAAAGTTATTGCAAAAATGAAATGTTTCAGTTAAAAACAATGATTTAAGCTAAAATTTTGCTAAAAACCTGCCGAAAAAACGCTGAAATCATCGAAAAATGGGCTAAGCGCACCGCCAAACTTTCATTCGATTTCAGACATGCGCCTTTAAAGTCGGGGTACTGTATTTTTGTCGATTTTTCCTTGATTTTCGCGTTTTTTCGGTGAGTTCTCCGGAAAATTGTTTGAAAAATAGATTGTTCCAGTTATAAACAACAATTCAAGTCAAAATTCCGCTAAATATCCGCCGAAAAAACGCTAAATTCATCGAAAATCGACAAAATGCGCCGCCAAACTTTCATCCGATTTGAGGCATGCGCCTTTAAAGTCGGGGTACTGTATCTTCGTCGATTTTCGATGATTTTGGCGTTTTTTTGGCAAACTTCAGCAGAATTTCAATTTCTATTGTTATTTATCTTTATTAGTAGCTGAAAAATATTTTTTTCTAACAATTTCGTTCAGAAATCACAAAAAAACAACAAAATCGACGAAATTTTTCAGTTGTTTCGGTTTTTCGATATTTTTATCGTTTTTTTGGCAAATTTTTAGCGTAATTTTGATTTTTACTTTTATTTATCAGTATTAACGGCTGAAACATTCCTTTTTCCAAAAATTTCCCCCAAAAATCACGAAAAACCGGAAAAATTTTCGAAAATTTTCGAGCATGCGCCTTTAAAGCCGGGGTACTGTATTTTCGTCGATTTTTCGATGTTTTCTTCGTTTTTTCGGTGATTTCTTCTGGAAATTGTTAGAAAAGTGAGATTTTTTAGTTATAAGCAACAATTCAAGTCAAAATTCCGCAGAAATTTGGTCAAAATCGGCCGAAAAAACTCTAAAATCCTCGAAAAATCGACAAAACTACAGTACCCCGACTTTAAAGGCGCATGCCTCAAATCGTATGAGAGTTTAGCGGCGCTCCGTTTGCATTTCAAACTGAAAGAATGATAAATCTTACCTGCAACTCTCTCAAAATGATATGCACATTGGTCTCCGAGACCAAGCTAGTTAGCACGTGAAGTTTGAGCTGTTTTACAAGGGTACTGTCGCAGGAACGGACGAAGAAAGACTTCAAGAAGGGGTCGAACATGGTCTGAAATAAGGAAATTATTGATTTTTCATTGAAAAAAAATGTGGGATTCATCCATTCACAAGTCCACTGAAAACAAGAATCAAGCAAGCGGGGGTGCACGATTACACAGGAAAAACGAACGATTTTGGGGGTTTCTGGTCTTTTTTAAACGTGTACTATTGATTCGAGATGGAATTTTAAAAATTTGAAAATTTCAAAAAAAAAATTTTCCAAAAAAAAAAAATTTTTTTTTCGAAAAAAATTTTTTTTTCAAAAAATTTCAAATTTTGTTTCGGAACAAAACACAGAGACTCCCCACATGCTTTTGCACACTATCATGCTCAATTTTGTTCTCAGCGCACTTTAGAAATGGCGAAAGTCCCTTCCTCTACCGGATTTCGTTCGCAGATCGTTGCAATGTTTGTCAGCACCACATACTGCGTTTCTCGCGGTCCTCGGAGCAATCTGACTAATGCACGAGCGATCTATAACATGGAGATGTTGTTTTTAGACCAAATTAGGCTTTACCTGCGACAATTGAGCCTTTGGAGCAACATGATAAAACAGTTGTGTAACTGCCATGACCACTGCACAGTTTCTGGACTGTAAAAGGGGTCTAGCAGAGTTTAAAAGCAAGACAATATCAGAATCAGGAGGCCCCTTATCTGGATCCGCGAGTTCATGGCGGGAATACCTGAAAAATATAATTTGAAATTTGCTATGCGCCTTTAAACAATGGGATTACTGTAGCTGCATGGGGGGTCTCGGTTCTTGGGGGGTTTTGAGTGTTTTGGATTAATTTTCTTGTAGTTTTCTGTTGAAAATTGATAGAAACAGGGTGTGAAAACCTAGTACTCATTGATTTTGGCTGAGTTTCAAAGTTTTTCGATGGAAAATTCGAGATTTCAAAAAGTTGAATTTTTTAAAATAGCATCTCGTAAATTTGACAGTTTTGAGGGATGTTTGACTGTTTTTCATGTTTTTATTTGCTAAAAACTGATAAAAACAAAGTTTTGAAACCTATAACCTCTAAATTGAAGTGAAAATTGTTGATTTTTTATAAAAAAATTTCTAATTTTTGAAGTACTAAAACATTTTTTTTTCGAACTTTCGAAATTGTAAAATATTTTTCAAAATCTCGATGAACTTCATAAAATTCAATTGTTTATGTGTTTTAGCATGTTCTTCTATAGTTTTTTACCCTAAAACATTACAAAAAAACCCGCGAAAAACAGCTATGCGCCTTTAAACAATGGGTTACTGTAGCTGCAAGGGGGTCTCGTCGGTTGAGGGTTTTAGAGCGTTTTGACTGTTTTTTATGCATTTTTTTGTTAAAAAATGATAAAAACAGGGTAATAAAACCTAAAAAAAACACTAATTTCAGTAGAAATTCATTGTTCTTTGCTAGAAATTTTTCAAATTTTTGAAGTACTGGGAAAAAAAATTTGCACTCACAAAATCGAGAAAATTTCTTTAAAATTTCGATGAATTCTATGAAAATCAAGTGTTAATAGGTTCAAAGACCTTTTTTCTATTGTTTTTCACCTTAAAAAGTCACAAAAACCACCCAGAAACTCGTAAAAACCAACTTTAAACCCATGGCCGAACTTTTGCAAAACTTCGGCCACGGACACGGCCCCATAGTCCCTGTAACTGGCTCAAAATACCTACCTCGTGAGCATATTAATCATGACAATCTGTCCCCACTCATCCACATCAGCCAATCCTCTACAAAGAGCTCGAAAATGCTTATGAAGCAAGTCCAATCGATTCGGGCAGATTTCATCAAAAGCGTAGACTGCACTTCCCAACACCAAACTCCGTCTATCAGCGAGCAAAAAGTCTATGCAATCGATGAGCTGTGGCTCTAGTTCTGGTTCCAGAGAGTAAAGCTTTGGGATGGCGTGAGCGGCGACTTTTCGGACATACGGAGACATGTCCCTTACTGCATCTTTGATCGCCAATAACATGATAGGGGCGACCATTGGAACACGAATGGAGGTTAAAACTCGAAGTGCACTACCACGAATCAATTGATTTGGGTCTTTTAGAGCTCTTTGAAAGGTTGAAATGGAGAGCAAGGCGAGATCTTGTTGCTCCTCGGCGTATCGGACCAAATAGACAAAAACGAGTTTTTTGAGCTCTACGTTTTTCGCTGCCACGTTTTTCACGACCGCTGCGAATAGCTCAGAGACGTCTTTTCCTTTGGCAATTAGCTGGAATTAAAATTTGAAGTTTTTGAGATAGAAAAGAGTCAAAAAATTGCCAAAACTTTGGACGCCCAAAGTCTAAAAATCGGGATTTTGAGGGCCGATTTAGCTTTTTTTTTTGGTTTCTGGAATTTTTCAGAGGTTTTAAATAGTGAAGTAGGTAGATTGAAACGTTTACTATCATTCCTAAACAAAATTAGAAATTTTTGAAAAAAAAAATTTTTTTCAAAAAATGAAAAAAAAAATTTTTGAAAAAATTTTTTTTTCGAAATTTTAGATGGTTTCTGGTTTTTTCAGAGATTTTAAATAGTGCAATAAGTCACTTTAAACTTTTACTATCAATCCTAAATAAAATCAGAAACTTTTGAAGAAAAAAATTTTTTTTTTCAAAAAATCAAAAAAAAATTTCAAACGAAAAAAAATTTCAAAAAATTTTTGAAATTTCTTTTTCCAAATTTTTTAGATCATTTCTAGGATTACCAGTACATTGCAATAAAAAAATTAAACGTAATCAATTAATGCTAAACAAAATCTAAAAGTTTCGAGAAAAAATTTTTTTTCAAAAAATCAAAAAAAATTCATACAAAAATTTTTTTTTTTAATTTTTTTTTTCTTCAAAATTTCTGGGTTTTATTTAGGATTAATAGTATACAGTTATATCCCATTGAAATTTTTGAAACCTCTTGAAAAAACCAGAAATCAGTCTAAATCAGTCCTCAAACTTTCAATTTTGGGGTTTTTTGAGACTTTGAGACCCAAAGTTTGGAAGGCCAAAAATACCCGTAAAAAGGTTTTTTAACAAAAATGTTATACAGATTCGTGTTCAGCACGTCAAAATCTATCAATTCAAGTGCAAATAAACTCGAAAAAATCAAAACTCACATTGATAATCCTCTTCATCGCATCCACCTTCAAATTGTCCTTGTTACTATCCAACATGGCTTTCAGATCGGCAAAACGTCTAAAAATCGGCGTTAAGAGACTTAAAATACATCCAAAAACAAAAAAAACAATGCAAAACTCACGTTCTATTATCCAGAATAACTCCTCCTTCAGCAATCTCCATTTCAGGACTCGTGAGTCCTTCGACAAACGAAGTCATCTAGAAAAATGCAAAAAAATGAATGGAAAATGACCCTTTTCTAGGTTTCTAGATGCTTAGATAAGATATTCCTTCAATAACGACAAATAAGGATCAATACTGGTGTCCAGAAGGCTGCGGGGAGGGGGGTTGCTTGCGCGTTTCAAGTGCATTGGCGCATAATTGGATGTGGAGAAGAAGAGGGAAGAAGAGGGCAGAGAAGGGGGTTCTAGGCTTTCAGATTGCTCTAATATGAGTTGAAGAGAGTGCTTAGAGCTTTGAAGAAGCTATATTTGAGCTTCAGACTGATCAAAAAGACTCCAAAACGAGCCTTGAAGTAGTGGGGCTGCTTGGACTACAAACTACAAAGTTGCTAAGCAGGGCTTCCTTTGGTTATACATAACTTTTGGCAGAATTGACCAATTAGTTTGAAATTTTGCCAGGAACTTTATATAGATTGCATCAAAAATCGTGCAAAGTTTCAAAGAAATTGGTCAACGAAACTTGTATTTCTGCGGTCACGCAAAATGGCACTTGGCGGGTCTCGCCACGAAATCAGTTTTTTTGCTGTTTTCTCGTTTCGAGTTTGATTTTCTTGAATTTTCTTTATAAAAACAGATAGGAAATAGGATTTGGAACCTAGAAGTAGCCAATTTGACCAAATTCAGTTAGATTTTCATTGCGAACTACCCGTTTTTGTAACTTTTCCGCCACAAACACAAAATCCTAAATTTTTCTACGAAAAATCTGATATTTTGGGTCAGATTAACTATTTCTAGGCTTCAAATCTTCTGTTCTATCCATTTTTATTTGTAAAAACCCAAAAAAGATGATCCAAAAACTAGAAAACAGCAAAAAACGCGTGACCGTAGTAATAGACTGCATCTAAAATCGTGCAAAGTTTCAAAGAAATCGGTCAACGAAACTTGTAAAACATGAGCAAAACTCGATTTCAATACGAAAAGCAAAAATTTATCCATCTAGGAAGCCAGCCAGCTAGTCGCCGTCAACCTCGGAGATGGCTGGGTCAAGCAATGTCGCCTGCCCCAGATAGAAATCGGTGAGTTTGTGTGACACAAACTTTGTGGTGTTCATGAACTTGAATTGTTCCATCTGAAAGGCCAGCCAGCTAGTCGCCGTCAACCCCAAAGATGGCTGGAACAAGCAATGTCGCCTGCTCCAGATAGAAATGTACCGAGTATGTGCGTTCGAACTTGAATTGTTCCATCTAACAGGCCAGCCAGCTAGTCGCCGTCAACCTCAGAGATGGCTGGAATAAGCAATGTCGCCTGCCCCAGATAGAAATCGGTGAATGGGTGTTCATGAACTTGAATTGTTCCATCTGAGAGGTCAGCCAGCAATGTCGCCGTCAACCTCGGAGATGGCTGGGTCAAGCAATGTCGCCTGCCCCATTTGAAATGTTACCGAAGGAACCCTGGGACACTCCAACGGTCCGGTTATATAGGCCCACCCTCCCTAGTGACCGACATCTCGCGGGTTCCGACACTCCGCCCCCATGAGGTGTCGGTCAGCAAGAGAGGCGTCTCAGAAAACATCTATAAAAAGGCGGAGAATAACGCTAAATATATGAAACAAAATGTTTTGGAGAGCTAAAAGAATGGACAACATTTTATTAGTTGACACTTTTTGTTTTTCTTCTTTGGTTTTCAAGTTGTACGCCTTCAAAGTTAGACCTACCTTTTTGGAAGAGGATTGGAAGGGACCTTGTCGTTTTTTGACTGTAACTCTTTTAGATTAAAAGATTTCTGAAAACCGTCAACTAAAAAAATAAAGAGCAAAGAATAAGCTATCGATACATGCTAATAACTTGTCCATAACTTCAAAACTCAATCCTTTACAGATCCCTAAAAATTTTCAAATTTTCAAAATTCATATCAGATTGATCGGTGACCTTTTTTGTTTTTCGAACGTTTTTCTTCTCCTTTTTTCAATTTTTCTGCTTTTCAGTCTTCTATCTGATTGTTCAACTCTTATTCCCCTGAAAACTCTGAAAAATCACCGAAAAAAAGTTCAAAAAAATAAAATCTTCATGTAAATAAAAACTCTTCCAATTCCATTAAAAAATGTAAAAAAATGTGTGTTTAGTGATTATGAGACCATAAAATTACCAGCGTTATAAATAGATATTGAAAACATTCAGAAAACATTAAAAAATTGCTGAAAATCACTGTCCAAAGCATCCAAAACCGAGAAGAAGATTGCGACGAGTGAAGTGGAGTCCGATGACTGATGTCTGTTTCGTGGGGTACGTGCCAATGTTGAAGCCTTCCATGTTGACTCTGGAATTGTTTTTGTGATTGTTATGCTGTTTTGATACTTCAAATTGAAATTCTTGATAAATTTTGAAAAATAAAAAAAAAATGTAAATTTTTTCATTTTTTGGAATTTTTTCATTTTTTTTCAGCAATTTTCTTTAAATTTTTGCTGTTTTTCACGCTTACTGAGTCTCAAAGATATTTGGAATTTCGAAAACTTTAAAAAACTAAAAATTTTTTTTGAAAAATTTTAAAAAATTTGAACATTTTTTTTTCATTTTTCGGAATTTTTTTTTGAATTTTCGTTTGTTTTTTTTGTTTTTTCAGCAATTTCCGGTAGATTCTTGCTGTTTTTCACGCTAACGGGTTTCAAAGCTATTAAGAATTTTTGAAAATGTTTAAAAAAAATTTTTTTGAACTTTTTTCAATTTCAAAATTTCAGAACCAATTTTTTTTCATTTTTTGGAATTTTCTTAATTTTTTGAAGCAATTTTCGTTAAATTTTAGATTTTCGGAAAGATTTCCGCTGTTTTTTCACGCTAACTGAATCTCAAAACTATTTAGAATTTTTTGGAAAAATAAAAAAACATAAAAAAAAAAAAAATTTTTTTGAATTTTTTTCAATTACAATTTTTCAGGAATTTTTTTTTTCTTTTTTGGAATTTTTCGGAAATTTTTTTACTTTTCCAGCAATTTTTGCTAGATTCGCGCTATTTTTTTGCACTTACTGGGTCTTCAAGCTGCTTCTAAATTTCAAAAAAAAAATTTAAATTTTAAAAAATTTCAAAAAAAAAAATTTTTAATTTTTTTTCAATTTCAAAGTTTCAAAAAACTCACTTCGGCTCAATATGCGCATCTGCTGCTCCATGGGCCAATACCGAAGACACCAAAGTATCCAACGAGTACAACTGAATACTAGCAGTTCCATGTGACACTGCGAAAACTCCTCCATCCCTGGTAAACGAGATGGATCCCTTGGTTCCAGCCTGTTCCGTCAACTCCGCAGCGACTAATCGTTGATAAGCAAGGTCCCAGATCATCAGATTTCCAATCGCATCCAGAGAAACAATGTATCTTCCACACGGCGAGAATTTCACCGCGATGATTGAGGCTTTGTGGCCTCCAAAAATCCTGACTCGAGTGCCAGTTAGGACGTCCCAGACTCGAACGTAACGATCTTCGGAGCCACCGGCGATGTAGTTGCAGTTCGGGTGGAAGTCAATGCAGCCGACGTCTCCGTAGGGGTCCGCGAAGATTCTGACAGGGTGCATTCGATCTGTAGACCACATTGCGGCGGTTTTGTCGGCGGAAGCGGTGGCGAAGTAGTAGCCACGGTTGCAGAATTGGGCCTGAAAATTCCACTTCAGCTTCAAAATCTTGTTTTAAAATTTTGCTAAACAAGGCGCAGTTGCGGAATATCGGAGTGTCGTAAAATTTTGAAATTTGAAATTTCGATGAATTTCCTGATTTTTTCGCTATTTTCGCCAAATTTTTAGTTTTCTACGTTTTTCACGATGAATTCTGCTCAAAACCACCAAAAAAACTCAAGAAAAATCTAGAAAATCGAGCAAATTCAGGGAAAAAGCAAAAAAAAAAGCCAAAAAAATTATTTTTGGGTTACGGTAGAAATGTCGTCAGTTCCGGTGCAAGTGAACCGTTTGTCTGCAAACACCGAATTTTTCAATTTTTTCGAAAAAAAATTGAAAAATCGCAGAAATCGCACTATCACTATGGAATTGGTTATTTTGCTGCTAATCATTGGAAAAAAGGTTTTGTTTTTCGTTAAAAATGCATCTATTTATGCTAAAAAAGCTAAAAAATTGACAGTTGACCAGGAAGTTCGCCACGAAGTCAGTTCTTCGCTGTTTTCTCAATTTCGACCCGATTATTTCAAATTTTTCCATCTAGTTAGGATAGAATAGAGAATATGAAACCGATTGATAGTCATTTCAACCAAAACGGTTCAGTTTTTAGCTAAAATGTTCCGGATTTCGTGTTTTTGGCTTGTTTATCGGAAAAATCACAAAAATGAGTGAATCACAATGAAAAAAAAATGAAAAACTCAATAATTCTGGTCAAAATGACTGTTTCTAGATGTCAAATTCATTTTTCTATCCGTTTTCATTAGAAAAAATTCAAAAAAGTAGGTCCAAAAACGAGAAAACAGCAAAAACTGCCAACTTTTAGAAAAAAAACTCACATCCCAAACAACAGTCGGTGTTCTATAAATCACGACATTCCTCTGCGTGTCCATACTCCACAACCTGACAGTTCTATCACCTCCAGAAGACAGCAAAAGTCGTCGATCCGGCGAAAAGTTTACAGAGAAAACTGGACCTCCGTGTCCGGTATATCTCACACTTGTAGTTGAAGCTTGAAGATCGAACATCTGTGCTTGTACATTATCGGCCGTTTCAATGTCAATTTTATCCAGGTATTCCATATCCCTCAACTTCTTCATTTTATTCATCGGATCCATCGAATTGAGCACAATTGAAGAGTCCGAGAGTCCAAGGGCGATTAGGTTGGAATCATCGGAAAAGTCGCAGGCTGACACTCCGATCGGCGCGTTTATAGTGGTGTACATGCAAATGGAAACTGGGGATTCCGCAGAGATTATAGACATTTTTCCAACTTCCCGGAGCCAATTTTTCCTTTCTTCGCGGAGATATTCACTGACTGGAGGTAGGGGGATTCGATCGGATTGCGGGCAGTGCTGAAAATTTTTTTTACTGAATTTGGAGAGGTAAAATTTATACAGAAAAGAATTTGGAAGCTAGAAAAAAATTTTTTTTTGAAAAAATTAAAAAAAAATTGTTTTTTTTTGAAATTTCGTTCTTTAATATCTAATTTTTAGAGCTCAAATTTTACTATCAATTGCTACAAAATTTGTGTCGTCTCACCTCTAATTAAATTTTTTACAAATTTCAAAATTTCAACAAAAAATTTTTTTCGAAAATTAAAAAAAAATTCGAATTTTTTTTTCAATTCCGGTTTTTTTTTTCAAAAATCTAAATTTCACAGCTCAAATTTCACAATCAATCGCCACAGAATTTATCGATTTTTATCCCAACATATGAATTTTTTACAAATTTAAAAAAAATTGAAAAAAAAAATTCGAAATGAAATTTTTTCATTTTCAGTTTTTTTTTCGAAAATAAAAGTTTTACAGTCTAAATTTTACTTTCAATTGCTACAAAACTCATGAATTCTCACCTCAAATTGATTTTTCTCATTTTTTTTCAAAAGTGGGGGATAAATTTTAAAATTTTTTTTTCAAAATTTCAAATTTTTCTCCAAAAACACAGCGCCAATTTCCAAGATTTCAAAGCTCTTACACTCTGCATCTTCTTGCTCTGATCTTTCCACTCCTTCCCTTTGGTCTTCCGTCTATCGATACTCTGCATCAACTCGTCTTTCACCACCGAAAACATCATTTTGTGTCGTTTCTCGTTCTTCGAAGTCACTCCGAGGATTCCGCCCATTTGGGTTTCGATTGTGGCACGGTTTTTGGAGACCTCATCGGCGTCTGGAATTTTTTAGAGTTTAGGAAAAAAAATTTTAAAGAATTTTTTGGTAGAGTTTCGATGTTTTTTCAATTTTTTCAAGAATTTGTAATCGTTCACATTAATTTTCCACTAAAAACAACTAAAAACCCATTAAAAATCTCTAAAAATTGAAAGAAAAAGTGGTACTGTACTTAAAGGCGCATGCTTCATTTTGTCCATGGGTCTCGCAGAGAAATTTTAAAAAAAAACATTTTTTTAGCGATTTTTTGGTGGATTTCCGCTGTTGTTCAATTTTTTTCGAGATTTTTCATGCTTTTACTTCGATTTTTCACTAAAAATCACTAAAAGCAATGAGAAAACAGCGAAAAACCCATTAAAAATCGCTGAAAATCGAAAGAAAAATAGTACTGTCCTTAAAGGCGCATGCTTCATTTTGTCCATGGGTCTCGCAACGAAATTTGAAAAACGAGTGAATTTCGTGAAATTAACGTGTTTTTATGACTTTTTCAGACGTAAATCTCATTTTTCCTAGAGTTTTTATTAGAAAAAGCGCCAATTTTCACGATTTGAGTAACTTATAATTCAGAAAACTTTGAAAAACTCACTTTCAATGCAAACATGCTTTGCGATTATGTTCTTGACACCTATAACCCGCATTTGAATCAATTCCAAATGCTTCAAGGCCGGTTTCGACAACCGAACGAGAAACTTGTTTTCCCTTAGGATAAAGACATGTTCACTGGCTCGCATGGTCATTGCGTCTTCGATAAGCGACAATTGAAAAACAAATTCGGAAAAACACTCCGGGATGAAGATTTTGAAGCGATTGAAAAAGACTCGAGCGGTTGCGACGTGTTTTTCGACGAGAGCGATGAAACTGTGAGCGAAAATTGGGAATAGGAGTTGACTGAACTCGGCCTGGACGACGTCGGTGCACGAGTTGGCGTGTTGGACGAATGTGTCGAATTCCACGGATATCGCTTCTCTGCAACTTTTTAACAGTTTGCAATGATAGAAACTGAGCGCTAAACACTCGGTTTTTCAAAAAAAAAATGTTTTTTTCGTCGATTTTCGAAAAAAAAATTTTTTTTTAATTTTTTAAAAAACCCACTCTGGCGGCAATCCACTTGAATTCTCGCTTCTCAACAACGGTCCCGCTTCTCTAGCCAACTGCTCTTCTGTATCCGTGAATCCGTTCCGTCTCAAATACCCCAGAACCATTTGCAACGATTCGCTATTCATCGGTCGTGACAACATGTCGTCCATTGGGTTGGAACTGGAGGCTCCGTGCATTTGGGATGCTGGGGAACTGTTACTGAACGGTCCGTGAGAGTCGCCGTCGTTCATCTGGAAGAATTGGAAGGTTTTTAGAGCGGAAAACTTGGAAATTTGAATTTTTGCGTTTTTAGAGCGAAAAACCTAAAAAATGTTGGGGTTTTTGCTGAAAAATTAAAGAAAACACGTTAAATATTATATAAATCAACTTTTTGCTGCGAAAAAACACTAATTAACCGAGTAAAACACCTAGAAACAGTAAAAAATTGTCAATTTCTGCGAGCAATTTGAAAAGTGCGATGGAGCGCGTTTGCATAGCGCGTGTTTGCGAAAAATCGTACCATCTTCGGAGGGGTCTAGTAAAATCAGCACTGGGTGAAAAAACACAAAACAAAATGTTAAATATAGAAGAGAATTTGGGCTATTTTTCAATGTTTAGATTTTGTTGTAAAACATTTTCTAGATTGAGAAATAATTGTTCAAAGTTTTTGCATATTTTTCCTTTCGAAAAACCGATTTTTTAATTTTTCAGGTGAAAATCCACAATTTTTTCGAATTTTTTTTGACTTTCTCTTAAATCCCATCCTTTTGCAACATCATACACTTTCTGATATCATTCATACTATCAAAATTCAAACAAAATCACTGTTTTGCATGTTTGCTTATCTTATCACCAATTCTGTCATTGATAAGACAAAATGTGCAGAAAGACTAGACGATTCTATTGAAACCTAACAATAAAATGAATAACTTACACATTTTCAAAGCAATTGATGCAATTAAACCAGAATTAGACGGCAGAAATTGAACAGATGACGTTACTTAGCAATTCTGAAGTTTCCCATGAATTCTGGCTCGGAAACGCTCAAATGAATGCATGAAAACGGCGGAAAAGAAGGCGTGGAGCCGGAGAGACGCAGAGAAAGACTCTGGCATGCAAGGATCGATAAGAGAGAGGCAGAGCACACACTTCTACTATTCTGGTTACATGGACACCTCAACTTCTACCGTCTCTGTCACAGAGGATTCTGATGTTCAAGAAGTGAAAGAAGACGTTTTGAAGAGTCCAGAAGGTGATGTTCAAGTAGATATTGATAGTGTTAAATCGGGATGCTCATCGCCGGAGAAATTAGAGAAAGAGGAACCGATGGAGGAGTTGAGGACTGGTAGAATGCAAATGACGAATGAGGTATGTTTTAAACAGTGATATCTCAGGAACCATGAAGATATTGAAAAATTGTTAACTGCAAAGTTGTAGCCCTTAATTTGTTCTATATTTTTGTAGTTAACAACTTTTAATAGCTAACTTTTTTTCTTGAGATAAAGCTCTTTTTGCATTACCCCTATGCTAAAACTGAGAGCGCGCGCTTGGAAAGTGGGAGATTTTGAAACTGTAATATCTCAAGATTCATAAAAGATATTAAAAAGCTGTCAACTACAAAGTTATAGCCCTTAATTTAAACTTAATTTTTGTAGTTAACAACTTTTTCATACCTAGTCGTTTACTTGAGATACATCCACTTTTGCACCATCGCCCTCCCAGGCTCCCCGGAGCCCAAAGCCCAAAGGCTCCCCCGGAGCCCCCAGGCTCCCCCGGAGCCCCCAGGCTCCCCGGAGCCCAAAGGCTCCCCGGAGCCCCCAGGCTCCCCGGAGCCCCCAGGCTCCCAAGCGCCTCTCTGGCTCCCCGGAGCCCAAAGGCTCCCCGGAGCCCCCAGGCTCCCCGGAGCCCCCAGGCTCCCAAGCGCCTCTCTGGCTCCCCGGAGCCCTCCCAAGGCCCATAGGTAGCTATTAGCTACTAGCGAACACCAATTTTAATTGGGTCAGAACGTGTGTCGTACCTCAAATTGGGTAATTGAACCGGATTGGTTAGAGGGTCCCAGATCTTATGTGTTCTCGGCAGCCGACAAAAACCAGGTCCGCGATGTTTCACTCTCATCACAACATTCTATGGGTCGATAGGCAGGCCTTCTCGGGGTCGATAGCAGGTCTGAGATTCCAGCGCGTATAAGTACGCACTTTGATGAGGAGACTACCGCATATGACCACACCACGTTGAGTACACGCCATCCCGTCCGATCTGGCAAGTTAAGCAACGTTGAGTCCAGTTAGTTATTGGATCGGAGACGGCCTGGGAATCCTTTTGCTTTTGTGTTTATGCTGACGACAACTTTTTCATAAATCTTTTAGTTTTTGAGATTTAGCTAATTTCGCACCGCCCACTCATAGAAACTGAGAGAGCGCGCGAAAAGTTTAAAGAAAAACGTCTATATCTAAAATTCCACTGTACATATCGAAAAGTTGTCAACTACAAAGTTGTAGCCCGTAATTTGAACTTGATTTTTGTAGTTGACAATTTTCTGCTAGCTTTTATGGCTTCCAAGATACAGCGGCTAGAATCCTGGGGTCTTACCACCAACTTCCCCTTACGACTACCAGATCTCAACATCAAATCATTCACTTTCTAACATTCTCAAGCATCTAGAAAACATTATAACCTTTCAGACTACTCCATCTCCCACTCCACAACGTTTCCGAACCTCTAGCAGCACCTCTGACTCCACTGAAAACCTAATCGCCACGCTTTCCTCTTGGGATTGGGTAACCATCGATGGCCTGAAACTTCCAGCAGTCACTCGCTCGAAAGAACGCTATGTAGCTGTTCATATGGTCCAATTAAAGCTTCTAAGCAAGTTTCCGCCCGATATTCCACGAGAAATCACCGCAAAATTCACAATGGGCTCTCATAAAATGTCCCTCTCCGAAGCCTGGACCTTCAACGCTATCAACGCCGTTATTCGGAAATTCGACTTGGGATGTCAGTTATTCACTGCAAATGACGAGTTGGTGAAGCTAAATGACGTGCAAATGTTCTATTGGAATGTGAAATTGTTCAATTTGAAGCGGGTGAACTCGCAGTACGAGACGAGCATCTCGGCGGCTGAGAATAATATTCAGTTGTTGGCGACTGCGACGCAGTTGAAGAAACAGGTGGAGAGTGATATTCAGGTAGGGCGCATTTGATAGAGAATTTTAAGCTCTACAACTTTGTAGTCGACCACTTTTTGATTGGTTTATTGGTTTTTGAGAAAAAAAAAGAGTTTCAAAAATTTGGAAAAAAAATTTTTTTTTTCGAAGTTTTTGAAAATTTGAATTAAGCTCAAAATTTTTGAAAAACTTAGCGATAGATAGGAAAAATTAAGCTCTACAAGTTTGTAGTTGACCACTTTTTGATTGGTTTATTGGTTTTTGAGAAAAAAAAGAATTTCAAAAATTTGGAAAAAAAAATTTTTTTTCGAAATTTTTTCCAAATTTTTTGGAAAATTCAATTGTAGCTCAAAATTTATGAAAAATTAGCAGTTGATAGTAAATTTTACGTTCTTCAACTTTGTAGTTGATCACTTTTTGATAGCTTTTTTGGTTTTTGAGAAAAAAATCAAAAATCAAATTTCGAAAAAAAAATTTTTTTTTTCAATTTTTTGAAAAAAATTCTAAATTTTTTCGAAACCCATTATCCTATTTTTCTTATCATTTCCTACTTGGCAAACACGTTTTCAGGCCGTCCGCGCAGAGCTAAACCGGCTAGAACGAAACTATCCACTTGGTAAGTAAGCGCGCTTCATTGCTAAATCTCAATGGAACGCGATTCAAATTTTCCAAGTTTTCTGTGTTAATTTCCATTTTTCCAGGAGCAAATGCGCAAGAAGAGCCAACTGTTCAGTCTTCTACGAAGAAATTGATTCATTCAAAGTCCTAAAATCTAAATTGTTTTGAAAAAGTTCCTTTTTACTCATAAAGGCCACACAATCTATACATTTACTATATTTTCTGGGGCAAATACACATTATCAGAAGGAAAGAATTCGTTTTTCTATCCGTTTTTATCAAAAAAGTTTGAGAAAATCGATCCAGAAACAAGAAAAAACCGAAACCGCCATAGTGGAAGCCGAGTGAAGCCGAGCAAGTCCCGCCCCAACCACACAAACCCGGCCGCCGGGCGGAACCCATGAGATGTCGGCTGCTGCGTCGAACTACACCCAAGCGCATAACAAGTTCTGGTTAGATCTAATTTCCTGGACGGGAAGTGCGAAGATCAGATGTAATACACTCTCTGATTGACTCTCCGCCGCAACCACATGACGATGTGGTTGGTTTGTCTAGCACCACCCCCAGCACCAATTTTTGGAAATGGAGTCATCCAGAAATGGATGGCTCCTGAAGTTGTCTACAGTTGCACTCGGTGCAAACGCTCAAAATGTTCGAAAATCAATGAAAACACTTATCGATATGGCAAGCAAAGTGAAAAAACGCAGTAACCCAGTCATTTGGAATTTTACCTTTTTTCTCTCACGTTGGCACTTATAATTGAACATTTGAGTTTCCCGATACTATATTTGTTTCTTATTGGGCAAACGAAATGAACAATAAATCAAGTTTTAAAATAGTTTTAATCAACAACTATAGAAATAAAACAGATTTCATCATCAAAGAAAAAAAGGGGGAAAAGGGAACATTGAACCAGCATTCGGAATAGTGTAAGTCATTTCGGGGGTAGCTTGAAAGTTTGAGCTTGAAAGCTTTGTTTTTTAGTGTTGAAAGCATTGATTTGGAGGTGAAAATAGTAAAATATGACATGGAAAGGCAGAAAGAATAGAAATAGAGAGATCCGGTCCGGGGAGGGCAGCGACGAAGGGTTCAGCTTGCTATTGTGCTACTGAAAAAGAATGTTGTGATTTTGTTGACTCATAACTTTTTTCTTATTTGTTTTGGAGAAAAGTTAGTAACTATGAAATTGTAGTAAATTTTGTGTAGATTAAGTTTGTAGTCAACAGCTTTTTGATATCTTTAATGGTTCTTGAGATATGAACGTTTTTCTCATTGCTACCAATTTTAGAGGTTACCAAAAACTTTGTTAACTCATAACTTTTTTTCGGCTAGTTTTCAAAAAAAGTTGTCAACTACAAAATTGTAGCCCTTAATCTAAACTTCATTTATGCAGTTGACATTTTTTAGCTATCTTTTCTAGTTCCCGAGATATCCTTACCTAAAGGTGAATGCTTGATGAGTTGTTGGCGGAAAGGAGCGAAGAGGTCGGCGGCGCGGCTCGTCGGATGCTTGGTGTCCGGCGCCAAACAGTCGATTCGCGACTGGTCCTTTCACCGTCGGCACCCGTCCGCCCATTGACAGAGCCTCCGCGAAACTCGATTTCGTACTGAAAACCAAGGAATTCAATAACCGGCACCAGTACATGTTCAGCTAGGTACAAAACGAGCACATATTGCAGTCACTTCTGATGGTTTTCTGGGATCTTTCAGGGCGTTTACAATGTTTCGCGAACTCGACGAACACAAAAATAACCTGTTATAGAGCCTTGGGGGCCTTTCAGTGGGTCCCCAGAGCACTTTAACAGGCTGAATGCACTTTCTTGATAAGGGGAAGAAAACTGAGGTATTACGGGAGGATCTAGAGCGCTACGGGCTCTAAACTTACCCTTGTTGGTCTTGTTGGAACATCTGAATCTTTGAGTATTAGCGGGGTTTGAGAGGAATTGGGTTTTGCAAAGATTTGCAAGTCTGTCTTTGCCCTTTTCTCAGAGGATTTTCTCAGAGATAAGTGAACCATTTGATTCCAAATTTCTTAAAGAGATTAGGTATACTTTGGGAAAACTTTGTGTGAAATATCATAGCAATCGGAGAAGAAACAAGCTTTTTGGAGCTCATTTTCTAAAATCAGCGTCTTTTTTGACAGGAGCTGTTGCGAAAAGGCGAGGCGGCAATAGGGCGAAGCGGCTGAAACTGCGCGCACCTTACACCCCTCTGGTCCGGAAGTGAACGTCCATTCATAGCGCAGGCGGTAGCGCGCCCGTCTGCTTTTGGGGTCAAGGGTTCGATTCCTCTAACTGTCAAACTTTTTTTTTTTTTTTCTTTTGCGTTTCGAATGTTTTGAAAGTTTGAAAGGGCAGACAGCCATCCAAACAATGTTTTACACTTATTAGGGAAGATACCCTATTCAATCAAAAACCCTAGCTCCCGAAACTAACCTTAGTAGCACAGACAAACGAGGCTGTCACCAGTTTGGCAATCTCATTCATGAGATTCTTTGTCTCTTGAATCACCGAATCCACCTTTCCGAACGTCGCCGTCTTTCCCACTGTCGGACTCTTCACCATCACTTGCAATTGTTGACAATGCAACGGAATTCGTTCCAATATCGCAGACAGATCCGATTTCTCCGCAGAGCCGGGGACTTCGTAGGAGAACTCCCTAACTGTTCGATACATCTGATTGGCTTGTTCTGCGAAGAATTCTGCCTGGGTGAACAGGTCGTGGGTGGTTTTCAATGGGCCGTCTCCTCTTGTGAAGAGATACATGTTGTAGGCCATTGAGGACATCGCCTTTGCTCGTTTCACAATATCGTTTTCGGCGTATTCATCCCATTTTTCGGCTTCTGCTTCCACTTCTGATGTTAGAAGCTTCATTTCTAAGCCCACTTTCGCCATTTTTTGTTGGTCCTGAAATTTTGTTGGGTTGTTTATGTCCTTCAGGGAAAGTGGCTCCTAACGAAAAAATTTTCAGGAATTTTTTTTTTCAAAAAAAAAATTTTTTTTGTTGAAATTTTTTTGTTCAAAAAAAAAATTTTCAAACTTTTTCAGATTTTAATTAGAATTGATTGTACTTGTTTGAACCAATATATTGCACTACTTAGACTATCTAAAAATAGTCAGAAACCAATCTAAATCGGTTCTCAAAGTCCCGAACGACACACGGCGGGTCTCGCCACGAAATCAATTTTCTGGCGTTTTCTCGATTTTGAACCGATTTTTTCAAATGTTTTGAATGAATTCGGATAGAATAGAGGATTTGAAACCGGATGATAGTCAGTTCAACCAAAACTTCTCAGTTTTTCAGCTAAAATTTTCAGATTTCGTGTTTTTGGCGAAAATTTTTAAAACGAGTAATTCGCGATGAAAACCTCAATTATTCTGGTAAAATTGATTGTTTCTAGACTTCAAATTTTCTTTTCCATCTGTTTTTAACAAATAAAACTGAAAAAAATTGGTCCAGAAACGCGAAAACCGCCAAAACTAATAGTACACACTTACCTCAACATCAAGGGTAATTGGTTTGGATGGCTTCTGAGTGGTTCCGTGCTTCTGCAATAAAGGTTGAAGGTTTGAAGGTTTGTACTACATTGCTCTTTGGTTTATATCACGTCAAATAAGGTCAAATCACAACACAACACAATAGAAAGAGAGAAAGAAAGAAGTTGGTATGTAGTATGTCACAGAAAGTTACAGAAAGAAGTATAAAAAGCATGCAAATCCTTATCGCCCCTCCACATCACTCTGCAGGTCGTCTATAATCAAGCTAATCCGATATTGAAACGCCTCGACATCCTCTTTATCGGCTCGTTCCTCATCACTACTGGCCTCGTCTCCAGTTTGACTGACGACTCGAGTTGGCGCCAGACCGCATTTTTTCGGACGACGACCACCATTCGGAAGAAGTTCGTTTGAGGAATCAGACGAGGCATGCTGACGACGTGGAACTGAAGGATTACTCACCCCGGGGCGTGGAAGAGACATGTACGCTTGTTTTTCAGCGGCGACACGGCCATTCGCGGCGACGTCGGATTCTTTGGCGACTCGGGAGAGGTCGTTTACCTGGAAAATAATGAGTTGGAGGGTTAGAGGGTGTATTCTAGAGAGCTACAAAAATCCCTAAAAGTTACAAGGATCATTTAAAGGCCAGTTGAAGACTCTTTTTGAACCCTCAAAGTCTCAAAAACACCCAAAATCTAGAATTTGGGAACCGATTCAGATTGGTTCCCGACGTTTTCCGAAAGTCCCAAATAGTGAAATAGATAGATCTAAACATTTCTATCAATCCTAATGAGAATCTAGAGAATTCCAAAAAAAAATTCAACAAATTTTCAACCTACTACTGCGGTCACGCGAAGTGACACTCGGCGGGTCTCGCCACGAAATCAGTTTTTTTGCTGTTTTCTTGATTTTTAACCGATTTTTTATTTATTTTTTTTGAATGAATTCGGATAGAATAGAAAATTTGAAACTAAAAACAGATTTCGTGGCGAGACCCGCCGAGTGCCACTTCGCGTGACCTTCGTGCAAACACCCAAAGTCTAGAATTTGGCGACCGATTTTGAGGGGTGCCCGACATTTTCCAGAGATTCCAAATAATGAAATAAATAGGTCTAAACTTTTTATATTAATCCTGGTAAGAATCTAGAAGATTCAATTTCCGGAAAACTACAAAAAGAGCCCTAAATGAAAACAAGAAAGAATAGAGAACTCACCGCCTGTCCCCAAGTATCACAAAACACTTCCAAGTTCTCTCTGGCTATCCTTGATGATGGGTGCACACAAAGTGTCCTTCCTGCCAGAATGGTCTGCAAATCCATTAATTGAAGACTGGAATTTTGTAATTGACAATTTTGGTATTGGCTTTCATTTTTTGAGTTGCCTAGAAATGCAGCCACAAACAGGTCCAACTACTAGGCGCATTGGCCCTGCGCCTGTTACAATAAACTGTTTATATCTCGTAAACTAAAAAAGTTATCAAAAAGTTGTGAACTACAAAAATGACGTTTAGATTGAGGGCTACAACTTTGCAGTTGATCATTTTTGCCGAAAATTTTTCTCTTTTTAGTTACAGCCAAAAACAAAACAGGCTTGCTCCACGCGCCGCATCAGTGATGCCGCGCCTGTTACCGAAAACTGCTTTTATCTCGTAAACTAAAAAAGTTATAAAAAAGTTGTCAACTACAAAAATGACGTTTAAACTAAGGGCTCCAACTTTGCTGTTGATTGTTTTTGTTCAAAACGTTTCTCTGAAAAGTTACAGCCAAAAACAAAACAGGCTTGCTCCCGCGCCGTATCAGTGATGCCGCGCCTGTTACAATAAACTGTTTGTATCTCGCCAACCAAAAAAGATTTTTAGAAGTTGTCAATTACAAAACTAACGTTTAGATTAAGGGCTACAATTTTGAAATCAACCGTTCCTGCTCAAAATTTTTCTCTCTTAAGTTACAGCCAAAAACAAAACAAGCGTGCTCCCTGCGCCGCATCACTGATGCCGCGCCTGTTACCGAAAACTGCTTTTATCTCGTAAACTAAAAAAGTTATAAAAAAGTTGTCAACTACAAAAATAACGTTTAGATTGAGGGCTACAACTTTGCAGTTGACAACTTTTTGTGTAATCTTTTAGTTTTTGAGTTACAGTGCCTAGAAAAACACCTATGCTACTAGGTGGTCTACTAGGCATAACTCCACTTGAAATGAGTTTTATGACTTGGTTTTTGTCTCGAATTCACTCAAAAACTCACCAAAGGCGCCAAAGCCCTCATATTCCTCTCTACATGGCCTGTATGCACATGAAGAGCATCTGTGATGGAGATATGATGAAGTAACCTGCAGACCTCTTGCATGTGATCCGCGTGTTCTCGGAACTTGTGCATGTACTTTTCCACACCATCTATATCCCCCGCAACTGCACAGGCCTTCATTGAAGATAAGAGCACTTGATCTTCATTAGCCCTCAACACCTCTGAGATCTGCTCCATTGCCACTATTTGCAGTTGCTTGCTTAGATCTTTCAGTCTTCGATTCAATCTTTCCACTGTAACTTCTAGCCCGCTCGCCGCCAATTGTTCGTTTTCATCCGGTTGGATTAGATTCGTCATTTCAAAACGACATTCTTCCAGAAAGTCAAGAATCTGTTCTCTTTGATGATGGGGGGTGTAGGCGGAGTCTGTGAAGTCTTGGGTTAGCTGGCAGAGAGCGTCGAGGGCGGAGACGATGCGTTCTCGGACTCCTGCGCCGACTCGGACTGTCATTCGGATCATTTCTAGCATTTCCTGGAAGCAGAAAACATTTTCGAAATTTTTTTTTTCACAAAAATTTTGAAAATTTTTTCTCGAGTTTTTCCATATTCTAATTATAATCAATAGTACTTGCTTAGATTTTTATATTTCACTGTTTAAAACTTTTGGAAAAAGCTTGAAACCAATCTAAACCGGCGCCCAAACTCTCAAAAAGTCCCAAAATCTGGAGTTTGAGGAGTGATTTGGACGAGTTCTCGACTTTTAAAAACAAGTACTATCAATCCTGAACAGATTTGGAAAATTTTCAGGAAAATTTTTTTTTTCCAAAAAAAAAATTTTTTTCCGTTGAAATTTTTTTTCAAAAAAATTTTTTTCAAACTTTTTTAGATTTTAATCAGGATTGATAGTACTTGTTGAGATATATCTATTGCACCATTTAAACTGTTAAAAAAAAAAAAAGCCAGAAACCATTCGAAATCGGTTCTCAAAGTCCCGAGCGACACTCGGCGGGTCTCGCCACGAAATCGGTTTTTCTGGTGTTTTCTCGTGTTTGAACTGATTTTTATGCATCTTTTCTCAAAAAAACAAATAGAAAACAAAATTTGAATCCTGGACATAGTAAATTTGACCTGAATTTGTGAGTTTTTCATTACGAACTACCCATTTCAAAAGTTCTCTGTGAAACACACAAAATCAGAAATTTTTCTGAAAAAAACGAACTGATTTTTGTCAAATTGCCTATTTCTAGGCTCCAAATTGGCTTTTCTATCCGTTTTGATCAGGACAATTAAAAAAAATTGATCGAGAATCAGGAAAACAGCAAAAAAACCGACTTATGGAGATCCTTACCGTTAACTGCTTGATCGCTGCATTTGCCGTCAACTGAAGTGCGATATCAATCGGCATATCTGGTTCGTCTTGAATATACCGATTCTTCTCTGTTGTCAAGATCCCATCACAAACACAAATTGCAATGAGCTCTAGAGACAGTTTCATTTGGAAGAACACACCGTCCCTGCACTGAAGAGCAGAGTCGCAATCCGGATGTCGTAGATAAGTTTTCGAGGAGGTTAAAAGGAGCATTGTGAGCCTTTCCAAGGAGGTTCGAGCCACCGACATTTGCGCTTTTCGTTTCTCGCTCTTTAGATCGTGCTGTCTGTCACCACTTCGATGTGCTAGCTCTACCATTTCCCCGCCGAAAACTGCGAAAACCTTGACGAAATCGTTGAAGGATCGAGTGGATTCGAGGCGGGATAGGGAGAAGGCGATCTGAAGTTGTTTGAAATGCAAATTGCAATTTTTCGATTATTTTAGCGTTTTTTCGACGGAAACTTTCTTTTTTCAGCAATTTCCCCTCGAAATCACGGAAAAACGCTAAAACCGAAGAAAAATCGACGAAAATACAGTACCCCGACTTTAAAGGCGCATGCCTGAGATCGAAAAAAAGTTTTTTGCAAAATTGTCGATTTTTCGATGATTTTAGCGTTTTTTTCACCGAATTTTTGGCAGAATTTCAACTAAAATTGTTCTTTATAAATAAAACATTTCACTTTTTAAACAATTTCACAAAGAAACCACGAAAAAACCACTAAAATCATCGAAAAATTAACGAAAATACAGTACCCCGGGTTTAAAGGCGCATGCCTGAAATCGTTTGAAAGTGTTTTGCATATGTGCCGATTTTTCGATGATTTTAGCGATTTTTCAGCGAAATTTTAGCAGAGTTTTAACTAACATTGTTCTTTATAACTAGTACATTTCAGTTTCTCAACAATTTCACAAAGAAACCACGAAAAAACCACTAAAATCATCGAAAAATTGACGAAAATACAGTACCCCGACTTTAAAGGCGCATGCTTGAAATCGAAAAAAGTTTTTTGCAAAATTGTCGATTTTTCGATAATTTTAGCGTTTTTTCAGCAAAATTTTAGCAGAGTTTTAACTAACATTGTTCTTTATAACTAGTACATTTCACTTTTTCAACAATTTCACAAAGAAACCACGAAAAAACCACTAAAATCATCGAAAAATCGACGAAACTACAGTATCCCCGACTTTAAAGGCGCATGCCTGAAATCGAATGAAAGTTTCGCGGCGCTCACCTTATCCTCCGCCCTCAAAACCTGCTTCACCAACACTCTATCCGCCAAAAGCAAGACTCGTGTGACACTACTCAACAATTGCCTGCTCGCCCGAACCAGTACCGCCTTGTCGACCATAGAAGCCGGATCATCGTTGACAGCGCACGACAGATTTGCCATGGAGGCTCCTGAAAAGAGGAAGAATGGTTTTAGAGAAGAGAAGCAAGAAAAACAGAACAAAGCAAAAAAAAGAAGTGAGTGGAATAGAGGGGGTAATCGGATACGGATTTGTGCATGCGTCGGCGAGCCGCTCCTTGGTCGCGGCTCGACGACGTCGGGTTCGATGACGACGTGTAATCCGAGTAATATGATCTCTCCGGATAAATTTAATGAAGAGTACGCACCTGCCAAACGAGCTTCGGTACACGCGTCATACATCTCCGGTTGAATGTCGGCGTTCTCGTCGGCTATCGTCTCTCCAACGCATACGAATCGTTCGATTGCAGCTTCCACAGCGCTTCCGATCTGAAAACAAGGTTTTACTAGGAAAATACTTTATTCTAAAGCTATTTTTAAAATTTCGAAAAAATTTTTTGCTTCAAAAAAAAAATTTTTTTTGGAAATTTTTTTTTTCGAAAATCTCCGGATTCTGTTCAAGTCGAGAGATTGGTTCCTGGCATTTTCTAAAAGTTTAAAATAGTGAAATAAGTAGATCTAAACGTATGCTATTAATCCTGCACAAAATCGAAAAAAAAATTCGAAAAAAATTGCTTCAAAAAAATTTCAACCCGAAAAAAAAATTTTTGAAAAAAAAAATTTTTTTTTCGAAAATTTTTAGATTCTTTTAAGGATCAACAGTATACGTCTAGACCTACTAATTGCACTACTTGAAATCTCTGATAAACACCAGGAACCAATCTAAATCGGTCCTCGAACTCCCTTTTTTGGCACATTTTGAGACTTTGGGTAGAGTTTGAGGATCGATTTGGATTGGTTTCTGGCATTTTCTATAAGTTTCAAATAGTGCAATAAGTAGATCTAAACGTATACTATCGATCCTGAATAAAATTTGAAAATTTTCGAAAAAAAATTTTTTTCAAAAAAATTTCAACCCGGAAAAAAAAATTTGAAAAAAAAAATTTCCAAAACTTTTTTTTTAGCTCCCTCTTACCTTCAACGCAGCCCTCATAGCCCTTTCCGATTTGGGTTTCCCGCTCATTAAATACGATTCTTTGTAGTTGACAAGTGTGGTGATCTGCAATAAACAAACAAACTCTTACATCACATTTCCCAAATTGGTTGGGTCCCCAGGAATAAGAATACATAATCGTTTCCGGGACATGATGTCACTCATACCTGAGTGACGAGAGGGATTAGGGTCTGCTCAATGGACTTGGTCTTGATTTCCAGATTCCGGGCGTCGAATGGAGGGACCACTGAGGCTGCCGCTGTGGCGGTGTGAAAGGAGGACGTCAACGATGACATCGAAGACGCCGCCATCGTTGGAATCGGCAAGGCGACTGCATGGAAGGTGTTTTTTTAGGTAGTTAAGGGTATAGGGTAACAGAAAATAACAAGAGAAAGATTTTTGTAGTTGGAAATTTTTGAATTGGAAGCTTTTGAATCGAGATATGACTGGAATATGGAGTTAGCGATAATTAACGCTTTTGGTAAAACGGTTGTAACTCATGAACCATTAGAGCTAATTAAAAATTGTTAACTGTAAAAATAAAGTTCAAATTAAGGGCTACAACTTTGCAATTGGCAACTTTTTGTAAAAATTAATATTGATAAAGTTACAGTAGCTCAAAAACCCGCTACATGCGGCGAGGGTCATGGCGCGGTAGCCTTGCGGGAAAACGGTTATAACTCATAAACCATTAGAGATATTAAAACGTTGTCAACTGCAAAAATAAAGTTCAAATTAAGGGCTACAACTTTGCAGTTGACAACTTTCTGTGAAATTCAAATTTAGCTGAGTTACAGTAGCTCAAAAACCCGCTACATTGCGACGAGGGTCATGGTGCAGTGGCCTTGCGGGAAAACGGTTATAACTCACGAACCATTAAAGCTATTAAAAAATTGTCAACTACAAAAATAAAGTTCAAATTAAAATCTACATTTTTGTAGTTGACAGTTTTTGTTTAAACCGTGTCTCTAATAAGTTACAGTTAAAAACAAGTTCGCCTTTTCTAATTCGCACCCTCTGTTGGCGCCGCGCCTGTCGTGGAAAACTGCTTGTATCTCGTAAACCAAAACAGGTATTAAAAAATTGTCAACTACAAAAATAATGTTTAAATTAAGGGCTGCAACTTTACAGTTGACTACTTTTTGTGTAAACGTTTAAATTTTGAGTTACAGCGCCTAGAAAAACAAGCATTTCCCACTAGGTGACCTACTAGGTGGTCAAACTTTGAGAGACCATAACTCCGCTTGAAACAGGATTCATGACTCAATTTTTGCATCAAATTACAGAAAATAATCTCAAAAATAAGAAAAATACAACAACTTTTAACAAACCCCTTGAAACAACCAATTTCCAACGTCCAAAAGTCACTACTCCAATAAGCAAAAAATGACCACTAGAGAAAAGGAGGAAACTGGGAGGGAGGGGTTGACTAAAAGGCAGAGGGCACTTTGTGTTCTTGCCTAGCCGCCTGCGTGAGCTGCAAAGTGACACACAGCCTCATCTCTCGCTCCTCGTCGTCTCTCTCTATCTATCTAGAAAGAGTGTAAAGTGGCTGTTTCTCTTCTCATTCGACTCGGCGGCACCGGACCCGCGTATTCCGTGGCGACGGCACGGATAGGCAAGAGAAAACACGGCAAAGAGGCATCGATTAGAAACATATTATTTTATGGGGGCATTAAAGTGAACGATTGGGGGGGAGGGGGACTACTAGTGCGGAGATGATATGAGGATGGGGAGGGATTAGAGACGCAGAATGACGGATAGTGGAGGAGTACTTTTGGTTGTTAGAAATTTAAAATGTCTAATACTATTGATAAAAACCACTGAAAAGTTAAATTTCATGCAGCCGACACCTCACGGGTTTTCTTTCTAAATGAGATGTTGGAGAAATAGGTCGAAGTTCTGAGTAGTATATCTAGCTGAGTTTTGCACTGAAAAATAAGATTAACATTGCATTAGATAGAAAATTTTAAGTTCTACAATTTTGTAGTTGATAACTTTTTGCTAACTTTTATGGTTTTTGAGATAAAAACGTAGCAAACTGAGGAAGGTACTTCCCCATGTTGAAGTGTTGGGAGAAGTAGGTTAAAGTTCCAAGTAGTATTTCTAGCTGAGTTTTGCACCAAAAAATGAGAAAAACATAGCATTTGATAGAAAATTTTATGCTCTACAACATTGTAGTTGACAACTTTTTGATATCTTTTATGGTTTTTGAGATAAAAAACAAAACAAAACAAGTCACCCTACCAAGGTTGGTAGTCGGTAAAAACTTGATGAATTTTGAAGGATTTTTTCTCTCGAAAACCAAAAAAGATTCGAGAAATTGAATACTGTTAAATTAAAAAACACAACATTTGCTGTCTAACAATATTTTTATCTTATTTTTAAATGCAAAACTGAATTTTCAGTGCTAGTTCAAAGTTCAGGTAGCACCATCCCCCCCCACAAGGGTTGAAAAATGGGTCAAAGTTCCAAGTAGCGCATCTAGCTCAGTTTTGCATCAAAAAATAAGTTAAACATTGCATTTGATAGAAAATTTTAAGTTCTACAACTTTGTAGTTGACAACTTTTTGATATCTTTTTTGGTTTTTGAGATATCACGTCCCAAACCAACAGCTTGGTCAAAAATGTTGCCAGCGTCTCTAATCAATGTCAAAATGTTGTTTGATAGAAAATTTTGGACCGAATAAATCACAAAAATTGAAAAACCCATAATTCACAACAACTCCAAACTCATAAACCAAAAAAGAACCCTTTTCCACCCAAAAAAAATATATAGGAGGGCGGGCGGTGGTTGGTGGTCATCTCGCCGCGCATGTGTGTTTGGCAGAATTCGAAGAAATCGGCCGAGATATCAGCTAGACGGAAGAGACGCAGACGGTGCGCAGAGAAGCCAAGGGGATAGAGAAAGAGGGAAAACGAGGAAGGAAAGGGAGACAGGGGAGAGAGAGAGTGACTACATACTACCTAACGAGTTTGGCTGGTCCACGGGCACTGATTCGACACGGGCTTTTGGGAGACAAATTAGCGAGTTGTCACGTTGTTTGAAACAATTTTGAAGCAAGCAGGAATGAGAGAGTGACCAAAAATGAAAAAGTATAAGAAAAAGAGGGCCGTGGCCGAGTTATTGTTGAGCTATTTGTTAGGCGCAGATCCCATTGAAAACAAAGGGTCGGGAGCGGAAGTTGATCTGGAAAAAGAGGCTATAACTTAGAAATGAAAAGAGGAATCAAAAAGTTGTCAACTACAAAAATGTTGCGTAAAATAAGGGCTACAATTTTGTAGTTAACAGTTTTTGGCTTGAAGCAATTTTGGTTAAGTTGCAATAGCTCAAAGGTAAGCTACACTGCGGCGCGCGCCATAGCTCGCTGGCGTTGTGGGAGAACGGCTATAACTCTGCAACCATTCAAAATATCAAAAAGTTGCCAACTACAAAATTGCAGAGCTTAAAATGTGCTATGCATACTGTGTTTAATTGTAATTTTTGCTCTTCCAAAGTTTGAAGAGTTTTGAAGATTCGTAGGTCAAGGCCACCAAGAAGACAGCCACAGCTTTTACACAGATCTAGTTTCACCTAGAAAACAGATAAAATTAACAAAAAATAGAAAAAACAAGACAAAAACAACACAAAAACCGAACGCGTATGAAATGACAACATGACAACATTGAGTAAAGGGTCCCTGAAGAGTTCCAGACTTTCTAGTTGTTCCAGAGACTTTCTGAATCCAAAAAAATGTTTGAAAGCGTTTTAAAACCCCCTGCCACCTTGTCAAATCCCCATTCCAATTCGCGCACCCCGTTAAGCTGACACTGACACATGTTTAACGGGGCCGATTCAATGACCCTCATTGGCGGAATATCAAAGGAAAGATGCGCGAGTCAATGGGGGAATTGTTTTACAACATTCAGACATCCTTGGGTACCAATGACAGCTTCTAGTTGACCTAGGCCACATCGATTGAAAATTGATGCTACTGTAAGCCCCAGGCCGAGAGCCCCCTAAGCGCCCCAGTGGCCCCCAAGGCGCCCCAGCGCCCTCCCCCAAGGCGCCCCAGCGCCCTTCCCCGAGGCGCCCTAGCGCCCTCCCCCAAGGCGCCCTA
>LR538369.1:44305-77687 GCA_900883565.2 Caenorhabditis panamensis | reverse complement strand
TCTCTCTCTCTCTGCACACTCTCTTTCTCAATCTTTACACGTTGCAAACATCCTTCATAGTTCCAATTCCAGACTCCAAATGTCCACCACACCGAACCCAATCCGTCGAGCTGCCATTTCCCGAGTGCAATCTCAAACTGACATCATTGGAAGGCCAAATCCAGACAAAACAAGGAGACTTAGCCTTCCAGTTAGACAAGTTGATCCAGAGCAGAGACAGGGTAAGTTATATTCTTGTTTCCAGCCTTAATTTTGTTTTTCAGCACCCCTGGAAATCTTCTCAGCCCCAAAAGCCCGCCGTTCCTACACCCACCTCCCAGAACAAAACAACCAACCGAAAACCGTCAAAACTCCACCGAAAACCAATGAAACACCACGACGGCGGTCTCTCCAGACGGTTCAACCGGCCAAAATTACCCCAAAGAAGCGAAAAATTGAGGAAAACAACTTTGAAACTCCGAAAAAGAAGAAAGTGCTGGAGGTGCCCAATGCGCCGAGGAAGCCAGCGGCGCCGAGAGGTAAGAAAAGTTTGAGGCGCGATATCTCGGGAACTAGAAGAGATGGTTTAAAGTTGTGAACTACTAAAACGTAGTTCTAAATGCGATAAATGTTTTTGTAATTGACAACTTTTTGCTAACTTTAATTCTAAGCAAGTTACAATAGCTTCTAAGACGCGCGCTTACTGTAGTGGCACTGCTGCACCCTGTGAGGAAAAACGCTTGTAACTTTGCAACCATAACAGATATTAAAAAGTTGTCAACTACAAAAATGATCCTTGTAAACTTTTCTATCATTTTGTAGTTAACAGCTTTTGAAAATTTTCAATCCCCTTTGAGTTATAACAGCTTAAAGTCAGCTCTAACTTTCTGCTTCATACCTCGGTTGCTTTCAAAGATATTTGAAAATTTTCAACTAACACAACTCTTATTATCCATTTTTTCAGGCATCCGGACTACTATAAAGTTTGAAAACAACAACACAATCTTTCTAAACAACAGATTTATGCTCTTCTGACCATCCAAAGTCTTCTGAAGGCCGCCCCTTCCCGTCCCCGAGTAATACAATGCGATCTCGGTTTTTCTCTATTTTTCCATCAGTAACTGGCCATTAGCCTAATTCAATCTGAATGTATAAGTTTGCATTGAATAAACTAATAAAAAGTTCCATTATAAACACAAAAAAAACGAGGCGTCCTTGAATGTTCCGATTGGGGGACAGCAGCCAACACAGAACTTCCTTCTCGAGACAGATCTAATCGTTCAAACGAAACGTCTATTGAAACGACGCCTTCTTTGTTCCATTCAAGTGACACTTTTCTGCTTTGTATCATAAGAACGTGAAGAAATTGTCATTGCTTTTGGGTCTCACTACGAAACTTGGTTTTTGCAATTTTGAGACTAGAATTTGGGGCCAAGTTGAGTATATGATAGTTAGAATGGCTTATTTTATCATTTCCAATCTTTTTTCAAAAAAATCCTGTGTTATTTAGCGGGATATCAGTGATAAACTAAAAATTTTCAGTTTTGGAGTCCTCCGAGAGGACTACACGAGCTGAAAAATCTAGGCCACGCGGCCGTGTAGTCCTCGTGGAGAAGTTTGAATGTTTTGTTTTTCTTCAATTTTTCAATCAAAAACTGTGTTTTTACTAATTTTCCAGTGTTTTTTGCAAGTTTTAAGCTGTTTTATTGTGTTCTTCATGTCCAAGTATCCTAAAAATCTTGTTTCAAAGCTATTCTGTCAAAGAAAATCAACGTTTTGCACGATTTTTCAAAACCTCAGTTTTTCTCTCAAAATTTCAGTCAAAAGCTCCCATTATGTTTGATTTTTGTGTTATATGCGTCTAATTTAGTGTACTTCCTTCTATAACACCCATTTTTCTCAATTCCCGCCCCAAATTCCCAAAAATTTTCGCACTTTGCCCTTCTCGATACGTCACATGACTTTTCGTCTTCCAGAACTTTAAATTCTCCCTATTTCTCGCAATTTTTCGACTTTAATGCTGTCCTAAGACCGGGTCAGCTGACAAAATGACACAATTCTTCGGGAATTTGCCAATTTCCCAACAATTTCCAAACAATTTGTCACCAAAGTTTTGCTATGTGTCAGTTTTCACTATTCGTCTAAAAAATGGTTGCGGTTTTGTTTTCTTGCTTCAATTACGTGTTTTCCGATGTTCTAATTAGCGCTAGACTAGCTGGGGGATTAGGGCTAATGAGATTTGTCTAGATTTGCCCAGAAAGTCTAGATTTCCTCAGAAAACCACTACAATCCAAAGTCCTCCAGTTCCCACTATCTCTAATCGCCCAAACTTTTGTTTATATCTATCTGATCGTTATGCCAATGCATTGCCACCCTCTTCTCCTCTCATGACGCCTCTCTGGGTCCACGAGAAGTAGCAGAATCGATAATGTCTGCGTCTCTTCCCTCGACACACTCTCTCGTCGTCTCTCCATTCCACACAGTCTATCGTCGGTTAGCTGTGATGGAGGAAAAGGGGCGCTCGTCAACATTTCTCTCCGTCTTCGCCGGTTTCTATACTTTCTCGAGGACTGTTTTACTCTGTTTTTCTCATTTTTGGCGTGGTTTTTGAGGTGGGCGGAAATTTGGGAGGGAATTCCTCGAAATGAGTCATCACTGACTATGTTCAAATTTTTGTTACCATCTGTTTGATGAAATTAGAAAATGTTTGATGTTTGTTGAGATTCAGCAAATTTTTGTTGATAACTGAAGAGCTTTTTGTATTTTTAAAATTAAAAATAAACAATTTTATAAATTGAAAAAAAAATTTTTGAGTCAATTTTTTTTTAATTTTCAAAAATTTTGGCGCTTTTTTTCTTACAAATTGTAGCGAAAATTACGTTTTTAGACTTTTGTTTTCTAATTCAAAAAATCGAACTTGTACAGATTTCGAAAAAAATTGAAAAATTCGAAAACAAAATGTTTTCATTTTTTTTTCAATTTTTCCAAAAAATTTCAAATTCAATTCTAATTTTTTTCCTTTGATTTTCAAAACCCCAATTAACTCAAAACCTATTTAAATAACTATTTTATTCACGAAAATTACAAAAAAATTCATTTAAAAAAAATTTGAAAAAAAATTTTTACAAATTTTTCAAAAAAAATCCAAAAAAATTTCAAACCCAATTCCAAATTTTCCTATCAATTTCCAAGGTTTCAAATAGTTCAAATCTCACCAAAATAGCCTTATTTACCCAGCTTTCTCGTTTAAATTGAGAGGAGAAAGTTTTAGTGATCATTGCAGTAAAGTGTCAACAGAACCGCTCCGATTCTCTCTGCGATCTTCCATTGGCACTTTGTGCTGCGAGAGGGCGCAAATATTGGGCGATGATTTGTGATATCAGAGAGGCCCAAAGGCTTTTGAGCGTAGATCTTGCGATTTATCCTCGATTTTTTGACGATTTTTTCAAAAAAAAATTTTATCGCAAAAATTTCGATTTTTTACGATTTTTCTTCAGAAAACTCAATTTTTCTGTTCATTTTTCATTTAAAAACGACGAAAAATGGCTATTTTCCCCTTTTAAATAGTCCTAAATAGGCTATAACCCTGAGAAATCATTGAAAATCATGGAAAAAAAAATTGAAAAACGGCGATTTGCATTTTTTCGGAATATTCAATTTCCATGAGGGCGTAACCCCACGCAATTGACATTGACAGCCCAGTTGCTAACCGATTTTCGCTAATTCTCTAATCAATTCCAATTTTTTGTTACAATTTCTGACAATTTGGCAACAATTTTCCTATTCCAGGACCGGTTTTTTCTCTTTGGCGTTGACTCATTGTTTCCTTATTGCTCTTGAAGTTGATCTAATTAGATTGTAGTTGGAATGGGAGTGACGTTGCTACAGAAAGTTTGATTTTGGAGGTATTTTTGGATTTTTTAGAAATTTTTGAAAATTTGAAAAAAAAACATTTCCGAAAAATTGAAAAAAATTTTTTTTTTTTGAAAAAGTTTGAATTTTTTTTGAAATTCTGAAAATCGCCTAGATAATTTTTACAGCAAATTAGATTTTTTTGAGGACTCCTGATTTTTTAAAAATTCCCTAAACGCTTCCAGAAATTTAAAAAAAAAAAAAAAATTTCGTTAAAAAAATTTTTTTTTTTTTAAATTCTAAAAAAAAATTTTAATTTCTCAAAAATCAATCAATTTGGAGTGTTATAGCGAAAGAAAATTCTAGAAAGCTCTGTAAATTTTTCTAATCTCTTCCTGATTTTTCTCTGAATTTTTTCAATTTTTTCAAATTTTTTTTATCCCTCGAAAATTGCATTTCTATGCCGTTTTATCGATTTCTCCATATTCTTCCTTATCAGTAATAATTCTCTTCAGAGGGCGCAGGGCGCACTCTCCGTTATCGCAATGACCTGAATTGAACCATTTTCCTGTCAATTTCGATGCGAAATTTCGGAAAAATCGGAAATTCCGAAATTTCGATAAAATTGCGTCAAAATTTAGTTTTCGATAAATCAGCGAGAAATCGAGAAAAAAAAGTGAAACCTCACAATGTTTACGTCATTTCTTGCCCATTTTTAATCCGTCATAATCTGGAAATCCCTTGTAGTTTTCATTCCCATTTTTGCCCTTTCTGACTCACTCAGCTGTTCACTTTTTCCATTCCGTATACACCTTTTTCTAGCGGAAGTGTTGTTTGTGAGGACAAATAGAGCATATAGAGCTCTCTCTTGGTGAGCACCACCAACTTTTTGTTTGCTCTGTGCCCCCTTTTCTCCTGAAGCTTGAGCTTTTCGTCGTGTCAAAATTTGGGGTTTTTCGAGGCCGATTTTGACATTTGACTTGATTTTGACTTTGGGGTGGGGAAACTGGATTTTGAAAGTGAAGGTGACATTTTTTCACGTTAAAAATGAGGTCTAAGGAGTTTCTGAGATCTAGCTGAAAGCGCCTATTTTTGAAAATTTGGGGAAATTTCGAATTTTTTGAAAAAAAAAATTTCAAAATTTTTTTTTTGAAACTTTTTGAAAAGCAAGATTTTCGCTCTAATAAACAATAGACACATCAGGAAAAAGGTAGGGATGAATAGGAATTATTTTTAAAATTGCTCAGTTCTTTAGAATCGAAAAAAACAAACTAGAAATTTCTGAATTTTTGAAAAAAAAATTCCAAAAAAAACTTTTTTTTTCAAATTTTGGTTTTTCTAGTTTTGAAAAAAAACAATTATCTGTAAATAATGCAGAAATAATTAAAAATTGTTCTACGATCCCTTATCATTTTCAAAACAAAAACTTATAAAACCAAAAAAATGCAGTTTTCGAAAAAAAATTCTGAAATTTTTTTTTGCTCTTCAGTTTTTTCAAAGTTCTCATGGATTTTTGGGCTAGTACGTTTTATCGCCAATTTCGAAAACTCCATTTAGAACTCAATTTCCACAAATTCACTGAACAAATTTTTCAAAAAAAAGATTCCAAAAATTTTTTCAAAAAAATTTTTTTTTTAAATTTTTGCTCTACTTTTCCCTCTATTTTCCTCCGTCTCTCTGATCAATCCAGTAACCCAAAAAACAGTCCATTTGTAGTCGGCTTCTCCTTCTTCTTCTCTTCCAATCGTAGTCATTCTCTCCTGTTCAGACCAGACCAGTTCTGTCCATGTTTTCTCTCGCTTTTTGTGTCCACACGTGCTTTGTTAGTGAGGGAATGCGGTATTACGTATGATGTTCGCCACTGGCTAGTCGCTTCCTTTTACACGTAAATTATTTTTGAAAAAAAAATTTTTTTTTAGTTTGAAAAAAAAAATTTTTCAACAATTTTCAACAAAATTTTTTTTTGGAATTTCTAGGTTTTTTCCTTGATTTTCCTTGATTTTCCTCTCATTTCCTTTATTTTTTTCAATTTTTAAGTTAATTATCATTGATTTTTCCAGAAAACCCCAAAAAGCCACTCAAAAATGGATCTAACAGAAGACCAAATCCGCAATTTGCCACACCACGAACTCATCGGACACTTTTTTCAAATGCGAGAGGAATTCAATGATTATCAGTCGAGTTCGTCGGAAATTGAGAAGATGATGGATTCGGAGATGGATGATTTGAAGGCGCAGTTGAAGAGAGCCGAGGGAAAAGTTCAGCAGATGAGTAGCGAGCAGAGCAGGAATAAGGTGGGCGCTTTTTTGAAGTTTAGAAAATTTGTTAGATGTTTGAATAATTTTTTTGAGGGATAGAATGATGCTGGAATTTTTCCTGGTGTTTCTGAAAATGTTTATAACAGTTTTTTGACTTTTAGAAGTTTGAAAAAAAATCGAGAAAAATTTTGTGATTCTCTGAAATTTTTTAATGTCTTGGCTATTTTTCCTGGGCTTTTCTAGGCATTTTTAGATTTTTTGAAGTTTAAAAAAATTGGCAGAATTCAGGAATCGCTGAGAAAAAACCCATGTAAATTTTTCAAATTTTCAAAATAATTTTTTTTCGATTTTCAAAAATTGTTCAACTCAAGATAATTTAAAATTAAAAAAACAAGAGAAAGCTGTAAAAATTCGATTATTTTTGTTTTCCTACTTTGTCTGTGCATTTTCAAATTTCTATAAGTTAATAAAAAAATGGAGAAAAAATCAAGAATCGCTGAAATTTTTCAAAGTTAATTTTTTTTTCAATTTTTAAAAATTTCAAATTTGTGAAAAAATGCGTTGAAAACTGAAGAAGCTCAATATTTCAATTGTCAGCGTTCAAAAAATTAAAAAAAAATTCAGGAATCGCTGAAAAAAATCTGCGTCTGGTAAAAAAAATATTTCTGATTTTTTTCATTTTTCAAAACTCAAATTTTTGAAAAAAAATGAGTTGGAAGCTAAAATAATCAATTTTCGATTTTTTAGATTTCAACAAAATTAAGAAAAATTCAGAAATCGCTCAAAAAAATCCTACAGATTCCAAATCTTCGAAAAAAATTATAATAAAATTTTTTGAAGTTTATCAATCAATTTTCCAATTCTCTGCTATATTTTTAGGACCGTCAAGACGAATCCCGTGCCCAATGGACGCAAGTAGAAGAACAACTTCGTCGTGAAAACGCCCAGCTCAGAGAGCAATCCGAACAACAAAAAGATCGAATTCGGAAGCTGGAACAACGAAATGACGTGCTAGAAACATCCGAAAGAAACAAGGAATTCATGGCGATGGATTTTGGAACGAAATTGGATCAGGCCGTCGAGAAAATTGCTATTCTGGAAAGTGAACTGTACGAAAAACAGGTGGCTGCAGAAGAAATGCACAGGCTTCGAGAGGAACTACGGACAACTGAAAGACCCAGATTAGTGGTGGAACCATTGAGAAATGACCCGGAGATTCTGCCCGATGAACCATCGCCTGGACCGAGTAAACATGATTTTAGAATGAGTGAGTTTTGAAATTGTTTTTTAATTTTTGAAAAAAATAAAAAAAAAATTTTTTTTTTCAATTTCAACATTTTCGGAACCTTTTAGTATTGATAACCTAATCAGCTATAGAGCGCGGTTATTTTGAAGTTTTTAGCCTCTAAAATAATTTACGAATTTAAAAAAAACCTAAAAAAATTGAAAAAAAAATTTTTTTTGGAAAATTTTGAAAAATTGAAATTTTTTTTTTGATTTTTCAAAATTTTTTAAAAAACCTAATCAAATATATAGCGCGGTTATTCTGAAATGTTGAGCATCTGCAATAATTTACAAATTAAAAAAAAACATAAAAAATTGAAAAAAAAATTTTTTTTTGGAAAATTTCGGAAAAAAAACTGAATTTTTTTTTAAAATTTTTCAACAAAATTTGAAATTGGTGAGTAACCTGATCAGACATAAAACGCGGTTATTTCAAAGTTTTCAGCCTCTACAATACATAATTTACGAATTGAAAAAAATGGAAAACCTAAAAAAATTGAAAAAAAAAATTTTTTTTCAAAAATTTTGAAAAGTTGAAATTTTTTTGTTAACTTTTTGTTAACTCGGTTATCTGCGCGGTTGATTTTCTAACTTTTTAAAAACTGTTACAAAAAGAAAAAAATTGGAAAGCTAAAAAATTTCGGAAAAAAAATTAACTTTGAAATTTTTTTTTGGAAAATTCAAAAAAAATTTATCATAGAAAATTGAAATTAAATTTTTCCAGGTATCGATGACGTGCACATGGAAGACATGCAAATTGACGACTGTCGTATGGAGGAGACTATCACTAAAATAGATCAAGTCTGTATCGATGATAACAAGAATATTCAGGAGAAGGTATGGTTTTTTTTTTCGAAAATACAGATGCTAAAAAACAGAAAAATACTCAAATTCATTTTGCAAAACTTTTGTTGTCCTAGAACTCCTAGAAAGGGCAAACAGGAAGCAGACTCTGGAAAAGGAAGAGCAAATATTTGGCCAGCCGCACCCTTTTATGGAATTTGCCCTTTCAAACGAGAAAGAAATCGTAAAAACTAAAAATTTTGGAACTTTTGAGCTGAAAAATAGAGAAAAAAATTCCAAAAAATCCTGAAACACGTTGAAAAAAAAACAGAACATCTCTAGCTATTTTCCAAAAGTTCCTGTTGTTTTCAAAAATTGAAAAGCAAATTTTGGAAATTAAAAAAAAGGGCAACAAATCTAGAAAAAAGTTCGAAAAAATAAAAACAAAATTTCAAGTTTTCCAATTTTCAGAAGTTTTTTTTTTCAAATTTAGAACATCTGTAGAATATTTTCTGGGAACTAGAAAGTTATAGAGATAAAAAAACACATTAAAAATTAAAAAAGACTCGGAAACGAAGTTAAAAAATGTTGAAAAATGTTCGGTTTTCAAAAAAATTGTCAACTTTTTTTATTTTTCAAAAAAAAATCTAAAAAAACTGTAGCGATTTTCTTGAATTTTCGGCATTTTTAAAAGTAAAAAACAGACAATTCAAACTTTGGAAAATGCCAGAAACACTGTAAAAAAATTGAAAAAAAAAGGAAAAAAAATTTTTTGAACTGTTTTTTTTCAACATCAAATTTTCAAAATTTCCAAAAATCAATTGATACCTTCCCATTACATAACCGTACTAGTTTGCAGACCGTTCGCGTCTCTGGAACGAATACCGCCGGCTCGTGCATCAACCGAATCGTCAAGGATCTGATGACCAAAGTGGAACGACTCGATTCGATACTGTCGACGATCCGCGTCACTAGTTCCTCCACCAACGCCAATTATTTGACAACCACCAGGGCGTAGAATGTCTTTTTTCAATGTTTCCGTGACCTTTTTCCGCTCAGGGACCCTATTTTCGTGGCGGGACCCATTTGGGTCTCGCTACGAAATTTTTCTGATTTTCCCTCCCCCATATCACCCTTTTCTACAGCTTTTCCATATATTCTATCCCATGACATCGTGTAGTATGCTTGTTTTGGGTTTGGGAGTTTTTAAAATTTTTTGAAAATTTTTAAAAAATTCGAAAAAAAAATTTTTTTTTGGAAATTTTTTCAAAAATTTCCGTTAAATTGAAAACTACGAATTGATTGAAAATTTTCCGATTGCTAATCTGGTTTTTCTTTTTAAAATTTTGAAAAATATTCGAAACAAAATTTTGAAAAAATTCGAAAAAAAATTTTTTTTTTTGAATTTTTTCAAAAATTTCCAAAAAATCCAATTTTTTCAAAAATTTCAAGGAAAAACTACCATTTGATATGCAATTTCAAAATCTACAACGCTTCAATCACCATTTTTCAATAGCTTTTCGAATTTTTAAAATTTTTCGAAAAAACAAATTTTCAAAAAAAAATTTTTCGAATTTTTTTTCAAATTTTCAAAAAATCAAAAAATTTCCAAACCCAATTTTCCCTTCAAAATATTCTTTTTCTCCTAGATTTCCCCTCTCCCTAAAAATGCTCATTTCCCTTTCCAATTGCCATTTTTCTTGTATCTTGTATCTGCTTCCGATTTTCCATTTCAGTGCCTTGTTTTCTAAAATCTGTTTTTTAATTTTTAAAAATTCTAAATAGCTCATTTTTAAGGGGTATTTACTTGACATTTACTTTGCTACATTATACACATGTTTAGGGGGGTTTGGCAAACTAGAAAAGTGGGGAAAAAATGGGAAAAAATTGGGAAAAAATCATAAAAATAACCGTGGGGACCAAAAAATAGGGATTACAAAGCCTGGACACGCTGTTCCTGAGCGTCCATTTCGGCGCGGACCGGCTGTGGAAGATCCTCTCCGACTTGCTCGTCGAGGAACTTTCGGATCTCCGAAGCATCCTGCTTCCAGTAATCCGCTGGCACCGACATGAGCTCGTCCCAGTTGACTTCGCCGAGTCCGTCCAGGTTGATGGATCCCTTGGCCGGGATGGTTCCGATCGGGCTGTCGACGCCAATGTTCTGCTCTCCGTCGAGGCGACGGATGATCCAGTCGATGACGCGGATGTTGTCTCCGAATCCGGGCCACAGGAACTTGTTGTTCGAGTCTTTGCGGAACCAGTTCACGTGGTAGATCTTTGGCATCTGGAAATTGGGAATTTGGGAAGGTGGAGGTGGAAGTTTTCAGGCTCTGGTTCAAGGATTCATTGTTCAGATCAATCTAGAATCGAGTTTTTCTAGCAAAAAGGTTCTGCATTGAGTTGGTGCACCTAGGAAGGTTCAAAGATCTTCGAATCGAAGCTAAGGATCCGTAAATCTAACAAAGATCAAGATTCCGCAGCTAAAGGATCCACGAATTGGTTAGAACTCATAGATCCAAAGATGATGGCTCAAAATACAGCAAAAGAATCTTTGGAAGTCAAAAACTTCAGGTTTTGGATTGACTCTGAACCAAGATTTTGCAGCTAAAAGTTCAATGATCTCGTTAGAGCTCAAAGATCCCAAGATCAAGGTTCAAAGGGCCCATAGAAGTCCAACAAACCTTTCTAGCATCAGTCTTGAGGTCCAACCAGTGCTGCAGGTACTTTCCAAAGTTGTATCCCATGAACGGACGCATCGCCATCGGATCGTGCATGACCGTCTTTCCAGTGTACTCGGCGGCGGCGGTGGTCTCCGACTTGAGGCAGGCTCCGGTGAAGACTCCGTGCTCCCACGAGTTGGTTTCGTAGATGAGTGGGACTCCTTGTGGACGACGTCCTCCGAAGATGATCGCTTCGATTGGCACTCCTTGAGGGGATTCCCAGTCGGGGTGGATGATTGGGCATTGGCGGGCTGGCGCGGCGAAGCGACTGGAAAGATGTTGGGTTGGTATGGGTATCTGAATTGTTTCCGTGGCCGGTTTAGTCACTTTTTGCAAAGAAAAATGAAAAAATAAAAGATCTGCTAAAAAACGACACATGTGTAATTGTGGAGTGTCGTACTGGAAAGTTAGAAATTTTAATTTAAAAAAAGTTTGAAACCGATTTTTGAGCAAATTCAGGTTGCAAAACCACATTTTCTATGTTTTTCTCGACAAGACCAGCTCAGAAAACATAAAACTCACGAGTTCGGGTGCGCAGCAACTCCTGGCTCTCCAATATGCCACTTCTCTCCAAGCCAAGTGGTAATCTCGACGTTCTTATCGGCAATCTCATCCTCCAGACCCTCCCAGTAGTACTCTCCGTTAGCAGTCTCAGCAACATTGGTGAAGATCGAGTTCTTCTGGAAAGTCGCAACAGCCATCGGGTTGGTCTTGTGCGAGGTTCCTGGAGCGACTCCAAAGAATCCGGCTTCAGGATTGATAGCGTAGAGACGTCCGTCCTCTCCAAACTTCATCCAAGCGATATCATCTCCAACGCATCGAACCTTCCATCCAGGAAGAGTCGGCTCGAGCATAGCCAAGTTGGTCTTTCCGCAAGCAGACGGGAAGGCGGCGGCGATAAAGTGTTCACGACCACACGGACGGGTGACACCCATGATGAGCATGTGCTCGGCCATCCATCCCTCGTCCTTGGCAATGTTGGAGGCGATGCGGAGGGCGAAGCACTTCTTTCCGAGCAGAGAGTTTCCTCCGTAGCCGGATCCGAAAGACCAGATCTCACGCTCTGGGGGACGATGGGCGATGAGGACACGCTCTGGGTTGCACGGCCAGTGGTTGATGACGCGTTCTGGAAAATGGAGATGGGCGAAGGTTCTAGAAAGGCTCTAGGATCAGAGGATTGAGCCTGGAGGATCTTAGAAGCCTAGACTTAAGAATCGAGAGCTAGATAATCAGAACTTTGAGACTAGAGAACTCATGAGACAGAGTTTGCTAAAAGATCCTACCAGAAGAGACGTGTGAAAGATTCAGGAAGATCAAGAAAGCCCTAAGGATCAGAAGATTGAAAATGGATGATCTTTAGAAGTCTAGATTCAAGATCAGAGCCTCCACAAGTTCAGGATCCTCTAGGATCCAATAGAGAATGTGTTAGGTGGTGGTGGGTGGACGATCTAGGAAGGAAGCCTAGATTCAAGGATTGGAAACTGGAAGATCAGAGCTTCGATACGATACAAGAATATTCCTGTGTCAATAACCGCTAAAAGATCCTCCTAGAAGTTCAAAGCATTCTCTAGAATCCAATAGTGAAGTTGTTAGATAGTGGAGGTGTTTAAAAGATCTTGAAAGACTCAAAGAGCATCAAATCAAGGCTGGAGGATCCTTAGAAGCCTAGATTCAAAGATCCAAAACTCACGCTTGACTGGACGTGGAAGTCCGACGGAATGAATGCAACGGACAAAGTCCTGATTGCCGAGAGCATCCCACACATCGTTGTTGACACGGGTCATGATTCTCATCGACAACACCACGTAGTTCGAGTCGGTGAGCTGGATTCCAATCTTGGAGAGAGGTCCTCCAACAGGTCCCATCGAGAACGGGATGACGTACATAATACGTCCAGCCATGCATCCTGGGAAGCGAGAGTCGAGCTCAGTAGCCAAGTCTTCTGGAGCAAGCCAGTGTCCCATGATTGGCTCAACGCCTTCCTTGGTGTGGGTGACAGTGTCATAACGGTTCTTGGTGACCATCCAAGTCTTCGACTCGACACGAGCCACGTCCTTCGGGTCGGTACGACAGATGTAGTTGTTCTCGTAGGCCTCAAGCTTCGAGAGCATTCCACGCTCGATCAGTTTGTCGATGAGCTCATCGGCTTCATGTTGAGATCCGTCGCAGATGAAGATTCCGCGAGGACGCATCAACTCGGCCTTCTCGGCGATGAAGCGTTGGACTTTGGCGGGCAGCAGATGGAAGTCTCCCTGGAAAATGAACGTTTTTTTTGGTTTTATGTCTAGTTTTCCAGCGTGTTCTCTCATGAATCCCTTCCCAACTCAAATCTTTGCTCATTTCTCATTTCCCAATGTCTCAACTCTTCAAATTTGCGAATCTGCACGTGTCGGCGGCCCCTTGCTTCACATTTGTAACTCTTCTCGTATTATCCATCGGCTCTTTGGACATGAGAGGAGCAGTTGGCGCGGTATTGCCCCCGGCAGTGCCGGTCGGTCAGGTCAATCGATCGATTCGTTGAGACGATGAAAAACGAAGAGGAGAGAGAGGGAGGGGCCTCGAAACTTATAAACAAATCCAATCGAGGCGAAGCGTGCAAAAATCAACCACCGAAAAAGAAAAACGAAGAGAAAACCAGTTTTGGATCGCATCGAAACGATAAGGTCAATGTTCGAAATGGTCAACGGACGGGGCACCGAGTGTAATGTATTCATTTTGAGGGTCGGAAACTTTGACAGAACTTTGTTTCGCTTTCTGATGGCCTCAAAAAGTTCCCTTGTCTCGATTTTCAACACAACATAGAGAAAAATGGTCTACAAAGCCAGAAGGCTGCTTTTTTGTTTACCCAAACTCCTTCTTGTTATTCCAATCCATTCTCCCGTCTTCCGGGCTCTCCAGACCCCTCAAATGTGCAGGAAGTGCCTTGTTGACCATGTCGTCCCTTTTTTGAGAGATGGGAGAAAGGAGAAAGATTGGAATATTCTATGGTCTCTTCCCTTCTCTTCTCGTCGCCACAAACATTATACATCTCGCCCCGTCGTTTCTCGAACAATCTCAATCACCCCACGTGCTGCAGAACGTACTTTGCGCTCATTCTCTGTCGAGGAAACCCCCTGGTGATCTGATAAGGAGAAGAAGGACAGTACGTAATAGGTTTCAAGAGATCACCCCACGCCACAGACTCGGTTTTGTTTACAGGATGGGGAAAAGGGGAAACGGCGAATCTTTTTAGCAAATATTGGCCAATTTCCACTGTGCTTTTTGTTCCTTTTGTGTACATCGAAACTGCGGTATTTGTTTCGTTTCCAACAAGGAATCATCGATTTCTCGTCCATTTTTTGTACTTTAAACCTTTCAATTTGTTATCAACGCCATGTTTGCTGTACTATCATATCAAAATAGACAACCAACCAACCCAAAACTGTCAACAATTCCTCTTCCCCTGAAACAAACCTTGAGGATCGGAACATGTCCAAGTCGCTTCATGACGACCTCATTGACGACGTAGAAGGCGTCCTCGGAGATTTGACGGAGCGATGCATTCGCGGCTCCAGTGTTCTACAAAACCAAGTTTTTCATTGAAAAAAGTTCAAACTCCCAACTCACCTTGTAAGGAGTCAGAAGATTCGGGTCAACGGACATCTTGTTGGCTTGTTTTTTTCAGACGCACCCCCACCTATCGAGGTTGTTGGTGTGAATGAGAGGAGAGTATCAGTGGCCGTGAAGCAACTGGGGGCCGGACGAGAGAGTCGGAGACGCAGACGACGGAGAGAGCACTCGGGAGCGAGAGACGCAGAGACAAGTTTCGGCTGGTCACCAGATCGACAGCGGCGGCGACGACGGCAGACTCCACCCACTTTTTGTGTGTTGTTTTTGTGGCAAAGAGTGAACTGAACGATGATGTTCAATGTGTGGCTCCGATCGGTGGGGTGACTGACTGAAACATGAAAGATAATGGGGATAATGATGTCATGAGGAGAGAGAAGAAACGGGAAGGGCGGTTAAGCGAATTAGAGTGTTCGATGAACTAGAGAACACTGGTCTTGAGACGTATTCGTCTGGCAAGTTCTGAATTTCTGGAAAATTAAAGAAAAACTGGAAAGCGAAAATCGAAAATTTGCTCCATTTTCGAGAGAATTTGGCAAGATCTGATGACTATCAGCGCACCTTGTTCTGTTTTTCGACTTGTTTGCAAAAAATTTCGAAACAACAGATCAAAGTGACAGAAATTTTGCCGCGCTTCTCGAAAGATCAAGATCAAATATAATTTTTGACGTTTTGAACTGATTTTCTACGTTTTATTAGGTAAAAATGGTCTCCAAAAGCGCTGAAAACCTTAACTTCACGTCGAAAGACGAGAAAAAAGGAAGAAAAAATAGGGAAAAAATGAGGAAATTCGCTGAAATTTAACAGTCCGCAAACACCGTCACGTCAACTTGCGGACCGGGATACGGTTTTGTCAACCGTACTCCATCACTGTTTTGAAGGGGTTTTTGTTAGTTTTCCGCCAAAATACAATTTTTTTTAAACAGCTTTGTAATTGAAACTTAATAGATAAACACAGAAAACACCAGTTTCAATAAAAACATTCAAAAAAACTAGCCGAAAAACGCTCAAAACCCCGTAAAACAGGTCAGCACAACTTAAAGGCGCATGCTGAATTTTATACACGGGTCTCGCAACGATTTCATTAATTTTCAGTGAAACAACTGTTTTTCAGGGGTTTTTCAAGGGGTTTCTCAATTAATATCAAAAGAAAAAAGTGTTCAAATTCAATAAATATTTATTTTTGAGCAAAGCCTTATAGAAATTCGGATGTTGGGAGTGTTGAGCAAAGAGAAACATTTGAAAAAGAAGCTAAAAAACAATGAATCGTCAGAAAGAAGAAAGAATGGAACCTGAATCGATAAAACAGAAAATTTGAAACATTTCTGGGAGTATTGAGCAGAAATTTTTGGATGCGAAGCTTTGAAAATCGAAGGTCGGATTGGGGGGAAAGACTAGAAAAAAGTCGGGGGGAGCTTATGACGAAAAGAAGGACAGTTGGGACGGGAGGAAAGTACCAAGGGATCGACCGGATATGGGATATAAAGGGGTTAGGTTGTCACTGAGAGCATTTAGAGATAAGATCACAACATTGAGACTCCGTTCATCCACGAGAGAACAAAGTCGGCGACGAACACGAAAAAGTTTATAAACGCCAACACCTGAAATTTTCATTTTAATTTTAGCTAATAACTCTTTGATTTTTTGCTACTTACACAAGCAATAATCCATTCTGGACGATGGCACATCAAGTTGATACGTGGGCCATTTGGAGGATAGCACGCGGCGTAGTAGGCCTCGACGAAACCGGCCAGTAACCAGAAGAAACATCCGGCAGCGGTTATCAGGCCATCCTGAGGTGATAAAAATTTGAAAATAATTGTATAAAATAGGAAATTTTTTCTAGTTTCTTTTGTTAGTTAACTGTTTTTTGCTATCTTTACTAGGGACTCCAGAAAAATTCAAAGTTTGAAACGTAGGCGCTAAATGCTAATCTGTGACCTAAGTTTGAAAGGCTATAACTCTAAAACCATTAAAGATAGCAAAAAGTTGTCAACTAACAAAATGATCCTCACAACTCAATCTTCATTTCATTAGTTAACAATTTCTTTTTATCTCTTCTCCAAACCCCGCAAACCCCTAAAAAACAAAACCAACTCACAACTTTCTTCCAGATATGCAGGTTACTGGCGAAACAAGAAGTCACTCCGAGAACAAGGGAGAAGATGGAAAATGAGACACTGATGCCTAATACCAATCCTAAAACAAAAAATCTTTCTTTAAAACAGGATTTTCAAGGTTTTTACCCTGCCATTCCGTGTTCATTCGTATAACAAAGTCATGGAAGGTGCTGCCTTTCATGGGTCCTAGAACTAGACCAATTACCGCTACTCCAAAGATCTAAATATGGTTTTTTTGCTTCAATTTTACTGATATTGGTTGCTTACAACTTGCGCAGCCTTCATAGCGAGCCTAAAATACAGCGGATAGTTTCTGTTGTTCAACGCGTTCTTCGGATGCATCGTCGATGGGGGGTATGTGGTGTAGGAGGGTGCGTAGAAGGGTCGTAACCGGCGGAGTGTCATGGTTTGTTGTGGTTGCTGGAAGATTAATAGATTTTCTAATATTTTTCATTTGTTTGGGAGGTATTTTATGGGTCTAGGAAGGGATTGCTGCTCTAGGAACAAAATAGCAGCCGTACTGCCTTGAAAGGTAGCAGGCACCAGCTGCAGCCAGGAAAACCAGTTATATTTCAAGAACCATAAAATATAGCAGAAAGTTTTCAACTACAAAAACAACAAGCACAATGTGATGAACAATTTTGTAGTTATTAACTTTTTACCAAGTATTTTGGTTCTTGAGATATACACAATCAAAGTAGCAGCAGTACTGTATTGTTAGGTAACAGAATCCTATAGCATTGTGGAAAATCAGTTATATCTCAAGAACCATAAAGTATAGCAAAAAGTTGTTAACAACAAAAATGTTAAGCACAAATTGATGTACAAATTTGTAGTTGACAACTTTTTATCAATCTTTTTCGTTCTTGAGATATACGCGTTCAAAGTAGCTGCAGTACTGTATTGTTAGGTAACAGAATCCTACAGCAGCGTGGGAAATTTGTTGTATCTCAAGAATCATAAAAGATAGCAAAAAGTTGTCAACTACAAAAACAACAAGCACAACGTAAAAAACAATTTTGTAGTTAACAACTTTTTACCAATCCTTTTGGTTTTTGAGAAACAGCTGTTTGAAATAACTTATAATAGACAGCGTTTTCTAACAGTAACCTGTTTCAACACGCTTTATCTTCAAAACCAAGCAATATGGCAAAAAGTTGTCAACTACAAAAATGATCAGCACAAAATTTTACACAAACTACTATTTCAAAAACCTTCAAAAACCCACCGTTCGATGCGGTCCGACCTCTCCATAATAATTCCTATTATACGGTGTGTATGCTTCAGGGGCTCCTCCTCCAAAATCTGTCTCCTGATACCTTCCCATTGGTGGTTCCCTCTTTTTCCTGTACATTGGCAATGGTTTCCTCATAGGACCTCCGGTATACGCTTTGAATTGTCGTCTATCAAATGCTTCTGCTGATACACCCCGCCCCCTCCGACTCTCTGCTCCCAGTGTTCCCATAGTTGGCGCAGTGGATCGGGGTCTTGATGGTGCTGTTCTAGAGCGTCGAGGGGGACTGGGAGCAGGTTGAGGGTACGGGCGGTAGGCTCCAGAGGCTCCAGGATAAGGGCCATAGGCGCCGGGGTAAGCGGAGGCGGGTTGGTAGTTGTAGTGTGAGTAGTTCGGGTAGCCATAGTAAGGGTACTGCTGTTGTTGTTGCGTGTCTCCGTAGGTTGGATCTAAAGTTACAGAGTTGAAAGTACATTTATTATATAGCAAATTTTTTGCTCTACAACTTAATAGTTAACAACTTTCCAATACCTTTTTTAGTTTTAGAGCTATAACCCAAAAACCAAAGTGCCACCTCTCAAGAAAAGTTGCACACTGTTCAGTTTTTCACTGATAACTCAAAAACCATCAAAGCTATCAAAAAGTGGTCAACTACTAACTTGTAAAGCGTAAAATTTTCTATCCACACATCACATACCTATATACCCATTCTGACCGTACGGCTCGTGCAGGTACGCCGGATTGTACACACCGCCCATGTAGTAGGCACCGTTGATTGGGTGCCCCAACGGTTCCTGAAAATGGGTTATTTCGAACTTTAAAGATGAAAATATTACTTAAAACTGATCAATAAACAAACTAATAATGTAATTTGTTAAGTTGCAAGTGAAGAAAAAGAGAATTCGGGTTGTTTCGGAGACTTGAGCAAGTATGCAAATACGTCGGGGAGTGAGGCCACTGGGGGGGCTCACAAGTATCTTTCGTACACTGATAAGCATACTGATAAGCGGGTGTTTGTTTAGGATATGGGATTTTGAACTATATCCAATTAGTTTCAGGGTCGTGGCCTAACTTTCTGCTAATTGAAAAGTTAGGCCACGGTTAGAAAACTTTTGAGGTCGGCGGTTTTTTGATCATAACTCAAGAAGGAAAATAGATAGAAAAAAGTTGTCAACTGCAAAAACATAGCTTAAAACTAGAGCTATAATTTTGCAGTTGACAACTTTTTGAAATATCTTATGGTTTTTGAGATAAAGCTGTTTTCCGCAAGGACCACCTTCAAGCTTCAGGGCGCGCAGCCAAAGGACCTGTTGTTTCTTTGCCGATAACTTTTGAAAAAACATAGATAGCAAAAAGTTGTCAACTACAAAAACATAGCTTGAAACTTGAGCTACAACTTTGTAATTAACAGTTTTTCGAAATATCTCATGGTTTTTGAAATACAGCCGTTTAAAAGTTGCACTACCCCTCACACTACCTTGTCAGGGCGCAAGGGTCAAAAAGCAAAGCAATTTGGATAATGGAAGATAATGAGATTCAAAAAAGCAATTCCTCTAAAACAGAATGTAAATTAATGTGTACAAATGTATGCTAGTTAGCGCAAAACCCCCTAGCATCTAAGTACATATAGAAACTGGTTCCGAGGCTCCGGAGCTTCGCAACAGAAAAAAATGGACAGTTCAAAATTCTTCAAAAAACTAACAAATCTGTTCAAAAATCAATAAATTTCCCATTGATAACAAAAGAAACATGCGAAAATCGGAATTTGAGCGCATTTTGGACACCGAAAGAGCACTCGAAACATGAAGAAGCATGAGTTGGGAGGGGGCGAACTCTTCGGCTTGTAGTCAGTCAAGTATGTCGTCAGGCAGCACGCACGCGCAAATATTCAAATCTCGGGGCGAGAGAGGAGACAAGACTTGTACTGTTGCCGGTGAGCATATGAGCAGGTTAAACAAATCAGAGAGGAGAAGCGAATGAATGAACTGGGGAAGAAAGACAATGGAGGGGGTTTGGGATGAGTTGGAGGGGGTTCGGATTTTCAATCATAACTCGGCAAAAAATAGATTTTCTAAGCTCATAATTTGCCAAAATGTAGTGGAGTAGATAAGAAACTGTGAAAAATGTTTTAAAAATAGTTTTAGCACATTTACAAGTCATTTGGACAGTCTGAAACCTCAAGGGCAAAAAGGTAACATTTTGGAAGCTGAACTTTCAGAAAACGTAACTCATCTGAATCGCAATGAATCGTTCTATAAATTTGATGCCATAATATCAATTGTCTCAACTAATTATCCTAAAAAATTGAGCATAAATGGTTGATTTTGAGCCGAGTTACGATAAAAACCTAACGCAATGTCAACTATTGCGCGCTACTGTTGCAGTGGGTCTCGCCGCGAAGTAGGCTGTTTTAGTGTGTTTTGGACTGTTTTTCTAGCAGTTTTTTGCAAAAAATCGATGAAAACAAGATTTTTCTACCTATTTTGATTAATTTTCCATGTAAAACCCGCGCAAAACCCAAGATAAAAAGGTGTAAACCAAGCGTACAAGCCGAAAGCAAACATACTGATCGTTTTGGAAGCTGAACTTTCAGAAGACGTAACTCATCTAAATCTTGATCAATTGTTTAGAAAATTTGACAACTGATTATCAATTTGTTCAACAAATTCTCGTTTAAATTTGAGCATAAATGATCTATTTTGAGCCGAGTTATGATCAAAAGTCTAATGCCACAGCAACCCATGAGCGCTTTTGTTGCACTGGGTCTCGCTACGAAAATAGTAATTTTTGCTTTTTTTGAACCGTTTTTCTTGCAGTTTCTTGCTGGATATCAATAGAAAAGAGTTTTCAAAACTATTTCTACAAAAAATTAGCTCAAATGATGCATTTTGAGTTGACTTATGATCAAAAGTCTAATGCCACAGCAACTCATGCGCGCTACTGTGTTTTGGGTCTCGCTGCAAAAATGGTCATTTTTGCTTGTTTTGAACTGTTTTTCTAGCAATTTTTTGCATAAAGTCGAAGAAAAAAGAGTTTCTCTACCTATTTTCATAGATTTTCCTAGTAAAAACGGCGCAAAACCCAAGATAAAAGGGTGTAAACCAAGCCTACAAGCCGAAAACAAACACACCCCGCCGGACAACTGATAGCCATGAGCGAATGAGTGAGACAGACACAAAACACCATCTCATGTTTCATAATCACATCTGGCCCTTAATATCCTCTCCTTCACCCCTTTCTAGACAATCCACCGATTCTCCAGGAATTCATTCATTCCTCTTTGTTTTGACTCATCGCGGCAAATTGGCTCGTAAAAGAGAGACAGTGTAAATTTACGGGCAGACACACAATTAGGCTTCGGAATTGTCTCAACTGGGACGGAGAAGGTCTAGAGAAGGAGGAAAGGGGAGTAATAAAGTTCCGAACGGGAAATGAAGTGGATTGAAAAAGTGACCGTTACTGTTTGGATGGTGATAGGGTTTGGGGTGCGGCGCGGTTCGGATCCGGAAATGAGAGGGTCTTGTGATTTTGAAATGTTTGTAATTAGAATGAATAGAAAATTAAATTTGCTGTAGTTTTTCAGTTGACCCTTTCGGGATACAACCTATTCTTGCAAAGTTATGGTCGAAAAACTACTATGCGTCCTAAAATTTGATAGAGCGCAAATTTTGAGCGGCTGTATCTCAAGAACCAAAAGAGATTTTAAAAAGTTGTGAATTACGAAATTATAGTTTAAAATGTGGGCTATATTTTTGTAGTTGACAACTTTTTGATTCCTGCTTTTGTTTTTGAGTTATAGGCAAAAAACTATTGCGCGCCCTTCAATTTGGATGACTGCTCAACTTCTGAACAACTGTATCTCAAAAACCATACCAGATTTTAAAAATCTGTTAACTACGATAATGTTGCAAATTTTATAAGCTATATTTTACTAGTTTACAACTCTTTTATACCTATTTTTCTTCTTGAGTTATAGGCAAAAAACCACGGCGCGCCCTACTTTTAAAATGACCGCGCAACTTTTGAACAGCTGTATCTCGGGACCCAAAAAGGGTTTCAAAACGTTTTAAACAACAAAAACACTTAAAACCTATAAAAATCAACATTCAATCCTCAAAACCCATCAATCAATACCCCAAAATCAGCAAAGCGGTCGACGAAAAGGAAAAGAGGAAATGCGGTGACCATCACTTCTCGGGGCTCTCGAGAACACTTGTCACGCTTAACACTTGCTCTCTCTCTCCCCCCGACAGATTAGCGCCATTTGGCAGTGAAGGGCCATTCAACTAGACAAACTTTTGTTTTATAAACGGCGAATTATTATGGTTTTCGGTTTTGATGTGGTGGAAAAGAGGGAGGGGGAGAAAGGGAGGTCGCAACTTTTGAACCACCCGGATTAGGGATTTCAAAGCGAGAGATTGAGAGAGAGAGAGAGAGATAGAACAACAACACATAACAATGAAAAAAGGATGTTTTTATGTCTAGGTAACCAAAAAAAACTCACTTGTCCATAATCATAGGTGAAGTGTTGTTGATAGAGAGAAACGTCTCGGAACGCGGAGGCAGGGATAATCTGAAAAAGGGTAGTTAGGAAAAGTGCTATAACTTGGGAACCAGGACAAACAGCAAAAAGTTGTTTTTATATAACTATAGCTTGAAATGTAAGCTATATTTTTGTAATTGACAGTTTTTGTGTACCTATTATCATTCTTGAGTTATGGCTTAAAAACGACAAGCGTTCTTTGGCTTGGCGAGGCGCCACTCAGTCATGGTCCCTTTCGGGAAACCGCTATAACTCAAAAACCAAAAAAGACTATGAAAAGTTGTCAACTACATAATTATAGCTTGAAACAAGAGCTATATTTTTGTAGTTGACAACTTTTTAACACCTAGCTTCATTCTAGAGTTACAACTGAAAAACCACAAGGGTCCCTAAGACTTGGGCGCCGCGCCACTGAGTGACCCTCTCGGGAAACCGCTATAACTCAAAAACCAGAAAAGATATCAAGAAGTTGTCAACTACAAAAACAATCACCTATTTCTCCTCTACAATTGGCTACACTCACCTTAACTGTACCTGCCCCATAAGGGTACTCCATCTGATGTTGCTATTCCAAGTCCGCACTTCTCAATTTGACCATTATCATGCAGGCTTCGACGCTTCTACAAGAGATTTATGAGTTTTTTACGTATATTTTATATTTTCCACGCATATAGCAATATTCGGAGATTCCAGGCGTAGATAAAAGCCAAAATAAAACGCAAAGAAAACTTCAGGACTCTCCTGGAACGTGATGACGGTCAGTCATTCATTCAGGAAGAGGAGGACGAAAAAGGAAAAAGTTTCAGATTAGAGAAAAGAGACGTAGAGAGAAGAAGGCAACATGGAGGATTGAAGAATTGACCCGGAGAGGAGCGAAGAAGAACACAAATTGCATACCGAAGGATGGATTGCAGGAGGGAGAACACAATAGAAGGCGAAAGGTATTAGCCGCGGTGGGAGAGGGGACGGGAACTGAGGGCTAGAAGCGGTCCGAGAAGGTTTCAAAGGGAAATAAGGGTTTTAGAAAGATTCGGATCCTTATGAAGATTCTTGATTACAATATAAATAATATAACTGATTTTGTTCTAGTCAAAACACCATTCAAAACTTTCTATTACTGCAGTTACGCAAAGTAGCACTCGGGTTCAGCCACGAAATTTTTTTTCTGTTTTCTCGCCTTTGGACCAATTTTTTTGAACTTTTCTTGATAAAAATAGATAGAACTAAAAATTTGAAGTTTAGAAATAGTTAAACTGACCCAAAAAATTTTATTTTTCATAGAAAAAATTAAGACTTGTGTTTTTTGCAGAAAAGTTTCAAAAACGGGTAGTTCGCAACGAAAATCTTACTGAATTTTGTCGAATTGGCTATGTCTAAGCTTCAAATTCTCTTTTCTATTTGTTTTTATTAGGAAAAATGCAAAAAAATCGGTCCAAAACCGGGAAAACACCGAAAAAGTGTCACTTCGCCTCACCGCTGTAGTATGGCTCCCTAAATAGCCTTGGAATATCAAAAGTTGAGCTTTTTCAAGACTTTGAAAGTTTAAAACTACCTTTTGAAAGCTCAATAAAATCTCTCTATTGGCACAGAAAAAATGAAAAATGTCTAGGACCTTTAGCCCTCCACGATAGTCCATCCGTACCTACTTATCGCTGCCGTCATCTCATCTCCCCTCCGGCCAGTCAATTTGTAGTAGTTATGACACTTTCTCTGCGTCTCTAAATCCCCTATTCTCTTGTGCAGCAAGATCTGTTACCTTGGCAGAATATCTCCCCCAACTTGTCATCCGTTTTATGAGGAACACTTCAAGCCGCCCTTTCCTCTTTCCTGGCGCCTTTTTTGTGGGGGAGAGAAATTTTTGAGAATAATTTAGAAAGCAATCTGTCCAGAACAAATCTTGTAACCTACTAAAAAGCTCTAGAAGTAATGAAAACAAGTTCTCGAACATCGAAACTTGAGATTGTTTTGAACTTTGGAAGTCGAATACGGTCTTTAGGAAGTTAACGGTTACAGTGAAACTTTTAAGTGACCTACACGTCCAGAAGGGAGTGTCTAAAATGAACTAGTGTAAGAATAACTGTGATTAACTTTGAAATTCCGACTGCCGCCCGTTGGAAACGGGAACGACGGGGTTGAGAAGAAAAATGGTCGGGAAAAGTTGGAGAACTGTTTTCAAAGGTCGTCTCGTCCCGGGAGGGGGAAGAGGAACAACCGTAGATCATTCCCGAAGTAATGGGAATGAGGATAAATGGACGGGGGATAAACATAGGCTAGCTGGGGGACGAGGGCTTTCATGCTTTAGGACACGGCCCACAAAAACGGTCGTAACTCGGTTAAAAATAGGTTATTCTAGTTCAAATTTTGCCTAGATCTAGAAAAAGGTTGAAACATTGTTTCTGCGAAGTTTCAAAACATACGGATCAAATCCACACGAGTTACGGCTTCGCAAACTTTACCATTTCACACCACTTCTTCCTGAAAGGGCCTGGCCGCTGCAGTGAGAACAGGGAGTGTCTAGTCGAACACCATACCAGTTCAGAGTGAGGAAAAGAAGGAGGAAAACTGAAGGAACGTGTTGAAAAAACCTAATGATAGAAGATGGATTAATGAATTAGTAATTAGAGTAAAGGGAATAGTGTGAAATGGGTGGGGTGGGGTTGGGAGGGAAAGCATTGAAGAAAACGGCTGTATCTCAAGAACGGTAAGAGATAGCAGAAATTTGTCAACTACAAAAATGTAGTGCTTTTTGTGTAGATAATTTTTGTAGTTGACCGTTTTTTAATACAAAAAATCCTTCTTGAGTTATAGCTCAAAATCTAACACCTTCCAAGTGGCGCGCTCTGCCAAGAGTATGACATCTTCTAGGAAAAAGTTGTTGTATCTCAGAAACAGTATAAGATAGCAAAAAGTTGTTAATTATCAAAATGTTAAGCAATTTAAAAGGTTCATTTTCGTAGTTGACCTTTTTTTAATTGAAAATCTGGTTTTTGAGTTATAACGCTTTTCCGTAGGGCTATGTATTAGATTAGAGGCGCACAGGCCAAAAAGGCCCTTGTGGTTCTAGAGCTATAACTCCAAAATAAAACAAGGTAGCAAGAAGTTGTCAAATACAGAAATGTAGTGCTTTTTGTGTAGATCTTTTTTGTAGTTAACCATTTTTCAATTTAACATCTGGTTTTTGAGTTATATTCAAAAAACTTCAATGTGCACTCTGATGCCTTCAAGGCCCATTTCAACAAGCAAGCCAAAAACAACAGGTTTTCTAAATTTCTCTAAATTTGCTGAATTAATAATAACAAGCAACTTATAGTGCAAATTGCGTTAAATTGGATAACGGAAGAAAATAAGAGAAACGAGGAAACTTTCGGCTACTATTCGGGCTCTTGAGTGCTCATTTCACAAATGAACACTTGAAAAGTTGAGGCGAGGCGGGAGAAAAAATAAACGTTGCAAAAACGCAAAAACGGTAAAAGATCAGTCAATAAACCTAGTTTTCAAATTGAAAAATGACAATAAAGAGATTTTGAACCTCTAATGATCTTCTTGTAACTTTGATTCTGCACTGAAAATTGGCAAAGGTCGCAAACAAACAGCAAGGTAAAAAAATAAGGTTTGAAAGCTCAAACCAATCAATAAAACTTGAAAAATGACGTCCGCTTTCTTCGAAACTATCGATATGACGTGTGTCTGTCCGGGTGCAGGTGTGAATAACTGTTTGGCTAGCTCGTTAGTCCAGAGATCATGGCGGCAAAGGAGACGCAGAGTGTTCCGGAAGCGGCCGCGCGGCGGCGGGCTTCAGGCCGGCACAAAAACCGCATTTTATCAGAGCATTCGAGCATTGGGCATTGTTTTTTGAGGGTGATAAGGGTCTAGAGGGGATTTGGAGTAGCCGATAGAAGGATAATTGAAACAATTAGAAACGATGGGAGATCGGGAAGATCACAGGGAAAGGGGGATCGGAAGATCAAGAATGGTTGAAATTGATTTGAATTTATAGAGAATGACATGCAGATTATGTTTCAATAAACATTTCATAGATTAGAAACTTGGTTTTCGAGTTATTGTTGGAAAACTGCTACCCGTCCAAAAACAAAACTTCTACTATTCCGAAAACCCGTCTGTTGAAAACGATGATATCTTAAAAACTATGAATTGTTTCAAAAAGTTGTAAATTACAAAAATGTAGCCTTTATCAAGACAAACAGTTTTGTAGTTGATCATTTTTTGATACAAACAGTCCTTCAAAAGTTATGGTGTCAAAATCCCAACCCCAACTCGGCGCTGCACCACCACAACTTCAGCGTCATTAGACTTTGTTAACTTATAACTCAAGAACCAGGGGGGATCAAAAAGTTGTTAACTACAAAAATGTAGCCCTAATTAAGACAAACAGTTTTGTAGTAAACAATTTTTTAACACAAATGATCCTTCAAAAGTTATGGTGTCAAAATCCCAACCCCACCTCGGCGCTGCGCCACCACAACTTTAGCGCCCTTACACTTTGTTAGCTTATAACTCAAGAACCAGTAAACGGATCAAAAAGTTGTTAACTACAAAAATGTAGCCCAAATTAAGACAAACAGTTTTGTAGTTGACCGTTTTTTTAATTTAAACATCCCTTCAAAAGTTATGGCATCAAAATCCCAACCCCAACTCGGCGATGTGCCACAAAGCCGCCGGCGCTCTTACACTTTATCAGCTTATAACTCATGAACTACAAAAGATATAAAAAATTGTTAACTACAAAAATGTAGTCCAAATTAAGACAAACGTTTTTGCAGTTGACAACTTTTTAAAACAAATAATCCTTCAAAAGTTATATTGCCAAAACACCAACCATTTTTTGGCGCTGTGCCACAAAGCCGCCGGCGCCCTTATACTTCTTTAGCTTATAATTCACGAACTACAAAAGGTGATAAAAAGTTGTTCACTACAAAAATGTAGTTCTAATCAAGACAAACAGTTTTGTAGTAGACCGTTTCCTGTTACAAACTGTCCTTCAAAAGTTATGGTGTCAAAATCCCAACACCAACTCGGCGCTGCGCCACTACAACTTTAGCGCCCTTACACTTTGTTAGCTTATAACTCAAGAACTACAAAAGATATTAAAAAGATGTTAACTGATGAAATGTAGCCCAAATTAAGATAAACATTTTTGTAGTTGACCGTTATATAATCCAAATGGTCCTTCAAAAGTTATAATGTCAAAACTTCAACCCCAACTCGGCGCTGCACTACAAAGCCGCCGGCGCTCTTACACTTTATCAGCTTATAACTCAGGAACTACAAAAGATATAAAAAAATTGTTAATTACAAAAATGTAGTCCAAATTAAGACAAACAGTTTTTTAGTTAACTGTTTTTTGTTAAACACAGTCATTTACGAGTTATGGGCAATTGAAGAAAAGTGCACGTAGTGAAGGGGAGAGGGGGAGTACCCCCTCCAAGCCAGTATTATAGATTTTCTGATGTTTTTTAGAAACATAATAGGTTTTGTATTGATTTTCTAACATAAGCATTTTAAAACAACTCTTACTCATCCTTATAACAGTGATTCATTATAAATCAAATAGAGAAAAGATCCAAGAGCCCAGAAGCTTCTACAACGTCAAGCCCAAACTCCAAGTGAAATCTCAGAATGAAGGAATGAATGAACATGAACAAAAGCAACTCTCAAAACCCATATTCCCGCACTTGACCGGGGCCACAAGAGGGCATTTACAAGATGAAAGACGTGTAAATGATCCGTTGAGGAGGAGACAATGACAAACACAAATACCTCCCGAATGTTACCTCTTGCGGAGCAGAGTTCGCCCCTAAACAAACTTGTACCCCGTTCCTCGGGGAGAGAGAACGGTAGAGGAACATCTAAAGTACTAAGGGAAGCATGGCGGATCCCGGATTAGTACAGTCCAATTTGCATATATCCCCTCCCCGCCGGGGAGCCCCCCTCTCTAATGTGTGCTCAGATTGACTGACTGGGGGAATGGAATGGGGGAGAGCAAACAGAATGATAACACACGGTTCGGAAGCCATGGGGGACATTATGCACATGGATTGAGGATCCGGGGATTTTGAGAAAGTTTTGGTATCTATTAAAACAGCTCAAAATGACCCATTTACGTTATGTTTTGAACAGATGATACAGAGCGCGCTATTCAGAAGGTGTTAGTTTTTGAGGTATAACTCTTGCAGGACTGTTTGTATCGAGAAACTGTAAACTACAAAAATGTTTGTCTTAATTTGGGCTACATTTTTGCAGTTGACAACTTGTTGATATCTTTTGTAGTTTGTGAGTTATAAACTGGCAAAGTGTAAGGGCGTTGAAGTTGTGGTGGCGCAGCGCCGAGTTGGGGTTGGGGTTTCGGCTTGATAACTTTTGAAGGACCATTTGTACTGGAAAACGGTCAACTACAAAAATGCTCATCTTAATTTGGGCTACATTTTTGTAGTTGACAACTTTTTAATATCTTTTGTAGTTCGTGAGTTACAGGCTGACAAAGTGTAAAGGCGCCGGCGGCTTTGTGGCGCAGCGCCAAGAAGGGGTCGGGTTTTTGGTTTGATAACTTTTGAAGGATCATTTGTTTCTAAAAACAATCAACTACAAAAATGTTTATCTTAATTTGGGCTTCATTTTCACATTTGACAACTTTTTGTTATCTTTTGTAGTTTGTGAGTTATAAGTTGACAAAGTGAAAGGGCGCCCGCGGTGTTATGGTACAGCGCCCAGAAGAGGGCGGGGTTTCGCTTTGATAACTTTGGAAAGACCATTTGAATTAAAAAACGGTCAACTACAAAAATGTTTGTCCTAGTTTGAGCTACATTTTTGTAGTTGACAACTTTTTTATATCTTTAACCATTCCTAAGATACATCGGGTTCCTCTCAGACGATGACCCTTTCAGAAAGAAGTGGTGATGGTGAATAGCGCTAAAGTTTCAAAGAACGTAACTCATCTGAATTTGGTTCAGATGCTTCAAAATTTTTTTTCAACAATTTCTAGACGTTTTTCCAAATTCAGGCCAAATTTGAGCTAAAACAAAGCATTTACAGCAAAGTTAGAGATAGTTTCAGTGTGTGTGTCCTGATCCTGGCGGAGCGCGTCAGCTGGAAGGTGTTAGATTTTGAACTATAACTCGTGAAGGACTGTTTGTATTAAAAAACAATCAACTACAAAAATGTTCATCTTAATTTGGGCTACATTTTTGTAGTTGACAACTTTTCAATTCCTTTATTGGTTCTTGAGATACAGCTGTTTGAAGTCAGTGCCAAGACTAGGATCCTGGATCCCTCAAGTCCCTTGAATCTTCGTCTCCAACCCTCTAGATTTTCATCTATGACTAACCACTATCCCTCACACAAAATTTGTCCCTCTGACCACTATATCTTCAATATTTTGCACACCTCATAGTCACACTCCACTTTGTAGTTGTTGTTGTTATCGGATCCCTCGTGCTCTCCCTTCCTGCTGTTCCTATCTTTCGATTCTCTCGATTATCTGCCTTCTAGTGGTACTCTGAGGATCACGTGACACTGAATTTGCAGAAAAAAGAGACGAGAAAAGTTTCAATTGGCTCGTCCGGCCACCCACACATTGTTTGATTGAGCTCTTGCTCTCAAGAGATGCCTCGTGGTCAGTTGGAGCTCATGCTCTGTTTGTTATCATGCAGGTGGTCTGGGTGGGCGGATATGATAAGCATCTGCATTCCTGGATTGTTCTAAAGAGCAGAAAGTTCTTTCCGGAGCCTATGAGTCATTGGTTCTAAAGGTGACAGATCACAATAGTAGCAAGTTTTTCTATTTCGATGCAACATTTTGATCCTTGAAGTGTGAATGAGAGTGAGTCATTGATATAAAGAAAGAAGAGATAGGAATGTCATCTTATCATTCGATATCTTTTTGATAGAATAACACACTCAAGTATCCACCGGAAGTGGTACAGGGTCAGCTATGTGGATCTTGATGGAACTTCGGAATCTTCTTCTGAAGATCAAAAGTTAGCGAATCTAGCTTTTATCTTTCCAGTTTGAAATGCAAAACAACACTCCAAACGACACTCCTGCGCGCCGCCAAACTTTCCTGCGATTTCAGACATGCGCCTTTAAAGTCGGGATACTGTAGTTTCGTTGATTTTTCGATGATTTTAACGTTTTCTTTCGTGATTTCTCCGGAGACTTGTTGGAAAATAAATGTATTAGTTGATAAATAACAATTTGAGTCGGAATTCTGCTGAGATTCCGCCGAAAAAACGATAAAATCGTCGAAAAACCAACAAAACTTTCCTGCGATTGAGGCCTGCACCTTTAAAGTCGGGGTACTGTAGTTTCGTCGATTTTTCGATGATTTTAGCGTTTTTTTTGTGATTTTTTCAGGAAAATGTCGTGAAAAAGGAATGTTTTAGTCATGAACAACAATTTAAACTAAAGTTCGCATGAAATTTCCCCAAAAAAGGCGCTAAAATCATCGGAAAATCGACTGCCTCAATTCTAATGAAAGTTTTGTCAATTTTTTGATGATTTCAGCGTTTTTTCGGCAAATTGTTAGCGGATTCTTGACTCGAAATGTTATTTATTGTTCTGAATAACTAGAACATCTCTTTTCCAACAATTTTCCGGAAAAATCACCGAAAAATCGACAAAGTCATCGAAAAATCGACGAAACTACAGTATCCCGACTTTAAAGGCGCATGCCTGGAATCGCATGAAAGTTTTGCGAGATCCGGAGCGTCGTTTGTAGTGTTGTTCATCTAATTACGCCTTTCAAACTAGAAACCGTTTGATCATCTAGAACCGGAAGTTCTTGAAACTACTACGTAACTTCACAGATCTCTGAATTGGTTTTTCGGACTCTCCCAGACTACTTCTCATGTTTTTTGTGTTGTATCAGACATCAGTTTGTATGTACTATGTTTTTGACACCTTGAGAAAGCTGTGAGACATTGTGAGAAAGTGGTGAGGTGCATGGGACTTCTCCAGGAGCTCCAGAGCACCTTGACACGTCACCATCCAACCCACAAGTCTCCTGACACTTTTGAGTACAAATAGTACAACTACAACTACAAACAACGTCATCGAGAGACTCCCAGAAGGAAGAAAGCTTGTATCTAGTGGTCTCTTTAGAACACTTTCAAAACGACAGTGTCAGACTTTATTATTCAACGCAAATCGCAAGCACACGAACACCTCAAACAAGAAGGCGTAAAAGAATGTGGATGGAATGGGGGATATGACAAATAAATTGCGAAGGGGGGAAAGGTGAGATCCGGCTCTAACTTTTGAGATCTATGTGTATTACCATATTTGTCATTTTGGGGAGGGAGGAATGAAGGAAAGGAGAGAGGAAAGAGGTCCTAGTCCTCGTAGGTGACCATCACTGGTTGGCTGCCAGTTTCTTTTCCCTGGTCTTTGGCACGGCGGAGAGCAATTATGGACTCGGCGAGATTGTCGATTAGTTGGTCTGAAAAATGGTTATTTAGAAATGTTTTCTATGCATGTTTTTCTTGCAGCGCGCCGCAAAATTTTCATTCGATTGTTTCGTCAATTTTTTGCTGATTTTGTCGTTTTTCTGCTGTTTTCTCATGGAAATTGTTGAAATAAATAAATTTTCTAGTTGTTCGTATAACTGATTAATAATTTTAGTCAAAATTCCGCTGAAATTTCGCCAAAAAACCGATAAAATCAAGGAAAAATCGACGAAAATACAGTACCCCGACTTTAAAGGCGCATGCCAAAAATCGCTCGAAAGTTTTGTCGGCTTTTTGTCGATTTTATGGGTTTTTCGGCAAATTTTAAGCGGAATTTTGATTCAAATTGTTATTTGTCAATTTGAATATCTGGAAAATTTCTTTTTTTTCAACAATTTCCCGAAAAAATCACTGAAAAACCGATAAAATCAGCGTAAAATCGACGATTTTTTTTTGTTTTTTCAGCAAATTATACGCCGAATTCTGATTTAAATTGTTGTTTCCCATTTCCACTAACTAAAACATTGCTTTTTTCTCCCAATTTCCCGGAAAAATCACCGAAGAAATGCAAAAATCATCGAAAAATGGACGAAACTACAGTACCCCGACTTTAAAGGCGCATGCATGAAATCGCAGGAAAGTTTCCTCACCTCTATCCTCCGACGCACCACTTCTCTTCATCAGGCCAAACTCGGTTCCTCCAATTCGATCAAACGAGCGTTTCCTCTTGAAAAAGTCACTGTTGTCCATTCGATCAAAAGCCTTCTTTGCAGGGAGAGCAACGAATCGGTAGGGGTCTACAGAGCGTTTGAAAATGTGTCCGTAGTCCTCATTAGCGTAGGAATCCTCGTCGTATCGGTCGAAGCGTTTGGCGCCGAAGGAAAAGACGCCAGAGTTGTCGAACCGGTCAAACGCGCGTTTGACGAGGTGGCGGTCATTGGAAGCCGGAAGTAGCACGTAGGGATAGGCGGCGGCGAATCCGAGGAGCAGGACCTGGAAGTAACAGGTGATGGCGTGTAAACAGCGATAAATCTTAGGAGGGACCCTTGGACCCGGTGATATACCAACCTGCAGGATGAGCAGCTGGAGAGGGGATGTTGGGAGGAGAAGCTTCTGACTCATGTCGCTTTTGTTACCTGCAATTGGATGGGTTTGCAGGAGTGAAAGAGGGTATAAATGATGAGAAAAGTGGGCGGAAACATTGGAAACTTTGTTATTGTTATTGTCGTTCAACTAGGCCTAAGCGTTCCTCCGATAACATGACCCCGAAGATCAGATTGTCAGAAGGTGATGAAATAAAGTGGGCGGGGCTTAGGAAAATGATGTAACACCCTCTAGAACAGAAGAGAAGCCAATGATCCCAATCCTGGATCCTGGAAGTCTCAACTGGAACCCTCAACTTATATACATCCAAATGAAAAATGGGCGGAGCCTCGGGAACAAGGCACAAATTAGCGAGGGAGAAGTGACGTAGCGGACGCATTTCCCTACATTTCCCTACAGATTTGTATTTTTCTAGACTTGGTGACGTTCTGGGGGGGGG
>LR538369.1:0-44299 GCA_900883565.2 Caenorhabditis panamensis | reverse complement strand
GGGGGGAGAAGGTGCAAAAGGGGAGTATGGGAGGTTTTAGTGACGTGGCAAAAGTATAGGTGACACTGAGGAATTGACGTTTTTCTAGGGTAGGATAAGAGGTATCAAAAAGAGGTTAACTGATGAAATAAACTAGAGATTATGGGCTACATTTTGTTAGTGAACAACTTTTTGTTAGCTTTTATGGTTTTTGAGTTACACAGCGACAAAGTTGGAGGGAGCCGCCAACCGCGCCCCTACCATTTGGGCGCGGCGCTCACACTATGACTCTTTCTAGGATTACGGTAATAGATATCAAAATTGTCAAATAACAAAATAAACTAGAGATTATGGGCTACATTTTGTTAGTTGACAACTTTTTGTTAACTTTGATGGTTTTTTAGTTACAAAGCATCAAAGTTGGAGTACGCGGCCATCCGTGCTACTACCATTTTGGCGCGGCGCCCACATGTCGAGTTTTCCTAGGATTACGGTAACAGATATCAAAAAGTTGTCAACTAACAAAATAATCTACGCATTCTCTTCTATCTACTGAATGTTTTTTTTTCATTTTTTTAAACCAAGCAAACCGTAGAAAACGGCACCCTCTCCCCAACACCCTATCCTTTTATACTGACCCCAAGGCTCGATGTGAAAGATGGATGTGATGGGGTGTCTGAAGTGGCTAACTACGACTTGTGGCCTTGTAACTAGGTACAAACGACTTGTCAAAACTAAAATGACATCTGGGAGCCCAGAGCAACCACTGACGTGGCTGAAAAAGGAGTGGGCGGTCTGGATAATCTCATTACGTAGTCCGTAAGAAGACAATCAATGTGGGATAGAAACATGGGGTTTCTTTGAAATTTGATGAATTTGAAGACGTTTCCTTGTTTCTAACGGATCTATGCGATAGTAGGGCTTCTAGAAAAGTGGAATTGAAGCCTTTGTGCAGTTCAGTTGAATGTGGCAGGTGCAAAACGAAATGGCGCAGACTGGGATTTGTGAAGTTTCAGACTGACAGATCTTACGAAAAATGGATTGTAGAGTTCTAAAAAAGGTCCCAAAAGCTCCCAAAGTCCAGAAACTTCCTCAAGAGCAAAGCTCAAAAAGAAGACATTTCCTGGACTAATCTGCTCATTGAACCGTCTCATTTGTACCTAGTTGAACAGGAGGAAAGCCAACATAAAAAGACATGTAAAGTGGCTTATTTTGGCTTGTCACATCGCTTTCTAGGCCACGAGGAGAAAAGGGGCGTGGCTTCGAGGACGTGTCGCGTGAAGAAGTTAATTGAAAATGGACGGAGCGAAGAGATATTGTTCTCGTAGAGATGAAAGTTTCAGCTGTCGAAAAGGCATTTCTGGGAAGGAATTCGGGAAAACAGAGGTCAAAATGAGGGGGATTATGGGTGTTAGAAGTGATGGATGGGTAATGGATCAGTTGTAATCTTCTTCTACTCATCCATTTTTTTCTCATTCTTTTTTCTGAATACGTAGTAAGTATGTATCTATGTAAAAATGAAAGTTTAGAAGAGGAGAAACTCTCACAAAGACCCCTCCAGAATCGGCAACATTGGCCTTTGAGCTGTTAGTCAAATAAAAAGGATCGCAATGTGGGAAATTCGAAATTCGGAAGCAATCCAGCGAAATGTATACTAAATTTAATGATGACTAACTAACGATTTTATAAAGGTTAAAAAGCTCCGCCCCTTTTCATTCCACCCCCAGTGAGCTCTGGGAGCACAAGTGATGATGAGTCACGTTTTTGCAACTTGTGGGAGCAAACATGAAAAGTGGATTTTTTCTCAAAAACCAGTAAAGATAACAAAAAGGTGTCAACTGCAAAGTTGTAGAGCAGGAAATTTTCTATCAAATGATATGTTTACTTATTCTTTAAACTTGAAATTAAAATTTTTACACCCCTGAAACTTTCACCATTCCATCAGGTTACGTGCAAGACATCAAGGAACCCAAGTGGCCATCTAAACGCCTGAACCCAAACATCCATCCCATTCGCGACTTTATTTTGAAAGTTGGAAACAGCCAACACTATCTGACATCATTCTATAAATAGAATCCGGCTCTCCTTTTGACCCGACCACCCCCAGTAAAGGTTAGTCATCAAAAGGAAAAGAACCTGTTCTTCCGAGTCACTAGACACCTCCCCCGAGTCGCTATTCTATTTATTAACCACGGAGCATGTTATGTACTAGACGAGTGTGTTTGACACTAGGAGGAAGTGCAGGAATGAGGTTAAAGTCTGGAAAATGCTGCGGGGTTCAGTTCCTGGAAAGGGATCCTGACCGATGGTCCAAGGGTGCATGAGTTTTGAGGCTGCGAAACACTTGTTAGACCATTTTTTTGGTAAAAGTAAAGTATTACAAAACTGTAGAACTCATCTAGAGCTATCGATTGATATAAAAATCTACTTGAAAAGTAAGAAAATGGTCTAGAACAATCCTTTGGAAGTGGAGGGGTAGCTGCAAAGATCATGGATCCACTGATTTTGAGATCCTTGATTTTTATGGCTTTCTAACATTTTTTGGACCTTGTTTAGGTAAAGAATGATGTACTGCAAAACTGTAAAACTCATTTGGAGCTATCGAGTGATAAAAAAACCCACGCAAAACGTCAAAAAATGGCATAGAACGAATCCCATAAACGTAAGGTTACAAAACCCGCATGTGTCACCTAGATCTTCTAACTTCCAGGCTTTGAAACCTAGATCATTTTTTTCTGGTTAAAATGATGTATTACAAAAATGTAGTGCTTAACGAGACCTATATATTCACATAAAAATCACCCTAAAACCTTGAAAACTGGCTTAAAACGGACTCCTTGAACTTTAGGCTTCAAAAACAACAAGTTCACCTAGACCTTTGAACTTCCGAAGCTCAAAACTTATAGTAAATCATTTTTTTGACTGAAGTAATGTATACAAAAATGTAGTACTCAACAAGACCTATCGATTAGTATAAAAACCACTCTGAAACCTTCAAAACTGGTCTTGAACGGACCCCTTGAACTTTGGGCTCTCAAGCCAACAGAAACCAAAAGTCATCTAGATCTTCTAACTTCCAAGGTTCAAAACCCCTAGTAGATCATTTTTCTAGTTTAAGCAATGTTCTACAAAAACGTAGAACTCAACTAGACCTACCAATTCATATAAAAACCACCCTGAAACCTTCCCAAATGGTATAGAACGGACCCTTTGAACTTTGATGGTCCTTTCCAAAGTCCATCTCAAATTGAATTTGCCCTTTACCCCTTAGCATTCAACTCTTCTCTCTTACCCCCTATTAGTATCAAATTAGTATGCAAAAACCGGAAGTCACTGATCATCTCATCAGCCCTTCTCCCCGATCATACGATTAGTCGTTGGTACCTTGAGACACTTGGCATGGCGCCAAAACAAAGAGAAAAAGAGAAAGGAATGCGGAAGGCGACACCTCCGTGAATCCGAAGGTGTCAATGCATCACGCGACTAACAAAGAGACATACACAATCATCAAAATACCCGAAACATGTTTGTCGGGGCCTATGATGGCGACGCCTCGCCGGAAGCTGAAGGCGTGACGTCGAGCGAGTAGTGGGGGCGGGAGGACCCATCAGAGCTGTCAGGGTGAAGGGGATGGGAAAGAGAGCTTGAGGACTAGAAGTGTTGGATCTAGAAGCTTGAAGTTCTCCAAAACACTACGAACGGCGCTCCTGCGCGCCGCAAAGCTTTCATGCAATTTCAGGCATGCGCCTTCAAAGTCGGGGTACTGTATTTTCGTCGATTTTTCGATGATTTTATCGTTTTTTCCGGTGATTTTTCCGGGAAATTGGTTGCAAAAAATAAATGTTTCACAAGGGAAGGTTGTGAGGGGGGGAACTTGGAAAATTCTGAAAAAATTCTCAAAAATCCGATAAATCGCCCTGACCACGCTCAATTTTTTTTGGAATTAGCTCGTCCCTCCTGACCCAGATATGATAGCTCAAAGTTGACAGTACTAAAAATGAGTTTCACGTCGAAATTCAGGAAGCTGCAGTGAGAGGAATATCACGCGAGTATTTTCTCTTTGTTTTCACCGTCCAGTTGGCCTAGTGGATAGAACAGTGCAATGATAAACTGATAGTCTAGAGTTCAATTCCCGCCTACCCAAAACTTTTTTGCATTTTTCTGCAAAGCTCCTCGGATCCAAGAAAGTAGCTCCAAAAACTTTTTGGCTTGTTCAATTATGTTTTTCGTGATTTTCAAGCATCAACTGTGTCCATCTCGATTGTCAAAACTATGTTCAATTTTTTTGAAAAATCTCGAAAACTTCCCCATCCATATGGCTAGCAAATTTTTGTTCCAATTCTTCTTTGTTTTTTCTACCTATCTAGAGCAATTAGCCCCCCCTCACAACCTTCCCTTGTCAGTTCTTCATATCAATACGGAACTAATTGAGTCAAAATTCCGCTGAAATTTAGCCAAAAAAACGAAAAAATCCTCGGAAAATCGACAAAACTTTCATTCGATTTGAAGCATGCGCCTTTAAAGTCGGGGTACTGTATTTTCGTTGATTTTTCGATGATTTTGTCGTTTTTTCAGCAAATTTTTAGCGGAATTCTAGCTCACATTGTTAGTTATCAATGTAAACAACTGATAAACGTCTTCTTTTAAACAATTCTCCGGAAAAATTTCCGAAAAAACGCTAAAATCATCGAAAAATCGACGACACTACAGTACCCCGACTTTAAAGGCGCATGCCTGAAATCGCGTAAAAGTTTGGCAGCTTGATACGATTTCGTATTTCAAACAAAAAGAGCCCTTCTAGATCGAAAATTAATCCCCATAAAAAGTCCCAAAAGTCAAGAGGACCTCCTTGACAAGAAGAGACAAGTTGTTTTTCCCACTTCTTATTTCAAGTTTTATAAAAAGCACAGCGCGGGGGAGAAGATTGATGCATAAACAATGGATCTTAGAATTCAGAATTCCGAATTTTAAGCTGTTTTGACACTTTTAAGATCGAAAAACACTGACAGAATCAATCCAGTATGAGCTTAGCTAACACCAAGAAGAGTTCTATTTTTCATTGTCACATTCGAAATCAGAATCAGAATCATAACAGGGCTCTCAGGGGGATTGGGGGCTAATTGTGTTATCAAACGATTATCAGCCTATACGTATAGAATGTGGGCTTGAAGTGAGGCAAGGTGAAAATGTGTGAAAATAGCAATTTGAATAGAATTGCGTATGAATTTCTAAGTGTGATAACGTGATTTGGTGACGGAATATGAAGGAACGGGAAACGTTTTTTGTTAAAATTAGATTAACAAATAGCTAATTTGATAGAAAATTGTTGATTCAGAAAGTCTAGGAAACTTCAAAGGGGATCTTTAGAGGCCCAAGGGAACCGGACATATTATCGTTACACTTCGACATCAAAACTGGACCCGATATATCTCAGAAACCAGTAAAGATATCAAAACGTTGTTAACTAACAAAATGTAGCCCATACTTTCTAGTTTATTTTGTTAGTTGACTGTTTTTAGTTATCTTTTACCGTAACCCCAGGAGAACTTGAAATGTGGGCGCCGCTCTTAGTTAGTGAAAGCTGTAGCGCAGGCGGTCTCAAACTTTACCGCTTTGTAACTCACAAACCATCAAAGGTAATAAAAAGTTGTCAACTAACAAAATATAGCTTATAATTTCTAATTTATTTTATTAGTTGATCATTTTTTCATATCTTTCACAGAAACCCCAGAAAAATCAAAACTGTGAGCGCCGCTCCTAGTTAGTAGGAGCGGCGGCCAGGCGGTCTCAAACTTTGCTAGCTTATAACTCACGAATCAGTACAGGTATGAAAAAGTTGTCAACTAACAAAATGTAGCCCACATTTTCTAGTTTATTTTGATAATTAACTGTTTTTAGATATCTTTCACTGTAACCCCAGGAGAACTCGAAAGGTGGGAGCCGCTCTTAGTTAGTTGGAGCGGCGGCGCAGGCAAGCTCAATCTTTGCTAGCTTATAACTCACAAACCAAGAAAGGTACTAAAAGTTGTCAACTAACAAAATGTAGCCCATATTTTCTAATTTATTTTGTTAGTTGACCGTTTTTTCATATCTTTTACAGTAACTTCAGAAACTTACAAAATAGGAAAAGGGGAGAACGGCGCGCGTTTGGAGAGATCCCCTAAAACCTTCAAGAACTCTGTTCCTTTCAAAAACGCGAACTGAACCCCCAGGAAATCCAATACACCCATTTCTATAAAGTATGAATGAAGCCCTCCGAGTTCGAAAAGAGTGGGAGGGGAGGACGGAAAGGGGCGGAGCTTCGGCTTAACCCATGTCTGCCATTTTCCAGGGATACGTGTGAAATTTCGAATTTCGTTCATGGCCATTCAGAACTTTCATTCAAAGCACAGACAGAACAGAAAGTTCGAGATGAAGTGATGTGGAATCTTATTCTTGCTTCCCTGGAGAATGGGTAGAGCTGATACTAATAAGCAGAATATGTAGATACAACTGATATTGTGCTTTGGCTCTGGCTCTCCTACGGCTACAATTTGGAGCCTCCAAATAGGTAGTGAAGAGTGGTAACTTTACGTTTTAGAGGCAGAGCAGCTGCTTATTCTCTTATTTACCGTGTCCTTTATTATTCTGGAAAATGGCAAAAGGAGAGAATGAAGTTATATGAATAATCGAAAGGATCACAAGTCAGATGGAAGTGTTTTTCAAAGTCTAGGGGTTTGAAAATGAGGTTCACAGGGATCTAGAGTTTTTTAAAAACTCTGTTAGGCTTCACTTTTCATCTTGAAACGACGCTCCGGCTCGCGCCAAAACTTTCAACGATTTCAGGCATGTGCCTTTAAAGTCGGGGATACTGTAGTTTCGTCGATTTTTCGATGATTTTTGCGTTTTTTCGGCGATTTTTTCGGAAAATTTGTTGCAAAATATAAATTTTTCCGTTTCTCATATCGATAAATAATTAATTGAGTGGGAATTCCGCTGAAAATTTGCCGAAATAACGATAAAAACAACGAAAAATCGACGAAACTTTCCGACGATTTCATGCGTGCGCCTTTAAAGTCGGGGTACTGTATTTTCGTCGATTTTCGATGATTTTATCGTTTTTTCGGCAAAGTTTCGACTAACATTGTTATTCATCGATGAAAATTTACTTTTTCTTGCAATTTATTGAAGAAAATTTGAAAAAAAACGCAAAAATCATCGAAAAATCGACGAAACTACAGTATCTCCAACTTTCAAGGCGCAGGTCTGAAATCGCATGAAAGTTTTGGCGGCTTCAAATGTCAGTAACAAAGCAAAAAGTGACTTCAGAATGACTAAGAGTCTCCTGGGAATGCAGGGAAACCAACTGATTACTTTTATCACCTGACACACACAACTTCTGACTTCTGACTCGAAGCCACCTGATTACTCACTCATCCGAATGCATATGGAATTTCAATTCAATTCCACTTACTTTCCTCCCACTTCCCCCGTCCGGAAACAAAACTAATAGTGAAATGCAATAAACGCGGTGCCGAATAAATTAAACGGGTCTGCATGTGTGTGCATTTCAGGCAACTCTTCTCAAAATGAATTAAGTGAGCACATCCGGTCGCTCATCTCGTCTGAAAGGTTCAAATTGAATCGCAGAGTTTCGAAGTGATGACGTAGAGTATTGGCGCATACCTACATATCACAAAACATCCCAAAAATAGGGGGAAAAATTGAGTTAGGTACCCCTTGTTAGGAAGGGGCCGGAGCAGTTGAGGGGGCAGACAAACGATCAGAGATTGGAGTGTTTCTGGTTGACCGGAATGGGAAATATTGTGGAATGGGAAAGTTTTTTAACCGGAAATAAAAGGTAGAAATGTTGGGGAAGTCGAAAAGTTACTCGGAACTCAAAATTTGGGTGGTTTGACGAACTTTTGAGCTCTACCTGTCTAAAAGAGTTTGGGGTTCTGAAAACGGGTATAACTCAAGAACCAAGAAAGATGTGGAAAAGTTGTTAACTAACAAAATGTAGCTCATAGTTTCTAGTTTATTTTGTTAGTGAACTATTTTTTGACATCTCTTACCGTAATCCCAGGACACCGAGAAATGTGAGTGCCACTCGCGTCGCTAATGTTCTGGCGTCGGCAGCCGTCAAGCTTTGCTGGCTTATAACTCACTAACCATTAATGGTATTCAAAAGTTGTTAATTAACAAAATGTAGCCCATATTTTCTAGTTTATTTCATTAGTTGACTGTTTCTCAATTGAATGCTTGCTTTTAAAGTTATGACCAAAAAACCAACCGGGCATCTCGAGAAATGGCTGTACACATGTGTATCTTGATGATCAAGACTTGATCAGAACGGCAAGATTCTGAATCGAAATCTTTGCTCACCTAGATAAGATGCCAATCTGTGTTTTGTCTCTCCTTTTTTGGAACATTTTCCCCTAATTAATCAGATTTTTCACTTTTTTCACCTCATTGCGAGATTTGCGTCACCTAATTAGTTGAGTGCTCTCTTTTTTGTTCGTCATGATTACTCACTTTTTTGCAAAAGTCCTAGAATTTCCGATTGTTCCGCAAGACCTATCTGCTGATAAGGATAATATGTATCAACAAAACGATATATCATGCGACGCCGCCGCGCAAACACATTCCAAACCTTATCAATCGTCGTTTTTCGTTGTTTTTCAAAAACCGACCATGTTCCGCGAAATCAGGTTAGATCAAAGAGTAATGAGTCTGAACGGGTTTCTAGCAGATTTTCATCGAGATTTGTGTTTTCTAAAAGACGTGAAGGGGTTTAGAAGCATTCAGATGATTCACAGAATGATATAGGACGAGTTTGGTTTGAGTAAACACGTCGAATCTCGGCGTGTCTCAAGTGGAAGTAGTAGTCCGACGGAGCGTGGGATGAAGATGGAAATTGGAAAAGCTCTTGAGAAAGGTCTAGATGCATTTAGAGATCAGAATTCATTCGGATTTTATGTTTACGTCAGAAAGATCAGAACATGATTCATCATTTAGCAAAGTTTGCAATTTCCCAATTTGCCAATTAGCTGATTAGTCGCAATCTGGTGTTTCGGGAGAAGGAAATTTCATGGGATTCATCATAAATAACTAGTTGGAACATAAAAATAAGGAAGTAAATCGGAAAATCCGAAAAAGTAAGCAGAATGCAAGATGTCTAGTGACCACTACAACACTCGCTAATTTGATTGTCGGACGAATTGACCATATGGGGACAAGGGTTCTGAGTTTCAGGGTGTCTGTTTGAGCTTATGGCCTAGAAAAACCTAGGCCATAAAAAAATTTTTTTTGAAATTTTTGAAAAAATTTTTTTTTTCAAAATTTATATTTCAAATGAATGAATTTTTGATTTTTTACGTTACAAAAATCAAAAAATCTACCAAAAACGAATGGAAAACTCCCAGAAAACCTAGTTTTTCAATGTTTTTCGAGAGAAATTTGATATTTTTGAAAAAAAAATTGAGAAAAATTAGAATTTTCAAAATTCAAATTTCTCGCTGAAAAAGGACTGAAAATTAGCATTTTTGACCCGGAAAAACAAGAAAAAACAAGGAAAAACACTGAAATTCAAGCCGAAACTTCGATTTCCTGGTTTTGAGGAACATCTGGAAATTTCATGGAAAATGACGGAAATTAGAAAATTAGTGCGGGGCGTGGTGATAAAAACAAGTTTTCCCGCCCACATAACTATACGAAATGTTACAGTTTACCGCGAATTTGCGAAATTGTCGGAATTTTTTGTTTGACGTTGCAAAAATTTTTGGAATTGAAAAAAATTTCAAAAAAAAAATTCGAAAAAAATTTTTTTCCAAAATTTTTTAAATTTTTTTGTGAGAAGCTGCTTCATTTTGGGCAATCGATAAGAAACAAGAAAAAACAAAGAAAAGCTTAGAAATCGTACTCCTCATCGGAATCGAGTTCGTTGCGCCGGCGGTCGAATTTGACGGAAGTGGACTTTTGGGTTTGGGCCGAGACGCGTTCCATCAGGTTTTTCAGACCGTCGTCGTTCATTTTTCCGGAGATTTGGCCTCTTCTGCAAAGGAAAACTTGGTTTAAAGGCAATTTTCAGTTTTTTAAACACTTACCTAGCCATATTGATCAACGCCGCCTCAACCATCTGAGCCTTCTCGGGTTTCGCTACTGCCAAGTTGCTCAGTCGCTGCATGGCTGTCTGGTCGAGGATCTGCAAATAAAATGCCATTTTTATTGAGATTTTAAAGAGAAAATTCAGTTTTGAAAATACCTGAGAAAGCATTCCGTTCTTGGCGGTCTCCTGGTTCTCGGCTTGTTGGCGGGCCTTTTCTTGGGCGTCCTGGAATGAAAAATCGTTGAAATCAAAGTTTGAAAGCTAGTTTTTATTGTTATCTAACTTATAAAACATCAAAACTTCTGTTTTCTCTCTATAAAATTGAAAAAAACTCACCTGAGACGGAGCCATATTCGGAGCTGCTTGGCCTTCCATTCTGAGGATTGGGTACGGGTACTGAAAGCATAAATATTGATTTTCTAACACGATAAGTTCGAATTCAAGCTAATTCTGACGGGAAACACCCCAAAAAGCTGAGAAAATGCACAAATAAACAAGCTAAATTCGAGAAAATTCACAAAAACAACACGAAATGCAAACGCGCTCTATTGAGAATGTTAGTGTAATCTCTGCGTTTCTCACTGAAAACAGGGGTTTTAGGGTCATGTGTTAGGTGTTTAGCAGGAAGAAATAAAAATAAAAGTTGGAAACAACAAAAACAAGTCAAAAATCATTGGGAAACACTGAAAAAGTAAGGAAAGAGACCTGAGAATGTCAAAAGAGCTGAAAGGAACAAAAACTCTGGAATACCACGACGAAACTTTGAATAATTACTGTATTCATATTCAGAAAACTCATTTTTTTAAACAAATGATCTAATAACAGACTTGACAAGCGAAAACAGTTCCGGCGAGGCCAAAATCCATGTTCATTAATATTTTAAGTGAAAAATGGTTTCAGATTGCGATAAACGGATGAAAATTGTGTTACACAGTAATTCTATTGTGCTATTTACTAACTTTGGCAAAGAAAAGTAGGAAAAAGTAAGAAAGTAAGAAAAACTAGCGAAAACGAGTCAAAACGACACAAAACTAGCAGAATTTCAAAAAAAAAATGCGACCGCTCGTAAATCGACACGCCCCGCCCCTTCTACAGTAACTTTTCAAAATTCAAGCACAATCGTGGCGAGACCCGAAGAACTGCAAGAAAAAAACCGTACCTGCGCCAACATTTCCATTTTCGAAATTCCCAATTTGCTTTTGTTTTTCGGTGAAAATTCGCCGATTTTTCGAGTTTTTCGCTGAAATTTTTTGATTTCTGTGTTTTAGATTGGTCAATTCGTGTTTCTAGCAACATGGGCAAAAATAATAAGTACAAATCGCGAGGAGTAAGATTTTGGCCTAATTTCAATTTTTTCAATGTTTTTTCAGAATTCACGCGGACCATCAAGGAATGGAAATCGAGGAAAACCGCATCAGAGAGCCAATGAATCGGTTCTGACGGAGTCCAACGAGACTATGGAGCCAGTGGAGGCCACCGAGCCGACTACGGAGGCGACTCTCGAGCCCACTGAGCCCTTGGATCCTGCTGTGGAGGTCACGAATGAGCTTATCGCTAAGGTTGTGGATCAGGAGCAGCTCGAGGATGCGATCAACGCCGGAAAAGTGTTTGCCACGCTCAAAATGTCACCCGACCGGGCCACTGGACCACTTGTTGTCGAGAAGCAAGAACTGGAACAAGGGCCTCAGCAACACGTGGCTTCTCCGGAACGCACTGAGCAACCAGTTGTCACTGAGGGAGCCAAGGCGGAAGTTATGGATGAGACAGATGGGGCACCAGCAAAAGGCCGCGCCAGGAAAGTGTCGGAGGGTACTGTGTCGAGTCTTCACTCGAGCAAAGCAGAGGAGAAGGAGACATTCGTCACTTCGCTGACTTCGGAGTTTGGGGTAAGAAAATCAGAGACATTTTTTGAAATAAGCGGCTGTTTTCCAGGAAACCGAGATCAACACCAGTCGCGCCATCTTCCTCAGAGCCTACCACGGAAAGTTCCAAGGCTTCCTGGACGCCATTGACCCGGAAGTTCGTTACGCTGCCAACATTGGACCGTGTGAAACCTTCGACGAGGACGGCTACGTGAAGTATATGAATAAATTGGACGAAGAGTTGGCGGGAGCGTGGCCGTTTGACGACAAGGGATTCTTTGCGACTGCCGAGGAGTTGAAGCAGTTGTACTCGGATATCATAGAGAAAGTGAAGTTCTGCCTGCTGCTGGCTTGCTGCGAACGTGGCTATGCCTTCAAGAACGTCAAGAAGAACGCACCGGTCTCGTCGCTCTGGGGAGAGAATATCGACCCGATGAAAGAGCTCAAGACCCTGGAAGTGATCATCAGATACATGAAACGGTACATTGACGAGCTCAAAGTGGAAGGAGACACTGGAAAATTCTGGGATGAAGTCGAGGAGTACTTCGGAGTGATCGTTCCGGCTTTGAAAGTCTTCGATTCGGAGACTCTGGCCACGAAACGGATCAGTGACTCGTTGGCGACCATTTACGGACGGATTGGACATGGATTCGAGATCAAAGATGAGGAGGTGCAGAAGATGCTCGAGATCAGCTTCGCCGACGACGGCTTCGGCGACTTCCCAACCACTGTGATCCACTGTCGGCAAGTTTTCAAGACGGCCGAGCAGCTCAAACTGTATGTTTCATACGTTTTTGGGACCTTTCTCATTCTTTCTGATCTTTCAGAATCGTTCCACAACTCGACAAAATGTCAGGAGTCGTCGACATCCGTGTCAAGCTTGCCGGCCTTCAGGCAGTCACCCAGATCCTCAGCGTGCTCCCGAATGTCATGGAAGTGATGGAGGAGTTGAAGGGCGAGCCGAAGCTCTCGATGCAGAAGGTGTTCGCTTTCGATCCGGAGAAGTTCGATCCGTTCCGCAAATGTCCACTGAAGAGGACCGACTACCTCAAGATCTTCTACACGGCGCTTCAGGAGAAGTATGAGGAGGTACGAACCGAAATTGTAAATGTTTTCACTATATCCAACGTTTCAGCACGAGTTCACCGACGAACAGATCAAAGCGGCTCTCCTGTGCTTCTACCTGATCTTCCCGGCTTCTGAAGTCAACACGGTGCTGTTCAAGATCCTTGGAGCTCATGCTCACGATTATTCTCTAGATAGTGACCGAAGAATGATCATGAGGGTCCTGCTCAAACTGCCCCTGGAAATGCGCGAGCGCCTGGAAGTCGGTGAAGAGTTCTTCGGTGGCGGCGAGATTGGCGAGAACACCGACAGCATGTACTCCTACATCAGGAGCCAAATTGTAGGGAGGAAGCTCGATTCGGAAGAGTTGAACCATTTCTTGTCGGGTAAGAAAGACATTTGCTACTAGTTTTGAGAATTTATGACCTCTCCCAGTTTCAGCAAACATCGCTCATCCGATCATCTCCGTCGAGCGCATCATGAGAATGTGTCTGAAGTTCATCGAACTCGGCGAATCTCAACAGCTCTGCGTCCAAGTGCTCAATCTGCTCCGTCGCCCACACTACAAGCACATGAAGATCTCCCCGTCGTTCTTCGAGGATCTGCTGCTCCTGGCACTGACCAAATACACTGTTCCGAAAGAGAATAACAGTGCGTCAAAGTTCCGGTTCATTGGTGAGCTTTTCTCTTTTGGTTCCACGAAATTTCACCTATTTATCATTGCAGAAACCGTGTTCACCATCGTCACCGATTTCATCACCTCCGAAAGCCCCATGGAACTCAACGAGCAGACCGTCGTGGATCGTTGGACCAATATGGGTCATCACTGGTTCACAGTGCTCTACATGTCCACCAGATTCCCTGCTCTGAACTTCTCGTCCCTCAAGATCAACTATCCATGGAAGTCCGCTTCGGTTTGGGATGATGATAAGAATGCGAAGGAAGCGCCGGCCGCTGAGGATGCAAAGAACTATGCTATGCTTGCGAGAGTCTCGTTGGCGTGGCCAGATTGCAGTAATATGGAGTATATTCAGAAGCTGGTTGCGGGTAAGCTACGCTCCGTACGGCACTCAAACTCACTTTCTAATGTTCCAGAGCACGTTCCGGAAAGTGTGAATCGTTCCGAGTTGTACACGGCAATGAAGGAGTACGTTTCTGGACAAACCATGGAGGAAACCTGGAAAAAGAACCTTCTGAAGCAGTACGAAAAGAAGATCGAGTTCCTGTCGAAGGATAAGAAGAAGGATTGGAAAGGAAAAGATGTGAAATCGAAGAAAACTGAGACGGCGCCGGTCAAGGAGGAGGTCCAGGAATCTAAGAAACCTGAGAAAGCTGAAGATCTGAAGGTCCAGGAGGTCCAAGTCGTCCCAGAAGCTCCAGTTCCAGACGTTCCCGAAGTCGTCAAGGTTCAGGAGGTCGCCAACGAAGTTCCACAAGTCGAGGAGGTACCAGGAGGATCTGGATCTCAAGGATCTCAAGGTTCGGAAGAGTCCAAGGAGTCTCAGAAGTCTCCAGAACCGAAGGAACCTCAAGAGTCTGAAGAGATCAAGAAGGAGGTCCCGGAGGAGCCGAAAGAGTCCCCAGAGCCAGTTGCCGAAGAGTCCAAGGAGCAAGAGGAGCCCATCGAGTCCAAAGAGGAGGAGAAGCCCCAGCTCACCGACGAATTCACTCAGTTCTACCCGGAGGAAAAATGGAACGCGTTCCCGGAATCCATTCGCAACGAGGTCAAGAGACAAAGGAAGCTGAAGAATAACTTGTGAATTTTCCTCTTTCTTTTTTTTTTATTGGACCCAATTCCCCCCTATTTCTAGTATTTTTGTCCAATTTTCTTTTTTTTTCTCCCCCCATCCGTCTCTTATTTTTGTACTATTTTCGCTCCGAGACCCCCATTTTTGCCCGATTCATTCCGCTCGTGTAGCCGTTTTCCCCCCGGAACCGTCCCTTATTTTTCTACTATTTTTCTCTTGTAAGCCCCGCGTCCTTTTTTTCGCTCCGAGACCCCCGTTTTATTGTCCCGTAACTTGTTGTGTTGTTTCGCTAATGAAAAACATCCCATTTTTATGATTTTTTGAAAAATATTTGACGATTTCCAAGTTGATTATCCCGATTCTTTACTTCTCAAAATCGTTTTCTCCATTTTTGCATGTTTTTTATCATTTCCAGCACCAAAATGGTCCATATCATTGAGCGCAAAGAGATCTCCGGCTCCGTGAGCTCCCCGGGATCCGTCGAGCCAAGCCATGTCCCGAAGCCGAGAAGAAACCAGCCGAGTGGAAATGGAGTGCACCCGGATATCGAGGGAATCATGAGAACCGCCCGAGAGACTGGAATCTACCAAGTCTACCCGGGTCATATCTGGTATCAGTTCCCGAAGGATTTCCAGAAAGAAGCCATCATTTCGAAGCGTCGTGAGTTTTTGAAAAATTGAAAAAATCGATCCAGAAACGAAAAAACTTCAAAAACCGAATGCAACGAAGGGATTTTCTCGCAAAACACGTTTTTAAAAACTGTCTATGATTAACTTTCAGCGAAAAACTCGACATACGGCGGCTCCTCCTCGTACCGCCAATCGCGAAGGGATCAGTTCCAGACGGGTCACAATCAAAATCACCACCAAAACAACCAAAGCCACAACCCAAAGGCTTCCGGAGATCACCATCATCATCAGAAGAAGCAGAAGTACCCGAGACGTTACGTCGACAATGGAGAGGAACTCTCGGATGACGCGTTTACTGATCCATACGAACTTGACGAGTGGCGCCAGCTGCCGAAGGTTATCAAGAATGAGATCGAGAGACAGAGATTTATCAAGAGAGGTGAGATTCTGGGATCTTTCTATGTATCTTTTTCATAATCTAGACCTCAAAAATTGTCATTTTTCAGCCCGCCAAGCCGCCGCTGAAGCCTCCAAGCTCTCCACCACTCTCTGAGCTCCCCGGATCTCCAAATGTTCAAAGTTTCACATGAATTATAACAATTCTCCCCTTTCCCGCCCTCTCGTTCATGTTTTTCCCCGTATTTTGAATTTTTTTGACGATTTTTTGTCTATTTCATGAAAATTGCATTGTTTTTAAAAGGATTGTGATATTTTTCGATGTTTCCAATGGTTTTTTGACCGTTTTTATACTTTTTGACATTTGGTGGCCGAATTTTCTCAAAGTTCGGCCACCGCTTCGATTTTTGAAAATTGTGTTTTTTTCTTGCTCATTTTACTTTTCCCTCAAGTTCTCTTACTTTTCAGGATATCTTTAATCGATTTTTTTGCAGAATTGCAGTTTTTTTTTAAATTTCAATTTCAGAATGGCAAAACCAAACTATGAACAAATCGACACTCGTCTGCAGGGATTTCCATTCGAATCTCCGCATTTTCCTGCGTTTTTTCGGCTTTTAAGGTGAGTTTTTTGCTGAAATTAATCTCCAAAGGCTCTGAAATTGAAAGAAAAAATTTTCGAAAATTTTCAAAAAAAAAATTATTTTTTTCCAAATTTGGACCTTTTCCAATTTCCAGATGGAAACTTCTCGACGTCTGTGTGGAAAGCACTCGTTCCGGAGGTCTCGGCCACTTTGAACTCTTCCGATCGCTGTTTCCAGTCGGAGAATTGGAGGAATTGGTGTATGGACTCAAGGACGAAACGATGCCGGTGGATCCGTATCAGGAGAAGCTCGATCGTGCTGAGTGAGTGTTTTCTAAAGTTATCCTCCATTGAAATTTTGATTTTCCTCCAGAATCGATGACAAAATGCGACGCCAAGCAGAATCATACATCAAGTTTCGTGTCAAGCATCAGTTTCGGCTTCGTAGAGTGAGAAATCGATTTTTTTCAACGAAAAAACATAAATTTTCTTTTTTAGAGACGCTACGTCGAGTACTTCTTCACGAAAGTGCTATTCAACGAGCAGGGACTCCGGATCGCTGATAAGATTATGTATAATTGTGAGTTTTACCTAGTTTTTGATCTTTTTCAATGATTTTTAGCAATTTTCACACAATTTTGCAGACAACTCTGCAATCTACGACCAAATCCATCTTCTCCAACTCCCCTCCGATTGGGTTGCTGCTGAAACGTTCCGCGCAAAGTTTTTCAAAGAAGAGGAACTCGAAAACGACCCGTACGCACAGCAACTGCTAGATCGAGCCGCTGGAAGCTCCAGAGGCAACCTGTTCAAGCACGCGATGGATGGGAATCAGAGATGTGAACGGGAAGTCGAAGCCATCAATGCGCAGCTGGCCGACGAGCAATACGCGATTCAATCGAAAATAGTGCAGGAGGTGTTGGATGAGGGACCGATTTACATGTTGGAAAGAGATCAGAACGGAGATGAGCAACGCGGACCGCTAGTGACTTGGACGGAACACAAGACTCGATTGATCTTCCTGGCATTTCCGATGTTTGAGGTGAATGAGAAGGTAGAGAAGAATGAGCATGAGGATTGGTACTATGCGCTGTTGAGTGCGATGAGTGGAGATCCGTACAATCGAGCCGCGCTGTTCTTCTTGAATCGCAACTATGAGGAGGAGATTGAGGAAATTAATAAAGCACGCAAACGACGAACTTATGCTGATATGAAGAGTCGGGATACGGGAGAGGAGATGGTTGCGGAGATCCGCACCGAGATCCGCCCACAGCCAATTGACAGTGGATATCAAGCCGATGTGGAAGTCGCAGACCTTCAGCTTCGAAACTATCAGACAGAACTGGTTCAACCGGCTCTGGAAGGCAAGAACTGCGTCATTGTGGCACCAACCGGATCCGGAAAGACTGAAGTGGCGATCTATGCGGCACTGAGTCATATCAAGGATCGGGAGAATGCTATGCCGAAGCCTAAGCCGGCGAGAGTGGTGATGTTGGTTCCGAAGATCCCACTCGTTGGACAGCAACAGGAGAGATTCTTGAAGTATTGTCGTGGAAAGTACAAGGTCGACGGATTCCATGGATCTGAGAAGAGCAGTGATGGAAAGGGAAGGATGGATGATGTTCTGGCGGCACATGTCATTATTATGACGCCACAGATCTTATTGTAAGTTTTGGGAATCTAGAGGGCTCAAAAACGTTGTTTTAATGCTTCCAATGTTTCAGGAACATGTGGCAATCCGTGCGTCAATCGGAACGTCTCTTCGTCTCCGACTTCACCATGGTAATCTTCGACGAAGTCCACAAAGCCTCGGGCAACCACCCGTACGTCGAAATCGCCAACGCCATCGAGGAATGGCCGCACGAGAAGCCGCAGATTATTGGACTCACCGCCTCCCTGAACGTTAGCATTGTCGGAAACTCGGCAGCTAACGATCGGATGTTTGACAGTATTTACGAGATGCTTGCTATCCTGAATGCGCCAGCATTGAGTGCTATCACGAAGCAGGAGAACATTGATGAGCTCAATGAGCATGTTGGAAAACCCGATGATTGTGAGTTTTTGGGTCCCTAAGCTTCTTATTTGATCTTTATGTTTTCAGCCGTGGAAATCTGTCAAAAACCACCAGAGGAGCACGACGTCGTCCGTGGATTCATCCAACGAAACTATCGAATCTACCACGCAAAATTCATGGCAGAACTCGAAACTCTTCAGAAAATCCGTCCCAACTGCTACGCCCCTGGAAACTTCCTGAACCTCCGCAAAGCCAAGATCGAGTACTACGAGCAGTACGAAGCGTATCTGCAGAACATGATCTACGACTTGAACCGTCTAAACATGCCTGAGAAGGGAATCGCTTTGATGTACGCGAAATACCTCAAAATCTACGTGGAAGCTCGTGGAATCATTGAAATCATGCCATCGTCGACGGCCTACGAGTATCTGGAAGAGGCGTTGGAGAAGATTGATTCGGGTCATTCGTTGAGCCAGTTTCATGATTTTGCAAAGGATAAGGACACGTTGAAGATGAGTGTTAGGATGGAGACTGACAAGAACTATCCGGATATTGTCAAGAAGCTTTTGGTGAGTCTATTTTCGAAAAACGAGGCCGCATCTAAAGTCGTCTTATCTTCCAGGGAACCCTCAAAGGACAATTCGAAATGGACTCCAACTCCCGTGTGATCATCTTCGTCACCCAGCGAAGCACTGCGAAACGAGTCTGCGACTTCCTCAACAAATCCCGAATCATGGACGAATTCTACCGCTCCGGAGACGATCGTGACGCCGTTGGCTACGTCCTCGGAACAAACAAGCAAGGCGCCGTGCAGCAGAGTCAACAAGAACAGACCACCAACATTGAGAAGTTCAACAATGGACGATTAAAGATCATGGTGGCGACTTCTGTCGTTGAGGAAGGTCTCGATGTGGCGGCGTGTAACCTGATCGTCAAGTACAACTGCTCCTCGGGATCCGCAATCCAACTCGTTCAGCAGAGAGGACGTGCTCGTGCCAAGAACTCGCGATCCGTTCTGTTATCAGTGTCGAATGTGATCAATGAGAAGGAAAACCAAGCGTTGATCTCTGAGAAGTACATGAAACGATGTGTCAGTGTCATCATGAAGTTCACCAATCAAGAACTCGTCGACCATGTTGCTCGCCTCAAAAAGAAGCTTCTAATGGATCGAGAACGACTCGCCAGAGAGCGGGAGATGTTGAAGTCGAAGCTCGAAGATCGTCTGTACCATATCAAATGCGCCAGCTGCACTAGAACCTTCTGCAGTAGCATCGATATCAAGAAGATGTACTCGAACTATTTGGTGTTCAATCCAGAGATTTGGGACCAATTGATGGTTCAAGCTGTGAGTTGTTTCGTCGATTTATCTTGGAGAATTTCATCAAAATTTCCTTCCAGAACACCAAAAAGAACAAGTACATGAGTGAAGAGACCCAACCGCTCAGCGAAGTCACTTGCATCAAGTGCGGTACCGTTTGTGGTAAAGCCTACAAGATCAGAGGCGTCTACCTCCCGATGCTCCTCCTCAAACAAATCACCTTCACCGCCGACACCGCCTCTCGTAATGAAGCCCAAGAGACGAAAGTGAAGTGGAGCCAAGTCGAAGAGGACCTGTTCTACGTCGCCGCGCCGCTTCAAAAGGACTTTGAGAACATGTTGCACGCGTTGTCGACGACGGGAGACAATCTGTTGAAGAAGAAGGTGCTCGATTACGACTCGAAACAGCACATTGCGGATATTGAGCGGTTCAGATTGTGAGTTTTTCTTTGGAAATCTTGTAAAATTGATGAGAAACTTCCCACGAGCATAATTAAGTTAGTTTTTCTTAAAAAATCTATATCTAATTGGCGAGCGGACCTCTAGACATCCCAGGCACAGTTAAACTGGTTCTTATTAGAAAATTTATATCTGATGGCGAAAAAGAACCTGAGACTTCCCACGAGCATAATTAGGTTCGTTCTTCTTAGAAAATCTATATCTGATCACAGAGACGAACCTAAGATATCCCACGAGCACAGTTGGGCCTTTTTCCTTCAGAAAATCTATATCTGACTAGGGAGAGATCCCTCAGACATCCCACGAGCATAATTAGGTTAGTTCTTTTTAGAAAATCTATATCTTGCTAGATGAAGGACCCGATGACTTCCCAGAGGCACAGATCGATCCGTCATTCTTAGCTAATCTGTTTCTGATTGAGTAGAAGACCCGGAGACATCCCACGAGCAGAATTAGGCATTTTTCCCTTAGAAAATCTATACGTTTTTCTCAGTAATACGTTGATTGGACAAATAGGGTAACTAGGTTCCTTGAAGTTGTCTGTTTTTACTGAAATCGTTGAGAATTCCTTGAAAATGACCAAAATTTTACAAAAGTTGACTGAAAATCGGTTGGAAGACTCGTCTTTTCATTGATTTTCAAAAAAATTTATCAGAACATGATAATGGTTGCTGAAAAAATCCAATGAAACAGTGCTCAGGGCTAGAAAAAATTGAAAAAAAAAGAATCCTAGACACAGTGCCACATCCTAAACACTATAATCTATGTCTCCATGCTCAAAAATGTTAGAAAATCAATAAAACCCTCATTTTCCAGCGACCGTGCCCGTAAACAACAAGAAGAGCAGCGAAAACAGAAGGCGGCGCTTCCGAAGAACATGATTCCGTCACGCAAGTTTAGTGATGACGAGGAGGAGAAGCACAAGGAGGACGAGTGAATCCAGAAATTTCTGGACCAGAATCGAGAAGCCCCGTGTTGAAGCTTGCTTTTAATAATCGATCTTGTGCTTGTTATTATTCAAAAAATTTGCAATTTTGTTTTGAAAAATTTAAATTATTTAAATATTATTCATTCAAATTTCAAATAATCCCTATTCAGATCGAGTTTCCTACTAATCCTGATTCTTGACACTATACAGAGCAATGGCCTCCTCGAGAAGTTTGGTACATGCCGTGTTGTTGAAATGTTTCGCGTCGTCAAGTGGTGTCCGATCGTATCGATCCGTCGGATTCGGATCCTCTTGCCATTTGGCCAACACGTACTCCAGAGTGACGACGTCTCCCTCGGAAGCAGCGACATGGAGGACTGTCCGATTGTCGTAATCCTTGCAGTGGATATCGTGTCCCATCAGAAGAAATCGTTTTATCGCCGCAATGTCACCCATTTTTGTGGCATACATGAACTTGTTCTGACCGTCGTGCTCGTCTTTTAGTTGACGTCGTGGATCGATTTTTATGCTGTCTGAGTAGATCTGAAACGATAAATTGAGGGTTTTGCAAAAAAGGGAAAAATTTTGAAAAGTTGAAAAAAATCGAAGAAAAAAATTTTTTTCGAAATTTTTTTTTGGATTTGTTTTGTGTTTTTATGAGTTTAAAGGTGGGTGTTTTGAAGAAGATTTGTAGCTTTCTCTAATAATCTAGACCTTTATAAAAAGGTTCAGAACACCTGGACTTTTCAAAAAAAAATTTGAAAACTTTGAAAAAAAATTTTTTTTCGAAAATTTGAATTTTTTTTTGGATTTTCGATTTTTCAAAAAAATGTATAGAGGCTTTTTCTAGAGCGTTTTTATGAAAATTGTATGAAAATTGAAAAAAATTTGAAAAAATAAATTTTTTTCGAAATTTTTTGGAAAAAATTCAGTATTTTTTTATTGATTTTTCGAGGGTTTTTAGAGTTTACAGAGACTTTGTAAAGTGCTGAAAATTTCTAAACGATCCGGAATTTCACAAAAACAACTAGGATATAAATCGAATTTTTTGTTTTTCATTTTTTTGAAAATGTGAAAAAAAAATTTCCTAATTTTTCAAAAAAAAAAAATTTTTTTTCAAAGTTTTCAGGATTTTTGATGGTTTTTAAGATTCGCAGAGCTTTGAAATTTTTTTTAAAATGTTTCAAAAACGGCTAGAACATCTCTGAATCCGTTTAGGATTTTTCTAGAATTTTTTTGAAAAAACAAAAAAAATATTCAAAAAAAATTTTTTTTTCGAACATTTCTAATTTTTAATGGGTTTCAAACTTCCTACAATATCCTATGCCAATTTCAATCTTTTTTCATCTCCCCCAACTCACCAAACTATCATAATTATGGAAATTGTACTTCTGGACGAGATGCTCTGCAAACTTGACTCCTCGCACCGTATTTCCGAGTTTGTCGAGTCGCGGACTGTACAATGCAATGCCCATTACATTCGGAATCACGATTATCATGTCACCAGACACTCCGGACTTGGCTGGGAGACCCACGTGGAATGCGAATTGACCGGACCAGTCGTACATTCCGCAAGAGTACATGAGGGATAGTGTGTCGCGGCAGGCTCTGGAAAGTTGAGTGTTTTTGGGGTTTTCAAGTGGTTTTTTTTTGGTATTTTTAGAGTGTTCAGAATGTTCAGAATGTTTTAACACCTTTTAGAATCCCAAAGAAGCGACATGGACCCTTGATTTTCAAGATTCAAAAGGTTCTTCGTTTTTTTCATTGCTTTATGTTTTTTGATTAGGAAAGTCTTTTTTCCAAGCCTTTTTGTTTTTTTTCTGATGTCAATAGATAGATTTTGACACGCAAATCACAAATCTGGTTTTGATTTTTGCTGAAAACGCTTCCTAAGACCAGTTTTTGGCTCTCAAAAAAAATCTCGAAAAATCTCAAAATTCGATGTTTGAGGACCCATTTGAAGGGGTTCCCGGTGGTTTCTAGAAGATCAAAATAATGATAAAACAATATCTAAACTTGTGCTATCAAACCAAATAAAATTCTGAAGAAAAATAATTTCTCAAAAAAAAAATTTTTTTCAAGGTTGGAAAAAATTTCGAAAATTTTGAAAAAACATTTTTTTCAAAATCTTAAAAATTCTTATCAGGATTGATAAAACAAGTTTAGATCTGTTTTTAACACTATTTGAATTTTTTTCAAACCACCGGGAACCCCTTCAAATGGGTCCTCAAACATCCGATTTTGGGCTTTTTTGAGACTTTGAGGACCCATTTGAAGGGGTTTCCGGTGGTTTCCAGAAGATTCGAATAGTGTTAAAACTAGATCTAAACTTTTTTATCAATCCTAATAAGAATCTAAAAAATTCTGAAAAAAAAAATTTTTCAAAAAAAAAATTTTTTGTTTCAAAGTTGGAAAAAATTTCAAAAATTTTGAAAACAAATTTATTTTTTGGAATTTTTCTAGCCCCATAACACTGTTCAAAACCCCCAACTAACCGATTATTAACGACCCTCTCTCCATGCATCGGATTGACACCCCCGTTCGCCAAAGTCGCCGCCATCACTGCCAACGAGTCACAATTCGTTTCGATGGAACAGATTTGAAAGTAGAGATCCAGAGTGTCCTGCAGGTTCAAATCCTTCGGAAACACTTTATGTTCACGCATGTAATACGACAGCGCGTAGTTGCGATCAGCGGTTTCACGTTCTGACAGGAACACCGAGTTGTTGAAGCCAATGTAGCCGTTGCCGACGAATCGACGGCAGGCGTGGATCATCTGGAAGTTGTTTTTGAGGGTTTGGGATGCTTTAGGGAGTCTAAAAGCTTGCGTACAAAGTCAAATCTGTCAGCTAACGGGGTCTTGTTCTTGAGAAGAGAGGCTACCACGATGGCTCCGGCGTTGATTAGTGGGTTGTGCGGTTTTTCTGGAAATTCAGAGTTTGGGGAGCGATTTTTATGGGTTTTTGACATGGAATGGATAGATTTCAATTTCTACTGTCAATTCTGATAATAATCTTGAAATTTTTGAAAAAAAAGCTTGTCAGCTTTCTTTTTCAAAAAAAAAATGCTAAAAAAAAGCTCAAAATCTGAAGTTTGAGAACCGATTTTGATGGGTCCCCGATATTTTCTAGAAATTTTAAGTAGTTAAATAAATAGATTTCAGTCTGTACTATTAAATCTGAAAAAAAAATCTGCAAATTTTGAAAAAAAAATTGCGAAAAAAATTTTTTTTTTGAAATTTTTTAAAACCAATTTTTCAAAGTTTCAAGACCATTTTGAAAGCTTTACAGAGCTTTTTAAAAAATTTTGATTAGTGTTTCAAGTAGAGCACAATCAATTTCATTAGTTGACATTTTTTTGAAATTTTCTCAATTTTTCAAAAAATGTTTTTTTTTTACAAAATCGGGTTTTCGCTGTTTTCTCAATTTTGAACCGATTTTTTCAAATTTTTCAAATGAATTTGGATAGAATAGAAAATTTGAAACCGATTGACAGTCATATCAACCAAAACTGTTCAGTTTTTCAACTAAAATTTTCAGATTTTGTGTCTTTGGCTTGTTTATCGGAAAAATCACAAAAATGAGTAAATCGCAATGAAAAACTCAATAATTCTGGTTGAATCGACTATTTCTAGGTTTCAAATTCTTTTTTCTATCCGTTTTCATCAGAAAAAATTCAAAAAAGTGGGTCCAAAAACGAGAAAGTAGCAAAAAACCGATTTCGTGGCGAGACCCGCCGAAACTCACTATTATGATCCAAACTGATATCATTGAAGAGTCTTCCGGATGGTTCTTGTCCAACATGTGCATGCAGAGCTTCTGGACCAATGTCATCATGAACAAGAGCGTAGGTGAATGGTTTGGAGACACTTTGCAGGCAAAACGGCTTCAACGCATCTCCCCAACTTTTCCGTTGTCCATCAATGGTACAAACTGACATGGCCCAACTATCCGGAGGGACTCGGGAAAGTTGTGGGATGTAGGTGGCGAGTTCCCCTCCATTGTATTCTCTGCACGACTCAAAAATCTCTCCCATATCCCCAACAAACCGCTCCCAATCCGGAATTATCATCTGTTTCTTGAGGGCCTTTGTGACGACTCCGATGCTACTTCCAATGTACTTTTTGAACATTTCCTTTTCCAGGTACATGTGTTGACTACCCCACACGAAATCGTCCAGGAGATCTGCGTCTTTGATTTTTTGAATCATTTTGTCGATTCGTGGGTCGTCTTTTCGGATTCCGCTTTCCAGGAGCGCCTGAAATTTGATTTCGAAATTAGAAGGTCTCGCCACGAAATCGGTTTTTTGCTGTTTTCTCGTTTTTGGACCGACTTTTTTGAAATTTTTCTAATGAAAACGGATAGAAAAAAGAATTTGGAACCGAGAAATAGTTCATTCGACCAGAATTATTGAGTTTTTCATTGCGATTTACTCATTTTTGTAATTTTTCCGAAAAGCAAGCCAAAAACACGAAATCTAAAAATTTTAGCTGAAAAACTGAACAGTTTTGGTTGAACTGACTATCAACCGGTTCCAAATTCATTTTTCTATCCGTTTTCATCAGAAAAAATTCAAAAATCTAGGCTCAAAATCGAGAAAACACCGAAAAACCAATTTCGTGGCGAGACCCACTGACTGCCAACTTTTTTGGTGTTTGTAAATAGTAGCTTCTAGAGTGTTTCAGTTGGTTTAAAGACTTGTTTTGTACAGAAAACAACCTAACCTATCATTTTCAACTGTTTTTTTTTCTCAAAAAATTGAGTGGAAATTTTTTTTCGAAAAAAAAATTTTTGTTGAAAAATCAAAAAAAAAACGAAATTTTTAAATTTTCAACTGCATAGTTGCTCAGCCCGTTGAAATTTATCGATTCATGTAAAGAAATGTGCAAATAAATCAGATTTTTAGCAAAAATAAGACCCAAAAGTCTCCAGGCTCCAAAAACAAGTTTTCAGCCCCTTTTACCTTGAAGAACCTCGGAAGATAGACCTTGCCAGTCGTCTCATCCTTGTACAAATCAAACAGCAACTCTTGCTGATGGTTTCCACACATATCGTAGGACATCGAACGGCACACTTTCACATCACTGATCACCGTGTTCACGCGGTAGAAGCTGCAAGAATTCTGATGATGGTAGAGGGAAAAGTGAGCATGTTACTTTTAGCTCTAGTTCAAAAACTATAAAAGTTGGCAAAAAGTTGTCAACTAATAAGTTGTAGAGCAGAAAATTGTCTATTTATTGTTGTTTTGAATGTTAATAAATTTCGATTTTCCGTTGAGTTACAAGGTGTCAAAGTTAGGTAAAAATTGCGGCCGAGGTGTTGCAAAACCTGGGTCACTTTACAGCTCTGTAGCTTAAAAGCTAAAAAAGATAACAAAAAGTTGTCAACTAATAAGTTTTAGAGCATAAAATTTTCTATTGATTGCTGTTTTGAATGTTTTGAAATCTTAAATTTTCGTAAAGTTACAAGGTGTCAAAGTTGAGTAAGAATTGCGGCCGAGGTGTTGCAAAACCTGGGTCACTTTACAGCTCTGTAGCTCAAAAACTAAAAAAGATAGCAAAAAGTTGTCAACTAATAAGTTGTAGAGCTTAAAATTGTCTATTTAGTCAAATTTTGAATGTTTAAAGATCTTCAATTCTCGTTGAGTTACAGTGTATCAAAGTTGAGCGGTCGTGGCCGAACTTTTGCAAAACTTCGGCCACCGCTTCTCTTGCTCTAATTCGGTTTGCAAATCTATTGAAGCGTTTAATTGTAGTTGCTTTTTTACTTTTAACCTCTCAGAGCACTCTTAAAAGCCCCCGCTTTCCCATTTTCGTCTCCCCCTCCACTTTCACTTTCCCCCCTTTGTCACACTTTTCATTGCTCGGCCCCTTTAGAGTCTGACAACGTTGTGAGTGTGCCAAAAGTAATCCAAAAAAGCCCCCGTCGCTTTGTTCGTGCTTTTCCCCTTCTTTCTAAGCCATTATGGCCCTGGTCTCGAGATGAAAAACCGAAAATGCCATCATTCAAAAATGAGTGGAGACTCCAGAGAGCAAATCTAGGATGGGAAATGGGGGGACATTTGCATTTTCTCATAGACTAGTCATTCCATTTGAAAAAGTGTGTAATAATGAGGTCTAGAGTGCCGATTATATTATTGGAGTAAGGGGAGAGAGGCAAAAAAGTGAAAAGTGCAGCTCATATTACTTGGGAGCCCATTAGTGAAGTAATGCTCTGGTGCACTGGTGTTTGCTGCGGTGTAACTTGAAAACGTGCAGAGTTATTAAAAAGTTGTCAACTAATGAATTGTAGAGCAGGAAATTTTCTATGAACTGGTAGCAAAATCATGTAACACAAATTATGTTTTGCAAAGTTACAAGGTGTCAAAGTTTTGCAATTTTGGGTCAGTGGAGCCAAAGTTTGGGAAAAGTTTGGTCACAGAAATTCGAGCCTTGCCATTATTTTTTTTTGGTTCGCTTGTAGAATATAGGTTTTTCAACTTTATTTCTATAATTTCCAATCAAAAAACCTTTAAAAAATTAACCATAAACTCTCAATTTCAATCCCCCAAAGTACCCGACCCCCAGATTTCTGGTCCCCAGTCAAGCAGAACGCCCCCTATAAAAATGCCAAGCTTTTCAATCAAAAAGAATGAAAAATAATGAAAAAATACGCTTTTTCTTGCAAAATATAGCCTCACGGCTCCTAAACTAGCAAGATATGCAAAAAACTGAGCGAGACGGGACGGCTGTTAGATAGGGACTATAGGGACTAGAGAGGGTGCAGAGAAAACGGGGAAAAGCTAGAAAAACACAGATTTTCCTTTTATCAATGTTTTTGAGACGGGAAAATAGTATGGGAATTCAAGAAAAAGATTGAAAAATCGAAAAAAAAATTTTTTTTTCGATTTTTTTTTGATTTTTTTTTTTGATTTTTCGGCAATTTCAAAAATTTCAAAAACGTCTTTTAGTTTTGAAAATCTGTTTTTTAAGATTAATTGAAGCTTTAAAAAATTAAAATTAGCTCGAAACAACCATAAAAAATCAAAAAAAATTCTAAAAAAAAAATTTTTTTTTTCGATTTTTTTTTGATTTTTTTTTGATTTTTCGGCTTTTTCAAAAATTTCAAAAACGTCTTTCAGGCTTGAAAAATTAATATTTAGAGTTATTCAAAGACAAAAATTAAAACTAGCTCAAAACAACCATAAAAAACATTTGAAAAAAATCCAAAAAAAAATTTTTTTCGATTTTTTAAAAAAATTTTCGGCTATTTTAAAAATTTCAAAAACGTTTTTAGGCTTGAAAAATTAATATTTAAAGTTATTCAAAGATAAAAATTAAAACTAGCTCAAAACAACAAAAAAAATCAAAAAAATTCAAAAAAAAAATTTTTTTCCGATTTTTTTTTTGAAAAAAATTTTTTTCAGTTTTTCCAAAATTTTTTTTCAAAATTTACCTCGGTTTCGTAAACGCTACAGTTGGCGTTTTAGGTTTTTCTTTTGGCGGATTAGATTCAATTGGACTAGAAGATGTCCCCTCTTTTTCATCGCCATCTTCCCCCACTTCCGGCTCATTTTTCTCAATACTCATTTTGAGAAATCGGAGTAATTTCGGAAGTGCTGAAGAAGCCGACGACGACAGAATTGCGACACGCAAAGAGAATAGAAATGGTGTCTGGAGGGCTGTCGAGACGGGGGGAGTTTGGGTGGCAAAAGGGGCGGGGCTTTACGATGAAGGCGTGGTCGAGTATTCAGGGGATTCAGAAGGTTGTTAGGAAGGGGAAAAAAGAGGAAAAAGGAAGGGAAAGGCTATCTATCTTGAATGCATGAGAAGGATGGGGAAGGAAGTTGAATTATTCAGAGTTAGTGTGACATTTTCTAATTTGGACGGGTTCTCCAAGAAAACAATTTTTGTTTTCTTTTTTCCTCGATTTTTGTTTTTTTTGTCGAAGAAAAAGCGAGGTTTCACTGTTTTTAAAGCGAAAAGAATAAATTTCGCCGCTTTGAAAAACGACATGCGCCTTTAAAGGCTACCGTAACCCTTGAAAATTTTCGAGTGTGTAATTTTGCTTTTTCAACGGTTTTTTGAATTTTTCAAGGACAAAAAGCTGTTTTTAATCTTGTTTGAGCGTATTTCTAAACTGTTTAGCAAGAAAATCTAGGATTTACAGCAAAAAACAGCATTTTCACCGTTTTGAAAAAAGCCATGCACCTTTAAAATTGGTTACTGTAATTTCCAAATTTTTAAGGTAAATTTAATTTTTCGAAGGAGAAAAAACTATTTCCAATGTTGTTAGAGCATTTTTCTAAACTTTTTAGCAGAAAAATCTAGGCTTTTTCCATGCAAAACATTAATTTCACTGTTTTGAAAAATGACATGCGCCTTTAAAATTTGCTACTGTAATTTTTCAATTTTTTAACGGTAATTTGAATTTTTTAAGGTCAAAATGATACTTTCAATGTTGTTAGAGCGTTTTTCTAAATTTTCTAGCAGAAAAAATGAAACTTTTTCCATGCAAAACATCAATTTTACCGCTTCAAAAAATGCCATGCGCCTTTAAAATTTGCTACCGTATTTTTTAAAATTTTTTGACCTAAATTGAATTTTTCAGGGTCTCTAAACGCTATTCTCAAAGTTTTAGACTGTATTTGATCACATTTTCAATAATAAAAACTCGATGAAAACAAAAAATCAAAACTCACAGCTGACCATAACTTTTCCTCGAGGAAGGCGAGCAGGAGAACTTTAAAAGTCTTGAGATCATTTTTGCAGAGTTAGTTGTCAGTTTCTAAACGCAAAACTCTGCCACGTACTTCACGTACAACTTACCACTTATTAGTTGCTAGTTGCTGAATGTTTGTTCAACACGAGAAATAATTTTTTTGGCCAATGACGTTTCGTTTCGCAAAAATGCTCTTCTTTTTTCTCCCACGTGGTGTTATCTTTTTGCATGACGTGACTAGTCCAGTTGGCGCCGGTTTTCTCTCGCTTTTCACCTGAAAATCGAGGGAAACACAGCTGTTCCGGAGGTGGCGGCGCCGTTTTTTCGCTTTTCTCTCGATATTTGTGATCTTCGGAACAATTTTTCTCTTTCTTTGCGTTTATGTACTTTTTATGAGTGGTGTTATCGGTTTACACTTTTATTTTCCCTTTGAAGCTGAAAGAAAGCTCAAAATGCATAATTTCTTGTTGAAATTAAAAGAAAAAGTGGTACGGTATTTAAAGGCGCATGCTCCAATTTGTCCATGGGTCTTGAAGGGAAATTTAGAAAACGAGCGAGATTTGCTGGTTTTACATGAAAATTTTTGGTTTTTTCAATATATTTTTTAATTTTTAGGTTAAATTTTATCTTTTTCTTTGTTTTTCTGCAAAAAATAAAGTCAAATACGTCCCGTTTCTGGATTCGCTTCAAATTCTCATTTTCAAGTTTGCGCGTCAAATGTGATGCCCGGTGTTTGCGTACCCAATCCACCACTTCCGCCGCCAGCTTTTCCCTCCGATTGCTTCTGGTTTTTATGTTAATTTTCACTGAAAAACATGATTTTTCTGCTATTTTCTACTGTTTTCTCTTCGTTTCATCGAAATAATCCGTTAAAATCATGTTTTTCAACCTCTAAATCTCCAAAATCCCAAGTTTCAACCCGTTTTTCAGCAAAACTTTATATGGACCCTGAAGATTCGCAAAGCGCGGCTTCCACAGTTTCTACTACGACGAGCTCTTCGAAATTCGAAAATCCAGATGAATCGGGAGATCTGGCAGAGCAATTGATTTGCGAAGATGAACATCCAAAGGAGGTGAGTGTTTTTTGAAAGTTTCATTTTTTTTTGTTGAAATTCTTTGAATTTCTGCAGAATTATAAGAAAACAAGCAGTTTCAATGTTAAAGAGCTTGTTTCTCTCACTCTAACACTAAATTTCGCTGAATTTCAGCATCAAAACCCATTTCTTTCCAGGAAGAAGACTATCCGTTGAACGAGTACCTTCTGGAAGGTGTCCATCAAGAATCCGCTCAAAGATGTCTTCTCCTGAGCCGTCAATCCTTTGACACCTCTTTTGGCTTTGCTCTCCAGTCGTACGTCTTCAAAAGAACCTCGTCGAACAGCTTTGAACGAATCACCTACGTCGATTATGTGTCTGCAGATAGCCCGGCGGATCGGTGTGGTGTTGTGAGAGGTTTGTACATTTGAAGACAACTAAATTGTAGAGGAGGAAATTCTCTATCGATTGGTATCCCTTCCTTATTTTTAAAAAATTTCTAAACCCTCCAAAATCTCATTTTCCTATTTTTAGGCGACATGCTCGTCGCAGTCAACGAAAAAAGCGTCGTCACCGCGTCGCACGCCGAAATCGTTCACTCCATCGCTCAATGCCTTCAAGTTAGTCTCGTGCTCGTTTTCAAGGATGTTGCGAGGATTGTCGAGTTGAGTATGCGGTCGATTCAGCTGAAGTTCATGTTGGATGCGAAACTCGGAGAGTTGAAGGCGTTGGAGGAGAAGGAGAAAGAGTTGGAGGAGCTTTGTGTCGAGGATGGTGAGTTTTTAACAGATTTGGAAGCTTGAAATTGTGAAAATTGGCACTATGCCAAGTTTTCGGGTTTTGTAACGACTTTCGGTGTTTTTTCTAAATTTTCAAAAATTTTTCTACTGTTTTCGTTAATTTTTCACCAAAAACCACTAAAAACTTCATAAAACTGAGAGAAAACCAGCTTTTTCATGCAAATTCTACAAAATTTCCTCGTTTTTTAATTTTCGCTGCGAGACCCATAGACAAAATAAGGCATGCGCCTTTAAGTACAGTACCAATTTTTTTTCGATTTGAAGCGAATTTTGAAGGATTTTTGCTGTTTTTTCAATGTTTTCTGGGGTTTTCAGCCAAAATAAGTGATTAACATTAGGAAAATCTTAAAGAAATCGAAAAATAATTCCAAAAAATGAAAAAAAATTGAGAAAAAAACTTTTTTTCAAAATTTTCTGAAAACTTCACATTTTTCGATGTTTTTCAATGCGTTATAGCTTCTAAAGTCTACAGAAAAACTAAAAAATCCTCAAAACCTCGAATTTCACGGGTTTTCAGCAATAAACCCCCCGGACGAAGAAACAACGCTCTACGAACTCGACGAGGAGCTGAAAAACGTGCAAAACGCTCAAATGACAGAAAACGGCACGGATTATCGACATTTGATCCGTATCAACAGTAGCACGTCTGTTGGATCTCCCAAAGTCACAAGACTATAAAAAATTTCCGAAAAAAAAATTCGAAAAAAAAAATTTTTTTCAAAATTTTTTTTTTCAAATTTTCATCTTTTTCTGTATATTGAAGCTTCCTGTTGTGATAAGAATGATAACTGTACATAGTAAATACTCTACTCACCCCCAGTCCTTTCCACCTGTGATCCCTTTTCCCATTCCTTGCCCACCCATTTTGAAAAAATTTAAAAATTTCCATAATGAATTTTTATTTTTGATTTTTTGGAATTTTTTCCAATTTTTCTGTGTTCTTTGTGTTTTTTTGATTGGTAATTGACCAAGTTTCTATTGCAAAATCCGGTTTTTCAATTCCTAATTTGTCTTGTTCACTTTTGACTTCCCTGTTCAGAATGCACTCATTGACACGGATTCTTCTCGCCAGACGCGCATTCGTCAATCAGCCGGCGTTTCTGGTGGTTAGGTGAGTGGTTTTATAAAAATTAGATAAAAATTGGGTCTTGAAACGAAAAAATTATGTGAAAAATTTTTTTTAAAAAATTCAAAATTGGAAAATTTTTGTTTCGAGTTTTCAAAATTTTTTCTGATTGTTTTTCCTAATTTCTTGAAGCACAAATCCATTGATTAAAAACTTACAATTTAGGAAAAGAATGGTTTAGCTGAAATTCGTTGCGAACCCCAATAATTTTTTCTTGAAAAAACCAAATTTTTTTTTGAATTTTTGAAATTTTTCTAACTGGTCTTCTTTGTTTTTTCAGACCGAAATTAGTCAAACTAGGCTAGAATTCTACAAAAAATCAGTTTTCATAAAGCCGAAAAAATAAAAAATCGAAGAAATTCAAAAAATTTCTAAATTAAAAAAAAACAAATTTTCAACAAAAAAAATTAGTTTTCGAATTTTTTCTAGTTGGTTTTTTCCTATTTTTAACAGAAAACAGATCGTTCAAGCTTAAATCCAATCAAAATACAATGCGGATAACACCAAATTCGGAAAATTGAAAAAAATTCAACAAGATTTTTTAAAATTTTTTAGAAAATTTTTTGACAAAAATTTTGATTTCTGGTTCTCAGAAAGGTTGCTTTAGCTTCTTTTCAAAAATATTCCGTTTAAAACTCTAAACTTTCCAGAAACACGTCCGCCGGTCCACCACCAGCCACTCCGGCGAAAGAAGGATCCTTGACCCACAAATATGAGACATTCATTGGGAAATGGCCAAAAGTTCTGGCACTTCACAGAACTGTTGTTCAAGGTTAGTTGTGACAGTTTTTTAGATGAAAAGACTCATTTCCAGGTTCCCGCTGGTGTTTTGCCGACGTCAAAATGTACTTCAAGACCAGAAGAGCCGTTGCAACTGGTCAGAAGAAGCTGACAGATCTGAATGTTGAGGAATTGGAGACACTGGTTCAGGTACTTATTATAAAGGGTCTAGTCTCTGTTTTCCATGTGACATTCATGATTTCTAACCCTAGAGTGGCGGCGAGCTATTCAAAATGCTCACCCTGATTGTGATCCTTCAAATCCCCGGTCCCGGCGACATTCTCATTCTAATGTTGTGAGTTTTCCCTTTTTCTAACTGAATTTTTGCATTTTTGTGATGTTCTGAACATTTTTTTGCACTTTTGAATGGAATGGGCAAACTCGCAACATTTTTTATAGTAATAGGACCCTGTTTTGAGTGTCATTCTCGCTTTCCTTTCCTCCATTTTTCCATATTTGCAGATTCCTGTCGAGGGACCCAAAATGGCGGTTATTACTGCGCTTTTGCCCATGCCACTCACTATTTACGTCTTTGCCTTCGCTGTGTATGTTGGCTTTTTTGAAACTTTGAGTCTATTTTTAGACTGTTTATTCTTATTTTCCAAACACTAAACACTTCAAACAATCCCCCTAATCCCTGCCCTTTTTCCAGAATCTTCTTCCCTCGTCTCGTGCTCACCCGCCATTTCTGGTCCGATGAACAACGCAGAGAGTACTTTCAGTTGGAGGTCACCAAGGCTCTGATTAGTGGAGAACAGCTGTTGAAGACCTATGGCAATGTAAGCGAGCTTTTTGTGATTGTTGGGACGATTTTTGTAGCTGCTATTGTTCATTTCAAGCTGTCAAAGCTACTTGAAACGTTCACGACTGCGTTTTGATGATTTCGTCTCAAAAAACCTAATGTTCACATTTCCAGCCCTCCCCATCCGATGAGAACAAGCTGAAGGCGTTGGACAAAGTGGATAGCAATGAGTCGGTGAGAATTTCTTGAAATTAAAAAAATTCTATTACTGCGTTCATCTCGCCACGAAATCGGGTTTTTGCTGTTTTCTCGATTTTAAACTCATTTTTTGATATTTTTTTCATTGAATTCGTAAAGAATAGAGAATTTGAAACCGATTGATAGTCAGTTCAACCAAAACTGTTCAGCTTTTCAGCTAAAATTTTCATATTTCGTGTTTTTGGCTTGTTTATCGGAAAAATGACAAAAATAAGTAAATCGCAATAAAAAACTCAATAATTCTAGACGAATGAACTATTTCTAGGTTTCAAAATCTTTTTTCTATCCGTTTTCATCTGAAAAATTAAAAAAAAGTAGATCCAAAAACGGGAAAACAGAAAAAAAAACCGATTTCAAAGCGAGACCCGCCGAGGGCCACTTCAAGTGACCGCAGTAATAATCGCTAAAAGTTCAAAATTTCAAACAAAATTTTTTTTTACAACCTAATACATGTTTAGCTCCTCCTGCACGGTCTCCACTCGATGTACCTGATCCCTGGATCCTCGAAACGTATTGAGAAACGTGCCTCGGCTCTCCGTGTCCTCGATCAACTCCTTCCGGGAGCCATTGATGAGTTCAATGAGCGGCAGCTTGTCTTCGTGAGTTTTTATTCCTCTTTTTTTTCCTTAAAAAACAGTAAAGCTACCGAGAATTGTCAACTAGCATGTTGTTAAGCTTGAAATTTGCTATCGATTGCTAAAAACATCTCATTCTTTCACGTGAAAGTAAATTTTTCAGAATTTTTCGAAAATCGGCAAAAAATTGAAAATTTTGAAAAAAAATTTTTTTTTTGGAAATTTCAATTTTTCTCAAAAATCAATAAAGTTATCTAAAAGTTGACAAATTGCAAATTTTAGAGCATAAAACTCACTACCGATTGCTATACACATCTCATTTTTTACACTGAAAGTAAATTTTTTAAAATGTTTCAAAAATAGACTAAAAATTTAAAGATTGAATTTTTTTTTCAAATTTTGATTTTTTCTCTCAAATAAAGCTTCTCTTAGCTCTTTCAACATCCCTTCAAAACCAATCTTGCATTCCTTCAGCACTGCTACATCCGCAAAATAGACATTGGCAAGAAGACGTCGTCGGAAATGCGAGATTCATTGAGAGACTATGTCAGATTCAGTGAGTCCCCCATTTTCCCTCTAAATTGCCTTCTATTTGGTCTTTTTTAGCCTCCAGAATGCCCGACACCGCCTACCTCTACGCTTCGGCTCTTTTCAAGCAGAAATAATTTATAAAAAAAATTTTTTAGATTTTTTTTAGAATTTTTTTGGAATTTTTTAAAAATTCTTCTCCCCATTTTTTTCTAGATTTTATAGCTTTTTTTCTTGTTTTTTTTCTCCTCTTCGTCTCGGTAGAGTTGAGCTGTCTACGGGATGACAATCTCCTTTTTTTTCTACTTGAATTATTGACTTTTTCCCGATTTTTTTGGAATTTTTTAGTCGCATTTTTTCGGTTTTTTCAATCGGTTTTCACTGATAAGAATTATAAATGATAGGCGCTTTGGTGCTCTGTGTTTTTTGGAATTTGATCGACCTGTTCAGCTTTTGTGCAGTTTTATATCTTATTGAATTTTTTTTACAAACAAAAAAATTAAAAAGTTAAAAAAAAATTTTTTTTGAAAACTTTGAAAAAATTTTTTTTTTCAGTTTTCTAGGTATCAAAAAGAAATTTTCGTGTTACTGTAACGTTCTAATTTCAATTTTAAAAAGGTTTTTTTTATTTCTGATTGGAAAATTTAGAAAAAAAAAGAAATTTTTTTAGATTTTCCGAAATTTTTTGTAACATGCAGAAATCTCATATTTCAAACAAAAAAATGTGTAAATCGCAGAAATATCAATTTTCCTTTCTTTTTTCTGATAGATCAGCTGATCTTGTTGTACAATTTTTCTGGTTTAAAAAAAAATTTGAAAAAAAGTTTCAAAAAAAAATTTTTTTTTCAAATTTTTAAAATTTTGAAAAAATTGTGAAGTTGTATTTTTGCGCTAAATTTAACTAATAACAAGTTAGATTTGCAGCTTTTCGTTTTGAAAATCAGAAATCTAGATCAATTTTTTAGTTTAGAAAAAAAATTCAAAAAAATTAGAAAAATTTTTTTTTTCAATTTTTTTCAAAAATTCTGAAAATCAAACAGAAATTTCTGTAGTTTTTAAAAAATAGTTTAATTTACCGTTTTTGCCCTCAATTTCGCTTTTTTTTCGCATTCATACCCCAAAATTTCACAAAACATGAGCCATACTAACATCTCCCTTAGGACCCATCAAAAAATGTATAAACGTCTCAAAATGCGTTCAAATTTTTCGAATATTGCCAGATAATCCCCTTCCAAAAATTCACAAATCCTCGGAATAATCCAGCCCAGAAAAATGAGAAAAAACCATAAATAAGCGAATGTATAAGCGAAAATGGGTTCTAAAAGCATCCCGGCTAGTTTTCTCTGTTTCTCATTTTTCCCATGCTATTTTTCGCTTTGCCCTAGGCATTATCCGGATGCTGCGGCTCCGCAGAGCTCTGTTATATCTAGGAAAAAGAGGGAAAAAAGGAAAAAACCCAGAAGAGCGGGCCCCCTCTCTTTGGAATTATTCCCTGTTGTGTCATTGCCTGGAGCGGCTTGGGGGAGGAGGAGGAGGGTTGACAACTCGTCACTCCAACACAGAAACACTTGGCTTGGTCCAGTTGGTCCTTTTTTCCTAGAATTTTGCACTTTTTCTTGGAAAATTAGAGGTTTTCATAGATGCCAGGAATTTTTGTAGCTTTTGGACACTTCTAGCCGGTTTAGTACTGCGCGGACCTTTTGAAATAACAGTTTAGGTTGTGAAAAACGATAAGAAACGTTTCATATTGGATTTAAAGGCAATTTTGAATTTTTGAAAAATAATTTTTTTTTGAATTTTTAAAAAATTTTAAAAAAAATTTGAATTTTTTTTATTTTTAGTTTTTTTATAATTTTTAGTTCTAAAGCTTGAAATTTAGCATTGATTGTTGTATAAATCTCATTTTTCACCTCGAATTGAGTATTTGACAACGTTTGCAAAAATCGCAACAAAAAAATTTTCTCAAAATTTCAGAGAATCTTTTTTTCAAATTCGATTTTTTCGATAAACTGCAAAGATTCGTAAAATTTGTTAACTATGAAGTTGTAGAGACTGAAATTTTCTATCACTTTCTATAAACACCTTATTTTTTAACATTGAATTAATTTTATTACAATTTTCAACAATCTCAACAAAATCTTTTTTACAAATCTCAAAATCTTTTTTTCTCAAAAACCAATGTAGTCATCTAAAAATTTAACCACAAAGTTGAATCCACTATCGATTACTGTAAAAATCTTGTTTTCCAATCTCAAATTAAACTTTTTTTTAATCTTCAAAGTTTGGGCATAAATTTTTCGATTTCCAGGATACATCAAATGATCAACTATTAGAATGGAACAACGGGCGACCAAGTTGGGATGGGCCATCGATCCGGCGAAGCAGAGAGTGAGTTTTTGGGTAGTACGGAACGAAAAAATCTGAAAAAAAAAATCAAAAAAAATTGAGAAAATTATAAGATTTTCTAAAATTTTTTCTAGCTTTCACTTTTGCGTCTGGATCACAACAAAGAACAAAAAAAGTTCATGCAGTTCTAAAAAATTTAGCCAAATTGAAGAAAACCTGTCATTTTAACAGTTTTCAAATTTTTTCTGGGTCAGAACGCAAAATTAAGAGCTAGAAAAATTCGAGAATCTTTATTTCCTTTTTCTCCATTCGTGAATAGTTATCGAAACCTTTTAAAATAGACCTGAACTTCGATAGAGCGCGTTATTTTTTAGTTCAAAAGTCCAGAAAGGTCACAAGGTTGGAGAGCACAATGAATTACTTATGAAACGAGGGGTAGAAAGGCTGCTGGAGCCGCTGAGTTCCTGTTACTAGTCCCTTCTTTTTCAAAGCTTCAAAAATAATGTATCTAGCTAGATATCTATGTAAAGATGATTATAAAATAATCCCCTTCTCATTTTTCTACAAAACAAAAAAATCTCTGAAAAAAAATCAAAATTAAAAAAAAAACAATTTTTAAATTTTTTCTATCGGTTTTTTTTTTCATTTTTGGTACGGAAATTAGCTTAGAAAAGCCAAAATGTAATTATAAAAAATCCCCTTCTCATTTTGCCCATTTCCCCTTGTTCCCATTTTTTCCAATTCGTATAGTAGCACAACCCCCGGAAACCAACAAGGCCCCCAAACTGCATTAGTGACTCTACCTTTTTTTCCTTTTTCCCCGTCCCCCTCTCCTCTTCTCCTCGTCGCTTCTTCTCCTTTTCCTCACTCTTTGTTTGACGAATGAGTCGATGCATCATTCTGGAGGAGAAGAAGCCATCTGTCAAACAAGAGAAATTGATGGAAATTTGATAAGTGTGGAGAAACGACGAATTTGGACGAATTTCGAAGCAGATGTTCCCAAGATTTAGAGATAAATGAATTTAGAAAGAATTCTGAATTTGGATTTGGCTTTGAAATCTTTGTTCTTGACTTTATTTTTCACTTTTTTGAAAAAAATTTTTCGAAAAAAAAATTTTTTTTTTGAAAATTTTTTTCTGAATTTTTTGAAAAAACTGTTTAAAAAGATAGTTTAAATTTCTATATTTCCAGAATTCTAGAATCTAAAGTCTAGATGCTCTAACAGCGCCAAACATTCCTCTGATTTCAGACATGCGCCTTTAAAGTTGGGGTACTGTAGTTTTGTCGAATTTTCGATGATTTTTTTTTGTTTTTTGGTGAATTTTCAGCGGAATCTCGACTGACAGTGTTAGTTAGCAACGTGAATAGCTAAAAAATCCTATTTTTACAACAACTTGTTTCTAGGAAAATCACAAAAAAGCGATCAAAATTTTTTTCAGAAAAAAAAATTTCGTTAGGAAAAAATTTGAAAAAAATTTTTTTTTCGAAATTTTTCAGATTCTTATCAGGATTCATAGAAACAGTTTAGATCGTATCTTTTCACTATTCGAAACTTCTAAAAATCACCAGAATCCCCTTCAAAAATGTCCTCAAACATCTGATTTTCGGATTTTTTGAGACTTTGAAAATTCATTTGAAGGGGTGCCCGGTGGTTTTCATAAAAATCAAAATAGCACTTAATTTAGATCTACATTTTTATTATCTAACCGAACAAGATTTTGAGAAATTCTAAAAAAAAAATTTTACATGAAAAAAATTTTTCAAAAAATTTGAAAAAATTTTTTTTCTTTTTTTAAAAATTCTTTTTTAAAAAAGAACGTGAACCAAAAATTTCCACATTGATAAGGTAGGATTACAAATGCATTTCCATGTTCCACGTCCCGTTTTTTGCTCACTACCTGGTCAATATCACTCCAAACCTTTTTTCTTTCAACAATCTTCTATTTTTCAGGGAAAAGGCCTGTGGGTGCAAGAAGAAGAGACCTGCATCATGGACCCCACCTCGATCACCACCACCTCCACCCAACCTCCCAAACACCCGATCACCGAGTCCCTGACCCTCCGACCTCTGCGAACATGGGATCGAATGGCTGTCGAGGCACTGTGCAATGAGTCATTCCCGATACAATACCCGGATTGTTGGTATGATGAAGTGGTGTCTGGAGGGTTACAGTCAACGGGACTCTTCGATGGAGAACAACTCGCCGCGATGATCGTCTCGGAGACCAAGTTTTTGTATGATTGCAATTTGGAGGTGAGCGGTTTTGAAAATTTTGTAAAAAATTGAAATTTTGAAATTTTTTTGAGTCAATTTTCCAATTTTCTAGATTTTTCTCAATTGAATTTGAGAAATTTGAAACTTGGAAACAGTCAATTTTACCGGAATAAAACAACGGAAAATTTCAAAAAAAATCTAAAAATTTTGACGAGAAATTTTTTTTTTCAAAGTTTGGATTTTTCTTTTTTTTTAAATAAAAACAGAAAAAAAGAAAGGATTTGAAGCCTAGAAATTGTCAATTTTACCAGAATCATTAAGTTTTTCATTGCGAATTATCCATTTTTTTATTTTTTTATTTTTTTTTCGAAACTTTGAAATCTGAAAATTTTCTATGAAAAACAGAATTATTTTGTCAAAATGACTATTTCTAGGCTCCAAACTCTTTTTTCTATATGTCTTTTTCAAAAAAAGTCTAGAATTGAGAAAACACCAGAAAACTGATTTCGAAATTTTTCAGAAAAAAAAATTTTTGAAAAAAAAATTTCCAAAAAAAAAAATTTTTTCAAACAAAGAAATTCTGTGTAAACCGACTATTGTTAAATCTTCAAAATGTATTTCTATCAGTTTTCATAACAAAAAAAAATAAAAATGGGTCCAAAATCAAGAAAATATCAGGAAAGTGATTTCGAAAATTTTCATTTTTTTCAAATTTTTGAAATAAAAAATTTCAAAAAAAAATATTTTTTAACGAAGAAATTCAGTAAACAGTTTTTGATCAAATAATGTATCAAATCAGAATTTTCGTGTGTATTTCAAGCAATTTCAAAGCATAAAAACTTTTTTTTCTTCAGGACCAAGGAATCCTCTCCGACTCCAACTCGCCCGTTATGTACATTCTCTCCATCGCCGTCAACAAGAAATTTCGACGACTGGGTCTCGCCACACGACTCCTCAACAACTTGCTCCATTCAGTGACAGAACAACCACCGTATCCACGAGCCGTTTTCCTTCATGTACTCTCCACCAACTCGGCTGCACTGTCTTTTTATAAAACGCACGGTTTTGAGTTTCATGCGTCGTTACCGTGAGTTTTTGGATTTTGAGAAATATGAGAAGGTAGCAGGAGATAGAGAATTTTAAGCTCTACAAGTTAGTAGTTGACAGTTTTCTGATAGGATTGATGGTTTTTGAGAAAAAATTGTTTTAAAAAATGTGAAAAAAAATTAAAATTTAAAATTTTTTTCTCGAATTTTTGATTTTTCTCAAAAACCAAAAGGACTATGAAAATATTGGTTTTATTTAGATTTGTGAAGCTAAAAATTGTCTATCAAATCGAGTTTCTATAGTGTTTCGAAATTGGAAAAAAAAATTTGAAAACTGAAAAAAAATTTTTTTTTTCGAAAATTTATTTTTTTTCAAATATCATCAAAGTTTTGAAAAAAAACTGTCAGCTACAAAGTTTTGAAGCATAAATGTTTTTATCAATATTAGATTTTCACAGTTTTCCGAAACAAAACCAAAAATTTTAAAAATTGAAAAAAAATTCAAATTTTTATTTTTTTTTACAAAAAAATTTCCAGTGACTACTACCGTATCAACGAAGTCTACGCGGACGGTTGCACCTACGTGAAATACACGAACACACTGCGCGGAACCGGCCAAATCACATTCACAGACGTCTGTAAAACCTTTGGAAACACCATCTGTATGCCTCTGAAAGCCCTCTGCAAAATGCTGTCCTTCTAGAATTTCTAAAAAACTCTATTAGCACCCCTGTACATTTTACTGCCTCCTCCTCTTTCTTCTCATCACTAGTGCATTTCCCCCCTCTCAGTTTTCTCCACTTCCAACGAACGCCTTCAGGTCATTTTTGCTTTTTTTTAACAGAAAAAAATCAATCTAAAAATCTATGTTTTTTTCCCTCTCACAATGTGTCTTTTCCCTCCAACCGATTCATTTCATGTATAGATTGTGTGGCCTTTATGAATAAAATGCATTTTTTCTATTTATAACCGTATCTCAAATTGAAAATTCTCAAAAAAATTTCAATGAAACATTGAAAATGATATTACTCTTTTTTGATGGGACGGAAAAGTAAACAATAAAAATTTTCGAAACTTGGCTCAATTGTGTAGAATTAGATGGGAAACAAGTAGGGACACAGCTTGTTTCGAAAAAGATATTCCTCTTTGTGATGTGACTGTTGAACGATGTACCGTGCTACCACTTACAGTACTACCAATTCATAAGTGGTTGTTAAGAAAACAAAACAATAAAATTGTTCAGAATTCGGCTCAATTGTGTAGAATTAGATGGGGAATAAGAAAAGATACAGCTTGTTTCGTAAATGATGTTCCTCTTTGTGATGTGACTGTTCAACTATGTACAGTGCTACCACTTCATCGAGATACAGTACTACCATTTCATAAGCGGTTGTTAAGAAAACTAAACAATAAAGTTGTTTTAAATTTAGCTCAATTGTGTAGAATTAGATGGGGAACAAGTTAAAATACAGCTTGTTTTGTGAATGATGTTTCTCTTCGTGATAGGGCTGTTGAAAGATGTACCGTGCTACCACTTACTGTATCTCGATGAAGTGGTAGCATCATTCAACAGTCACATCACAAAGAGGAACATCACTCACAAAACAAGCTGTATTTCAACTTGTTCTTCATCTAATTCTACACAATTGAGCCAAATTTCAAACATTTTTATTGTTTAGTTTTCCAAAGAAACCACTAATGAAATGGTAGTACTGTATATTTATGAATTGAATTTGAACTTTATCTCGACAACCATAGAAGATAGCAAAAAACAATTAACTGTGAAGTTGCAGAGCTTAAAATTTGCTATCGAATGGTATGTTTCAATTGTTTTTAGTGTCAAGTTTAGATAATTAGCTGATGCACAAAAATCGAAAACGTTTTTCACGTGACCAACTCAACATCCACGTGTTTGCCCCAGTTTCACCGGTATAAAAGGGAAGAAAAACGCCATAAAAACTGGTGGCGTGGAAACGCAGCCAACGCCCACGCCACCCGGCCGGTGACCAGGAGACGCAGCCAACGCCCTGGTCACCGGAAACATGGAACGGTGGTGTGGAGACGCAGCCAACGCCCACACCACCGGAGGAGCCGGATTGGACTGAGAGGTTAGTCAGATTTCCCTCTCTCATCACCCAATTTCATCAAATTTTTCCAGAGAATGGTGAGCTAGGAGAGGGAGGTTACGGAGTCGTCTATACTGCAGAAGTTGAAGACACCAACTTCAAGGTCGCACTGAAATTCCCCAAGAACCGACAAACTGAAACCGACGACCTTCTCATCCAAAGAGAGATCTACGTGCAGACGAGGATGCAGCATCAAACTCTTCACGACCTTTGATGATCCGTCCCGTGGAACCTGCCTCGTTCTCGAGTTCGCATCGAAAGATCAGCTTCTGGATGAGAAACCGGGATCTGAAGCCCGAGAACATTCTTGTTGCTGAGGATGGAAGTATGAGAATCGCTGACTTCAGGTAACACTTTTTTGTTGAATCCAAGTACCTGAACAAAACTTTCAGCCGCAAGTGTGGACCGGAGACTCCTACTCCCACTTCGTGGATATCTGGAGCATTGGAGCAATAATGTTTGAACTGCTCACCGGAATCCCGATGTTCTGCAATGAACACACCAGCCAGATGGAGACCAAGATCAGAACCCGCGACTTCAACTTCAACGATGACGTTGGTGACGGAATGACCACCCTTGTACCAGAAAACCGATGGACGTTGGAGAAGGTGAAGCAGCATACTTGGACAAATCGTAGAAATCAGGAATAGTTTTTGTTTTATTGTCGGGATTCTAAATTCTAAATTTAACTTTCTGTTTGTATACGTATCGAAAAAGCAATAAAATTGGAATCCTTACGTTTTTGTCTCTTTGAATTGTTTCTTTTGCATTTTGCTCCAGTTGCAATGGGGCTAACATTTGTGTGTGACTTTTGTGAAAAACTAAACAATAAAAATGTTCGAAAATTGGCTCAATTTGTGTAGAATTAGATGGGGAACAAGTTGGAATACAGCTTGTTTTGTGAAAGATGTTTCTCTTTGTGATATTAAGATGAGTTCCGTGTAATTTTCGAAGTGTTAG
>LR538368.1:160603-170863 GCA_900883565.2 Caenorhabditis panamensis | reverse complement strand
ACTTTCAAACTTAGGGTTCACTTGCCTCCTCTTGGGGGAGACATACTTTCAAATCTAGGGTTCACTTGCCTCCTCTTGTGGGAGACATACTTTCAAATCTAGGGTTCACCTGCCTCCACTTGTGGGAGACATACTTTCAAATCTAGGGTTCACTTGCCTCCTCTTGTGGGAGACATACTTGAATACCTAAATTTACTTGCCTCCTCTTGTGGGAGACATACTTACAACCCTAGGTTTACTTGCCTCCTTTTGTGGGAGACTCACATCAAGGACTCTCTGAAGACGTCAAATGAGTGACAGTTGAGAAAGTAAGAACAATGTACTAGGAAAAGAAGTACGAAATAAGCCATGGGTGAAAACAGTTTCCTGCTGAAATTGTGAAAAGCAAGCAACCGTTTTATATTTGGCCGGCCAGGAACACCACTGCACACAATAGTTGTTCTATTGATGATTCAAAAATGTTCAGAAAATTGCCCACTGAACACGGCAGTGTTTGATACTGTCGAGAATTGTTTTTTTCGTTCCATTTTTAGATTAATAAGACCACAAACAGACATAGAACTTTCTTCAATATCCCAAGAAACAAAGTTAGTTATTTTCACAGCCCGAAACCGAAGAATCGGGTAAGAAATCAAATATGGAAGATGACCTAGAGTCAGTGGCATGTTGTTTCGATTACAACGGACAAGAATCAACACATGAGATGCGGATGGAAACTGTGTAAAGCCAGTGTGTAAATGGTAAATGAGTCAACATGAGAATGTGGGGACATGGTGGGGTGGGAATCTGAAATTGAGGTTTGAGAAGGAAAACATCCGTTGGGTAAGGGAAAAGGTACTTTTGGAACAGAAGAGGTGGTTTTTGGAGAGTAGCTTGGCAAAGGGTAGAGGTGGCAAGGGAACTTTAAGGTAGATACAATTAGAATAAATAAGAACATTTGGTAAAATTAGATTGGGAAAGTACACACAAAACCAAAAACCAATTATGTAAGGTGGATGGGGACGAGATGTTTTCAAGTATTGGGTTTAGATAGGAAATAGAATTAATACTCGACTCTCGATTCCAATTTCCGCTGTATACTGCCAGAGGAACAGCGGAAATTGAACCTGAGGAGCTTAGGGATTATTTTTTACGATGAGGGGAACATTTTGCGTTTTCTACGTCATAATACAATCTGAGATAGAAATGTAAAGCCATTTGAAAAATGTTTGAAGAGAGGATTAGAAAGAATGCAATTCTTGACCGTAGGCGTTGACAGGAGTCAGACGCCATTGTACCGGGTTCTCGGTGTTCATGTAGAAAAGCTTCCCGTGGTTCCAGTTGGCCACAATCTGAATGAAAAAAAAAACAATAGTGGTTGGTTCTCTAGCATAAACTAACCGCGTTATGCATCTGAATGTAAACTTTCGGGCAGCAGGTGATGGCGATGTGTCCCGCACAACGTTCACCGACCATTTCCTCAAGCGCGGCAAGCAAGGCAGCCTGGAATCGGGAAGGAAATAAAATAGAAAACACCCGCATCAACTCACAGTGGTTTGTTCGTGAAGGACAACAGGAAGGAACAAAGTGTCATCATCACTGTTTTCATGAGCCACAAAAATCAGCACCTCGCGGGAGTTTCCTGGCATTGCAACTTCGATATTGTTGCTTGGTCGAACTAGCTGCACAATCTTTTTCGTTAGTTCGAACACCATTTGGAATTCTTCTTGGTTCATCAATTTTGCAGCCTCCTCCGTTAGAGTGACATGGTTCTTTTTTATAGGCTTCGGCTGAAAATTTTGTATTGTGAGTGGATCACTACCGGCTGAGTCGAATTCACCGCTCTGGCTTTTGCTGGCTTTGGTGACACTTGTTTTTTGGCATTTGTCGGAGATATAGCCGGAACCATGACCTGCTCGGGAACCATGACCTGCTCGGGAACCACGACCTGCTCGGGAACCATGACCTGCTCGGGAACCATGACCTGCTCGGGAACCACGACCGGAGTTGGAACTCGTGTAACTGTCGGTGTTGGAACGGCAGGAGTTGAATCCGCTGGAGCTCTAGTGGCTGGAGTTACCGCTAGAGTAGCTCGATGGAGTCTTCGTGTAAGCATGTATCGGTTAACCTGAACAAATGACGTCATAGTTACGATATTTTTCAATCAGCACTAACGTGTTTGAGCTTGTAAACAAAATTCCTCGGTAGGACCGTAAAATCTTGTTCATAGAATGCAAGCTCATCTGCAGATGGCTCTGCATGGTTGTGTGGGGTGATGGTTCTCAGAATAGCTCTGGTTTTGATGTCTGTATGCAGGCGGGCATTGCACTCTTGTTTCCGTTCGCATCTCCAGAAATGCTTCGTTCCGCATGTTGACTTTTTATCAAAAGACATGATGAACCCGTTAGCATACACCTTCTCTCGGATAGCTTTCGAGCTGTACCGTATTCCGTTGACTTGACCTTCAGACAGTGTTGTCGCGGCAGATGTCGTTGAGCTAGGTGTTGATGAATTTGAGCCAGTGGATTCTGCTTCTTGGGCGATCAGTGTGACTGGTTGACCAGACGGCTGAACGGAAGCGGGAGATGCGACAGCACACGAAGACATAATTGGGGGTGGAGGATTCCAGGTGTAGAAAGCGCTGCTGGTTGGTACGTTGTTTTGACCGTTGAAGGCTTGGAGCGTCTGAAAATTGGCAGCTACAGTTGTTTTCAGAAGACTACCTAAGTTTGGCGAGATAATAAAATCTACACAGTTTCAGCTAACTCACATTCAGAATAGAGTTGACATCCAATCCGGTCATTTCTTGAAGCTTCTCCAGTGTCACCTCCATCTGTGTCAACGGGTTGAGCACCTCCGGTGCTGGAGCTGATTGCGGAGCCAAAAGTCTAGCAATGATATCTCTCTGTGCATGCTGATCAAAGTTAGGAACAGGCGTAATGGTACTGCTGGTTGAGCTGCTGGATGCCATGACTGGAAGAAAACGGAATGACTTGAGGGAAAACGGGCTGCTGCTCTGACAACGTCAAAGACATTAATCAAGACTGTGGAAACGGAGCGAATGTCTTGAGACTGAGAGCCAAGAAAAGCGGAATGCGAAAATAGGAAGATGTCACGAGACGAAAGGGTGAGATGAATAGAGAATGGGGAAGGAGCCAAAGGGAAAAGCGCAGTTGCCCTAAAAAGGCGCGGCAAGGCACGAGAACAACGATAAATCTGAAGTGCGGTCGAGGTTGAACTGGAGAAAAAAGGAAAAAATAAAGAAGAAGAAGAAGCAGAAGAAGGCAGTACTACGAGAGGAAATGGAGAGAGCCCCGTCAGAGAATGATGTGAAAGCTTTCGTAGGAGACGGCGGCGGCGGCGCCCGCGGCGCTCGGCCTGGGGAATGAAAAGTCATTCGCCGCTGCGGCCCACGTGTGGTCCAGCGGCGGGCGCGTCGACGAGGCTCCGTGTGCATTTTCGTGCTTCTCCTAGTGGAGCGAAGCAGAGTAACGCATCGAGAGACGTCTAGCGGCGACAAGCAGCCGGCCCCCGCTGTCCATCTGCGTCTCTTCTGCCAATTGCCCGACAGCTGCGGCCGCTCAATGGCTAACGGGGCTAGGACGTGGCGGAGGGGAGCGGGGCGCGCTCCGGGCACGAGGAGCGGGGAGTAGAACCACCGCCCCTCTGCTTTTGCTTTGCGGGGGACTAAACACACAAAACATAACAAACAGTTGACAACCTATAACAATGATAACAGACTAAAACGCGGGCAAATGAAAGAACAGTAGAAAACTTTGTTCCTCCCTACATGGACCATGGGACCCTCGGCCCCCAGGCCATTTATCTCTGCCGGCGGACGCGCTTCTGGGAGTGGGAGCCTCATCCATCCTGAGGGTTCTCCTCTTCGTTTCACCCGGTTTAGAAAAGCTCCCATTATGCACTTTCTACCCACAGGGACCTATCTTAGTGAGAGAAGTAGGTAAAGTGCATCGCGTTGTTCTCGACAAAACCCAGTACTCGAGAAACAATAAAACACGGCGAAGAAGGAAATATACATGCGTACGGGCAAAACAAACGTCACAAACGGCACAAACGGAGTTTCCGCCAGAAGTTTTTTTTGATTCATGGGGTCGCTTGATTTGGTTAGCAAGGAAATCAGTTTACTAATACTCACAGGGTCAGCGCGAAAGGTTTCAACCGCCAAAAGGAATGGGCCGAACCGGGGATTGAACCCGGGACCTCTCGCACCCAAAGCGAGAATCATACCACTAGACCATTCGGCCACGCTTCTTCGACTATACAGTGACAATGAAGTGAAGCCAAGGCGCCAATTACAAATTGTCTGCGTCTATATATTTCACGCCGTTTTCGGACCGCAGGGAATGATGTATTGCAAACACGACAGATGTTCACAAATAACGGGACGATGGGGAAGACAGAGCGCCGCTTTTTTGCCGTGTTCCGGACGCGAAGGGGTTTGTCATTCATGATGCTCCATCTGGAGGTCTTTCTTAGCAAATAGTCGTTTACCCAGTCACTCATGCACAGTTTGTGTATTGCTGTAACAGCTCTTTCTTCTCTTTCAGAAAACACATGCTGCTTGCATTCACCTCCGTAAACTGGGTGACAGTCAGCTCTTGAACAAATAAGGCCTGTCATCAGCATAAAAGCTTGAAATTAAACCATAATCCAATTCGTGAAGACATAGTTTATTCTGAATAGGAACAACAGAGAAAGAAAGACAATAAATTAATGCACCATCGTGGTTATTTGAGCCGTGGCGGTGAAAGAAAATCGGGTTGAGCGAGGTCGAAAGTATATACAATGCGTCGTTTGATTTAGTATCCGGGTGCTGTTCGTGGGTTGGGGCAGTGATTGCAAGGTCCGGCTGGTCCTCGGGCACCATTTGCTCCAGGTTTTCCGGGAGATCCAGGTTTTCCAGGTACTCCAATGGTTCCTTCTTCTCCTTCCTGTCCAGTTGGTCCTGGTGGTCCTTGCTTTCCAGATCTTCCTTCTGGTCCCTGTGGTCCTTCTGGGCCAGCTGGTCCGGGTGGTCCTCTCGGGCCTGGTGGAGATTTTTTCTCCATTGGAATTCCATCTGGTCCTCCTTCTCCCTCATCTCCAGATTCTCCAGGTGGACCCTAAAACGTACAAATAAGGTTTTTTTCTGAACAATTGAGCGCTACCCGTGGTCCTGGTGGTCCACTTGCTCCCGGCATTCCTTGTGGTCCAGGTCCAGCATCTTGTCCTTTGTTTCCAGGGAATCCTGGCATTCCTTTGAGTCCTGGAGGTCCAGGTGGTCCAGCTGGCGCAGGCGGGCATTCGAAACAGAATTGATCAGCCATGCTGTAGGTGTCATCGAGATCCATGTCAGCTCCGTTGTTTCCATCAGTTCCAGGCCTTCCATCCACACCATCATGTCCGTCTTGACCTGGTGCTCCCGGCTCTCCAGGTGATCCGAAACCACAACCACAACCTAAAAAAGCAGTGAATAAAATCAGGGTCAACTGGGAAATCCTACACTGCTGATAGTCATCCTTTTTCTGATTCCTCTCCTCCTTGTGCTCAGTGACTTCGGGACTCTTATAACGCATTAATGGAACCGATTCATAAGTTCCATAACTTGCCGAGTATCCACTGTAGGTGTCTTCTCTTTTGACCCTGTTGATCATACCGGCCCTTTTCTGTGTTCTGGTCAACTCTTTGATAACCGAATCTCGTTTTGCCTGAAACCGATTAACCAATGATATCTATGTCCCCTATTCTGGATCAAACAAAATCTCAAGACACGAGGACACCTTTGATAAACCACCCCGGCCGTTTTGTGGGAAGAGAAAACCAGTTTCTGGGTTTTTGCGTATATTGTGTATGTGGGAGACAAGCCAGGAGGAGGAGGTGATAAATGACAAGGCGGGCCGTTCGGATTATCATTGTCCTCCCTTCTTCTTCTTTTTCCTTTTCTGGCGCGAGAAACTGAGGGATACTGAGAAGAAGGGCGGAAAGGCATGCTTCTCACAAGCATATTGTGGATCGGGGCGAGGCGACAGGAAGTGATAACGATTGCGCGAATGATTAGGATGATGATGCGATTGGCAACGGATCAAATAGGAGGGGAGAACGATGGGCGGCGGGGACGTTAGCGGAGTAGACTGCGTAGACAGAATATGATGAACAATGATTTCGTAATAGTGCGAACAATCAGCTAATGTGGCCGTTTTTCTATCAGTTTCCCTTCGGATTTTCCCTTGGATTTCAAGGTTTTCCAAAGGGAGTTTGGGATCCCTGATCATTTCAATCGCAAAACCAAATTCCTTTTACTGATTATAAAAGAACGAACCCTGCAGAAGTCGGCCTCGTTTTGAAGAACAGTCTCGACCCGTTGAACGTAGTTGTACACGAAAGGAACAGTCATCACGCAAACGATAGCGGCGCCGATGGAAAGTGCGACACCTGAATAGCCAGACCGTTTTTTTTCAGAGAATTCTTTATCCGTCACGGTTTCTCTCACCAATAACCGCCATCCGTCGGAGACGTTCTGCTTCAGCACGCAGTGCTGCCTCTTCCTTCGGGTCCAACTTTTCCATACCTGACACAAAATGAAAGTTGAGGAACGGGAACATAATGGGAAGAGGATAGGGAAGGGTATAAAGCAAAAGTAAGGAAAAAAGATGAAGAAAAATGGAAAGCTTGTGATGGTGATGGTTTTGCGGGGGTCCTTTGCGATCCGCGAGGACAACAGGGTGTATGCGCTTGTAAGGAGGGAGGAGAGAGGCGGGAGAGATGCGGATTTGGGATACCGGTTGATTCGGTCGACGTTCGTTGGTGGGCCACCGTCGCTCATCAAAAAGATATTGGCACGCGGCGCTTTTTACGTGGAAAAAAGAAGGGCGAAAATGTTTCAAACAAACAGAAGCAACAGTCGGTCGAACCCAGACACAAATTGAATGAAATGCTTTCGCTTACTATACAAAGTCTTGATGTACGCTACGCTGGGACAAAAGTGCTTCTTCTCGGCTATCCAAAAGCCAATGGTTCGTGAACTATGTATGGCCTGTAAATAGAAGTGGATCAAGACAGTCACGCCCGTACACTTTCCCATAGACAGTCGGGAAGGGAGGAAAAAGGAAAGTGCAAAAAGGTCACTCTCCTTGACACATCTCGTCTTCACGTCGCTTAGCTAAGCCTATAATCAAGTTTGAAGTTGACCAAGCGGCCAGTTTATTTGTATTCGTTCTTCGTTCGCTCCAGAAAAGGTTGGAAAACAGAGAAAAATGGAAAGGAGACCCATCACACCTTAGCCGCTTTATACCGCCATCATCTCGTAGTCAAAGAGACCGCCTAGACATCGAAAAAAGTAACATTTGCAGAATGGCAAACGGAAGAGGCTTCGGAGATACCGCTGCGCACGCACAAGTGACCACTAGCGTGAAATCCATTAGCTTGCTTCCTATTCGGGATGACTATCTCGACAGGTGTTCTTCCAGTCCCCTTTCTCCCAAAATTTTCCGTCTAATGGAGTCACTTTTTCAAGGCGCACGCAATCTGCCAAGCCGTTTGGAATCATGTGCCCCCGGTGACGTTGGTCTACCTTCCTTGGCTTTATGGGGGTAATAGGAAGCTAGTTATTGTATTGGGCGATGTGCTCGAATGTGAGTCTGAAGATTCAAAACTCGATCAAATCCTAGAAACGTTGATAGAATGCAATCAGAAGATACTATGCCGCCAAAGGAAGCAATAAACTAGGAAAAAGAAAAGAGAATGTTCCAAAAAATGATGAAGGGGTGGTTTGGTGGTCAAAACATTACTAGATATATCCACCGGTCGCTGGAAGAAACATCCAAAACACGATCCCACACCCCGTTTCGTTTTCCTTTTGATGACCGTTAAAGGAGACCGCCATGCCAATTGGTCTAGATATTTGTTACACTATATCAGGTTGTTAGGAATGAAACAGTGTTCCGTTTATATGTAGATTCATTGATATTTGTTCATTCTGTAATTGATAAGATTGTTTTGAATTCCTTTCTCCTCTTGGTTTCTTTCTGCGCTTCTTCAATTCCTAGAGTCTCTAATCAGCAGAACAGTAACGTGTGGCTGGCCCACTTCCGCCTCGTGATTTGCGTTGCCCTACCCCTCGTGGAGTTCCACCGTTATGTTATCACCATTTCTGCCATTTTACATGTACTTTTTCAGAGTCCACAATATCCTCTGTCATCAATTGCTCATTTTCTCCGTGTACTTTTTCAGACATTCTCATCAGTACAACTCCAACGCCTGTCCTTTCAGTTTGAAGTTTTTCTTTATCATCATGACAAATTAGCTTTGTTAGATATGCTTCTCAAATTCAACACTTTTACAGCGCAAACAACCAAAATCAGCAAATAGTTAGAAGCTGATGAAGCTATGTCTCATGCAGACTTTAGATGATGTATGCTTATTTATTATTCAAGGATTGAACTTTTTACAAGTTTAACAGTGATGAATACATGATTACCGGTAGGAAAAGGTCACGTTCACAACTTAGATATTCTTCCAACTTTCGAATGCGCAGAAGCGGTGACCGCTCGGGATGAGTCCACCATTTCGATCACCTCTGCTCCGCTAACCACAACCTCCGGAGTTGTTTTTCTGCAGAACAGCGACCATGTTCTTCTCTTCAGCAAATGCGCAAAATCTGCAACACATGACATAAAGTTAGATAAGATTTCAAATTTTTTGAGTTCCTACCCACTATGGCTTTCCGGTAACATCTCACGACCCAGAGCGTTGGGAGTGGGTTAATGATGGGGAAGATGTAGGTAACCAAGGTGATCACTGAGCACCCGTGTCCAAGAAATGGGAAAGCAATTGAGAAGAAAAGAATCACACATGGGGCAAGAAGTAGAAGTCCCGATATGATTGTCTGCCAAATTAAGGCCCAGAAAAGCTGTTTATGAAGTTTAACGTGCCGGATGGATGAAGAGGACCTGCTGAAGAGGAATTTGCCGATTTTTTTCAAATAGACTAGAATAGTTGCACAAGAAGCACCCTGAAAGCAGAGAATGAATATTTAATGTAATCTGCGTAGTAGAACTAACAATTATGATTGTGTCGGTAGCAAGACCACTGACAACTAACCACGAGATGTTGCCTTGCTGGTTCCACAAGTTTGGTCCAATATAGACTATATCTTGGGCATTCAAGTGGAGATTTTCAAGAAGGTACAACTTAATCTCGTGGTCAGTTAGGCTATTCGGACCGCAAACCAAAATCGTAATGAGCGCCCAAATAGTTCCAAGGACTAGAGGGATCAATAGCCACGGCCAAACTTTCTGGAGAGAAGAGCGGGCCAAAATTCCAGGCTTGCGTCTTAATATAAAATTTTTGTGATTTTCTCTACAAGGGAGAGCATACCCTACGATAAGTGTGTGCCGGTAGTGAAAATGGGTCGCCACGTTCGCAAACATGGAGCCGTAGGTACCAGCGTACATGGCAAGGAGTATAATTGAGATGGCATGAGGCATTCGGAAGCGGTCTAGACGGGCGATGACAAGGAAGGTATAGCCCGTATGTTCGATCTCCTAGATTTTAATGAGAACAGTCGTTTTTGACTAATTTTACCTACCGGTGACAGGAGCAACAAGGAGAAAGCGTAAAGGAGAGAGAGAATGGTGATAGAGAGGAGGAGATATTTGTAGGGGCCCAGTCCTCGATCAGACCGAAAGATAATCAGCAAAGCCAAGAAAAAGTTGATAAGAATACCGAGTACTGCCGAGGCGAGTTTCGGAGACTCCTGTTTCTCTCCGAGGAAGGTGAAGAAACTCATTGCGACTGGAAGAGAGTTGAAAAAAGAGCCGTCAAGTCTAAGAATGAAGGGAATTGACTAATTGGGATTTGACAGCCTCATGTGATAAAGCGGAGAGGGCGGGATAACGAACCCCCAGGGTTTTCAGTCTTGGTTCGTTGAGCATTGATAAGAGTTTTTTGAGAGATCCAATCAGTGAAGCATCAAACTCTACACAAATGGATGGCCATCGACGGCAGTGTTAACCATAACAGTTTACGTCATGGATGTAGGAAAGAAGGGAGTGATATCATCACTTTTGGTCCGTCTATAAACTGGTGAATTCTGCAAACAATGGACAACAGAATCTTGGGAGAATTTAGGTGTGCTTCTTGGCCTACTCCTTCCATTTCGAAGAAATAGTTGATCCCTTTCGCCACGAAGAGGCGAAGCACGTGAAAGGGAATGGTTTTGTTTTATGTCCAACCACGGACAGGGGACCTTGCCAACAATAAACGTGAAAGCAGAAGTCGGGG
>LR538368.1:0-159962 GCA_900883565.2 Caenorhabditis panamensis | reverse complement strand
AAGTCGGGGAGGGGACGGTGACCTTGCCAACAATAAACGTGAAAGCAGAGGTTGGGAGGGGATGGGACTGACTGGAAAGAATTGGGGAGGGACATTGCGGATAGAAAATCTATAAACGCATGTGTATTGACAATCGAGAGCGTATCCGTGTTATCGAATTTATTGATCCACCACACTCGATGGACGCTGCAAGGCTCTCTCCTTTCCGTTTTGAAATACTTGACAAATGGCTGCAGTAGCCGGCAAAGCCAGACGTAAAACGAAATGTGTTTTTTTCGTAGTCTTTTCCCTTCTGCAGAAAACACAGCAGATTCGCTGATAGAAAACTTCAATTTTCCACATTCAGAACTCGAAGACACACAACTTCATTTAGGATCTCCAAAAAAATGGGAAAAAGTGAAAGTTGAACAGAGCGGCGACAATATTCAACTCTCGGGTTTAGGCGACAGGACAGAGAAAAAGGTTACAGGGGACAAAATTGTATAAACTCGTCAATTTGTTTATGAAATTTCAATTGCAAAAACTTTCTTATCTGGCGAAGAAAGTGGGGTTTGGGCAGAGTCAAATATGAATTCATACCGCTCGGCAGGGTTAAATGAAAGGGGTTATTATGAGTTAACAGGAATGCATCATCAGATGCAGTCAGACATTGGTTCCGTAGTCACATCGGCCGCTCAAGCGAACTATATGGGACCGAAAGGACCGGAGTGATGGTGCTGGAGACGGTGGGCTTCGTAGAGAGCGAAGAGACCGCGGAGACGACGGTGACGGTGGTGGAACCGGGGATGGTGGTCGACTTGGAATGCTTGAAACAGGACTTGGAGCCGGTGTGACCATGGGAATGGTCTCCTCGCGGTGCATGTTTGCATCTTTTGCGGTGATGCGACGAGCCGGACCAGTCTCCAAAGGGCCCGCCAACTCGGTCAGCAAATGGAACACCGACTTGATAACGACCAATGTCACGCAGAGTGACAAGGTGATCGACCCCACGATCAGCAAGGGGTTCTGAAGAAGAGTCTGTTCATTTGAGGGTAACTGCTGGTCAGCAGAACACTAACGTTTTACCTGGTCGTGGACCAATATGATCGCAGTGGTTCCAATGAGAACACAGTTCATCAGAAAGGGAACAGTGAACCCCAGGATCGCCATAGCGAGCCTAGGGCGTATCCGAGGCATTTCCGGAGAGGTGCTCCGTCGGCAGTCGGGTTGATGTCGGAAATTGAAGAATGAGGAGAAAGCTATCCAGGTAAGGGCGGGACCAGATAATTGTCCCAAAGGGGTGGAGTCTTGGGGAAGATAATTGGATAACAATCTCAAGATCGCAAAGAGCATAAAAATAATTGGAATCCCATTTTACCACATTCAAAACCTATTGTTTCAAATGGGATTCATGACGAGCATAAGGTGTCACCTATTATCTCTTTCAGAATTTCAGTTCCGGGTTTCAGATGCCTATACTTCCTGAACTTTTGAAGAAACACATAAACTTCGTTAAAGTTTAATTTACAAACAATCAGAATATATCCCGTTAAGTTAGTCAAAATAAATCACAAGGATTTCAGCAGTTTTACGTTTTCGTCATCTTCTCTTTCTGCCTCCACACTCAAGTCAACTCGACGAAGCGACGGAACCTGAAAACTTTTTTGAAATAGATAAGATTCTGAGTATCCGATATACCTCCGCTTCATCAATAGGTAACAAATAAACCGCTTGGACTTCATCGTCGTCAAATTTGGAGAATATCATCTCTCGGTTCTCCGGAGCTTCCACTTCACAGTAGATCTAAACCAAAACTTGACAGTCCTTGTGATTGATGTAGAGTTACCTCAATGATACACTTGTTTCCAATATGATATGTGACATAGCCAGCGAGTGTTTTGAATAGATCCTTGTTCGCCCGAAGAACAGTTTCCACCATTTTGTTAGTCTCTTCGCAACCTTTGATACCCTGCATTTTGAACCAAGACTCTGCGACAATCGGAGCCCAGTTCCGCACGATAAGTAGAAAGATTATTGAAGCACCGATGAAGTCACAGTACTGAAAATGTACTGCTCTTGGTCAAGTTCGTCGTTTTGTCACAAACCTTCCAGAAGAAATGTGCTAGACAAACGGCAAGAAGGGCAATAGAATTGGTAAGGACATCAGTTAGTTGGTCTCTCATCAGCACTCTTATCTGGTTGTTATCACGCTTTCTGAAACAGAGTTGAAACTTTCAGCATTTTTAAAAGAAGAGCTTACAGCAGGCAGGTGAGGAATAGGAATACTTTGACTACAATGTTCACGATAATCACCGCGATATGAGCCACACCAATATCTGGTTCCAATCTGGAAACCTTTCTGTTTTCAAGAATAGTCAAAGCGAACTTACTTTCCCGTTAGTAGAGCATCAAAACTTTGGATGAAGTTCACGAATGCTAACGCCATCATGACCACCGACGCAGTCAACTGCAAATTGGAACTATTTGAATGTTCTCTGTCAAGTTGACTTACATTCGTTGTGGATTGTGATGATCTTCCTCTAGGGTATTCTGTTTTCTTCACTCGCTTGTCCTGAAAATAACTTTCTACGGAAATATCTGTCAATTTTCTTTTTCACTTACAAGTACTAACTGCACCAAGAGAAGAAAACTGACAAACACATCTCCAAAACTTTCAATCGCTGACGTACCAATCGAAAAACTGCTGGAAACATACGCAGCAACACCCTAAACTATCAATCATTCACGAATCAGATACGGTATGTATACCTTTATCATAACCAGTCCAAGATTTGCCAAATTAACAATAACCATGATGGCATATTCTCCCATTTCCTAAGACTATCCAACATCAACCCTCATAACTCCCTAGAGCACTTACCTTTTTGTTTGTCATTTTGAGAATGTCTATAGTTGACGGAGAATTGTTTGTCTGAAAGGAAAGTCGCATGACCGGGGTCTTCTTAAAGACTTACTTACCTGTGCGGGAGTACTGACATCTGGTGCTTTCCTTCCTTCCTCGACTGGGACGTTTTTCATTTTTTAATGAAGTTGTATGATATTCTGAATTTGAACAGAGTATGAAAAAGAAAATGCGACGGTTCAGGGAGGCAAATTTGACACGAACAAACAATTGAATGGCTCTTATCACCTCGTGAAATACAGTGCCGGTCACTCAGTGACTAGAGAGTTTTCAACTTTTGAAGGAGCCTCAAAATATGAGAACTCACCAACGACTGCTGCTGGTTCCAGGAATGAATTGGTAATGAGAGTTGTTATCAGAAACGGTATAAAATAGTTAGAGCCAGCAAAAAATTTATGACTGTAAATTGGTGGCGCCAGCACCATATTCCAAGGTAATAAAAGAAAATTTGATATGGGCAGAAACACACGGAGAAAAAAAAAGAGAAACACAAAACCCAAATGGGTAAAATAGAGCTCTCGCTAAATCAAAATGACAGTTGAGCGGACGGTGGTAAATGACGATAACGAGGGAAGAAAACGGTTTATCGATTGTTCACACTGTTATCAGTGTTGGGTAGAAGTGTGAGAATAACACATTCGGCTTAACTGGGTGTACTCAGGGGGATGATGTATGAACACCGAGAATGAGACAAAGACTCTTCGGGAATTGACACTTTTTACAATCACAAAAAGTAAAAAGAGAGCGAAAACGTTGCGTAAGATGATGTTTCTGTTTCTAGAGCACTTGCATTTGGAGTAAACCTTTTTTCTGGCTGGCATGACAACCAAGCGTGAGAAGCTTACTGCTTTTTTGGATGTTATGGGAACTGGGGGAAAAGTAGGAAGATTGAGGGGGAACTGACAGAAAACAGCGCATCGGGCAATGAAAGTGTCAAGTGTTTTGATAGAAACCTTGTTTTCAGTTGTTCGTTCAACAGTCCATTCATAATTTCCCACCAGAATTCAACTCTCCCCCCTCTTCAAATTTCCCCCAACCTGTTGAGTTAAGCTTCTCCCACTTTCTTTCCGTTCCCACTCTCAATGCAAATTGGTATATGAAAAGTTGATTACGAATGAATCTCGGCTCACATCTTGTTGTTATCGCGTAATTGATCTCTCGAGGCGAGTACGATGACCGGAAATTGACACGGCGAGATTGAGCAACAGTTAATTCTGCTAAACAAAGGAGGAGACAACAGAGAAGCGCCGAGGTTATTGATGGTTATCTAGACAGATGAGCTCGGGCAATATGTTAGTTAGGTTGACTAGGTTTTCTTGCTTTGAATGTTAGTAACTCTCTCTCTGTAGTTTTCTCTTTCTTTCGTGTCTTTAGGTCAGAAAACAGAGTATCTAATAACCGTCAGTTATAGACTCTTTTGATCCACCTGTACATCCAATGAATGTGTTTCTTCAAACCACTTCAAAGGGTAAAACATGTCAAATCAATCGAATTGAGTGATTGCGCACCGCATCACACCGCACACCTTACAATGAATCGTCCACAATTAGTATTGTACGCGTTTGGTCAAAGATGCCGACGGTTGTGTCGTTCCTCCGCTTTGAGGTAAACTTCCGGCTCATGCCTTTGATTCATCACTCTACAAGTTTTTTTCATTTTCAACCTGCAAAGTTGGACGACACGAGATTGATAGGTTCGGACGGAAACATAGGCATTGGAATTTGTCGGAAATGGGATTAGATAGCTTCAAAACTTTTGAATAAACGCTTTTGTGAGGCAAAGACAACGCAAATTGCAAATGAAGACTACCTAAAATCTGGATCTCTCTCCTTGACTGGCTTCTTCTATTCCCGGTTTCCTTGTTCATTGAAACTTCCCGGCTCCCTGTCCCCATTCTCCAACAAATTTCATTAGCTAAAAAGACTTTTTCAAACACACAAAAAGATTGAATAGAACAAGAAAACATATTTTTTGCATTCATTTTTACACATTAACCCATAGTTTTATTCACATTCACCCCTCCCCTTTCCTCCTCCATGCTGCGAGCATATGTTTCAATGAAATGAAATGAGCTTGCTAATCCTCATAATACATTATACATAAGTAAGGGGTCGCGGCGGGTAGTAAAAAGCTTTAGATAGTAGCAGATAAACGTGTGAAGTCCTGCCGAAGATGGTGAGAACGAATTCGATGCGGGCGGTTCTGTTCTCTCACTGAATAATTCATCGAAGCAATCGGAAATTCACAGATAGTTTCAAGTTCTTCGTTGCTTGCTGGATCTTATGAGATTCCCTTGCATAAACCCACCGAAAAGGGATCACCTGTCCCTTTTTTTCATTGTTCTGCACCTCGCCCTAATCCTGCCACCTGACAGTCAGCCTCCTGGTCCTTTTGTTGCACACCGTTCTCACATCGGTTTGCGTCATCTTTGAGGAGTTCTTGTCAATGAGTTATTGCAACCGTGGTTGGATGGGTTAATCCTAGGATGAGGGGTCCTTAAGTCAAGTCTCTTGAGGTATCTGGCCAGTCGTATAGGTTACAAATCATTTGGTGGATTTTTGTGAGTGGATTTTCGAGATTGTAGACCCACCTGTCAAATTCGAAGAATCTTTGAAATCAAATTGATCTCAAAAGTTTTTAGCGTCCCGTTTCGAATGTCAATCAACATTTGTTCGGTTCATGCAATGTTATGCTATCTATGGTTCTGGCCTCCAGACCGAACACCTTCAAATACACTTCATTGTCACCCCGTTCGTTCGATTCCTTTTTTTCCCAAACCAATAACTCTTGCCAAATTCATCAACACATGAATACAAATACAGCCATAAAGCTGGACCTCCCGTCCGTTCACGCATGGCCCCTTTTGCCTTTTCTGGTGGTGCATACGGTAGCCGCCATAGTGCCCGCCCCGTCTTCCCGTCCTCTATTCCGACAAGCCCCACCTCCTTCCATCGGCCGACGTGCCCTGCCCCGTTGCCTCTCGTTTGCCTCTCCTTCTCCCATTTTCTCCCGATTCTCCTCCTCCCCACTTTTTCCAATCTTCTTTTCTTGCGGTTTCTAGTCATCCACTTCATTTTCAGATTCTTATTGTTCCCTTGGTTCCGGTAACTGTTCCAGTCATACGGAAGTTGGCCGATCAACCGCCAAACATGGTCGCAAATGTACTGCGCTTCTTAGCGCTCTACTTCTGTGTGAATCTTGCTCATGGAGCTTACTTCTCTCAGGTAGCCAACCAATATGTTATTCTGTTATTATTCCTCTCTTTCAGTTTTCTATGAGAGCCCCTGACCATGACCCTTGCCATGATCATACCGGAAGACCCGTTCGTTGTGTTCCGGAGTTCATCAATGCTGCTTTTGGTAAACCAGTAATCGCTAGTGACACTTGTGGAGCCAATGGTCCCTCCAAGTAAGTTTGTTCCCCTTGTGATTTTTTTTCAATGTTCCATCTGATCAATCCTCACTCTCTTTCTTCTTTTCCTTCTCCCGACGCTTTCTTCCTTAACAAGATTACACTCCCATTGTCGTTTTGTTGTCAGTTTCTTTCCCCTTCCTTTACCACGAATACCTTTGCCAGGCAACGTCTCTTTGCTAACGTCCTAATTGGATTTTTCTCTTTCCCAAGATCAAAAACTTATCTTATGTGTCAGGCAGGCCCCTCGGCGGCCAACCTCCGGCCCTAACAAACAACTAAATTTATTGCGGATAGGGGTAGAGGTACTACATAAAATCTCACTTTCTCCTGGTTTTTTCATTACTCCCTAGTCAGTGAAGCAAATCTTTTTTGGTTGTATGCAAACGCCAGAACGAATGTGTAGAGTGTTGAAAAGTGTGGGCCTCTCAAGCAATCAAGCAATATAAAAGATTCTTTGTGAGTGTTTTCTTTTTAGATTCTGCACTGTCAAAGAAGGACCTGATGGGATCATTCGTGAGCAATGTGACACTTGCGACGCCAAGAACCCACTTCTCTCCCATCCAGCCTCTCTTCTCACTGATCTCAACTCCATCGGAAATATGACTTGCTGGGTATCCACTCCCAGTCTGAGTCCCCAAAATGTGTCCCTCACCCTGTCACTCGGCAAAAAGTTCGAGCTCACTTATGTCTCAATGCACTTCTGTTCCCGTCTCCCTGACTCGATGGCGCTTTACAAATCGGCAGACTTTGGAAAGACATGGACCCCGTTCCAGTTCTACTCCTCAGAATGCCGTCGTATTTTCGGAAAGGAGCCAGACGTCATGATCACCAAGTCTAATGAACAAGAGGCAGTCTGCACAGCCTCTCATATCATGGGACCAGGTGGAAACCGTGTTGCGTTCCCATTCCTCGAGAACCGACCATCTGCGCAGAACTTTGAGAACTCCCCGGTTCTTCAGGATTGGGTAACAGCAACTGACATCAAAGTGGTTTTCTCCAGACTCAGCCCAGACCAGGTACATAAATCAAAGAGACACTAGACATAAGAAAAAGAAAAACATTCAGGCTGAATTGTACGGTTTGTCTAACGATGTCAACTCGTACGGAAACGAGACGGATGATGAAGTCAAACAGCGCTACTTCTATTCGATGGGAGAACTGGCAGTGGGTGGTCGTTGCAAATGTAATGGTCACGCCAGTCGATGCATCTTCGACAAAATGGGACGGGTTAGTCATCAATACCCCTTTTTCTTACTCATAACATCTCTATTCTTGTCATATCTATCTTTTTATCAAAACTATGTTTTCAGTACACCTGCGACTGCAAACACAATACAGCCGGAACCGAATGCGAAATGTGCAAGCCGTTCCACTACGATCGTCCATGGGGAAGAGCCACAGCGAATTCCGCCAACTCTTGCGTTGGTAAGTTAGGTGGTCATGAAGGGGGAAAGTCAGAAAGTGACACTGTTTTCGCGCGCATTACGGATTAGTTGTTTCTCAAACACTATTCTCGTTCCCTTACTACTCCCCGTCTCAGTGGTTATTAATGCCAAGCCGTCGGACACCGTTCCATCTCATTACAAATGTCAACGAGTACAATGCGCGAGACTCTGTGGGAGATCAGATTCGTACTTTCAAATCAAATTCATTCTCGATCCTATTCTTGACCCCTTTTGAACTTTTTGAAGTACCTGGTTTGAAAACGTGGAAGCTTCTGGATTCCGCTGCTTCCAAACTTCCAAATCGGCATGAAATGAAGTCATGAAAACGGTGAAATGAGGCAAAACGGGCTAGTTAAAAGTGATGATCTTCCCCTTCCCCTCATTAAAAAATGGGCGCGCGAATCATAATCAAATAGCGATTATAATCAGATTCACTTCAATTCCGTACGGCTTCTTTGCGTTTCCCAAACCGAAAGAAAGCGGGTCAAAAAGCGCATCTGGTGGCTGTTTTGTTATGTTGCCGACAGGGACAAGTGCCCTCTTGAAGCATGATGCCGACCTAGAAGGGTTTTACCGAAAAGGGAATGATAATTTGATAAGAAGAAACATCTGTTGTTCAAATTCAAGAACACGTGTTCCCACTTCTTTCACATTCCCTACTTGTTTTGCTCTTTCCTCGTTTAGTATGCACACACAGGTGATGCGTGGGGGCATTGTTCCGAACCCCTGTATTAGGCGATATACAAACAACCGTCAATATAGGGAACCTTGCCTCCCGTCGGTCGCCGACAATATATTGGATTAACTATGTATGACGAACGAGGTGTGAAAAGTCAAGGGAGGATAGGATAGGCAGTGAAAGCCGTCTGCTACCTTTTCTCTTCTGGGAAGTGAAACGATTTGATGAGAAAAGATAGGAAGGGCTTAATGAATGTGGAACATTCTGACATTCCAACATTCCTACGGTAGACATACATAGACATGTGCTTGCATGAATTATGGCCAGATTAATGGGCAGACGGTTGTAAATAAACTCAGAAGCTGAGAAGAAGCGCGGGTTGGGGTCCTCTTCATTGGATTATTGAATGATGAATCGAACATCAAACTCTCTTTCTTTCCAGCATGCAACTGCAACCAACACGCAAAGAGATGCCGCTTCGACTCTGAGCTCTTCAGATTGAGTGGAAATCGGTAAGAGAGGGGATGTGGAAAGTGGCATGCAAAGTTGAAATTTCAGGTCAGGAGGTGTCTGTCTCAACTGCCGTCATAACACTGCCGGAAGAAACTGTCACTTGTGCAAACCAGGATTCGTCCGAGACACTTCTCTTCCAATGACTCATCGCAAAGCTTGTAAACGTAAGTTCAGGAGGAGCATTCTAGAGTTTCACTAGTCAGTGGGTAGCGAGGGACCCGCGTTGAAAAGTCATTTATCAGCCTCTAGGCGGCTTTTCGCATGTGTTCTTCTTTCTGTCGACCCAAGGGACCCATGGCAACATTTGCAACCGACCCTTACCCTCCCGACAATATATCTGACCCTCATAGCTTCCTCCTCAAAAAACACGCGCCCTAGGGGGGTCGGATGGATTTGTACAAGTGGCCCACGTCAAGAACCTTTATCTTGGCGGTAGAAAGGACCAGCGTGCTCACGAAGCGACTAATTTCCTGGGCTATTCGTCCAATTTGAGCACCCTTCACGAGCACCAATGTTGCGTAATTGAAACACATCTCTCACGGGCCCATTTTCCTTCAAGAGTGACCACCACCCGAATGTATAGCACTTTTCTTCTGATTTCCCCCTTCTTCCTCCAATTGTTTCTTCCCTGCGCATCCTTCAAAAGTTTCTCGAAGAGGCGGTGGGCAGGAGGGAAATCGAATTCTGGGTGGGAATGTTTGTGGAAATTGAAATTGAGTGGACCGAAGTGGACGAGTGACCACCACCAGTTAGTTTGTAGTTTCTGTGTTGATTAGATTTGGGAGAAGAAACGCAACATGGACTAGAAGTTTCGAGAAGAGGGTTTTTTTGACCGGTAGGTACTAAGAGGTCTCGTGAGAAAATCCCAGTGGTATGCATCTTTTTTGGGGATTGAGTAACCTTCCAGCCATTTCCTGTTCCGGCAGATGCTGTCTGGCAAATTAACACTCGTTTTTTGCGCTTTATAAAAAAGCAAATTTATCACCAAATCCATCTGCGGACTTCACGCTTCAATACCTTGGTCAGGCTTAATGTGCTATTAGCCAAAACAAATACAAAAGACATGGGAAACAAGGCGAGGCTGTCGTCGAAAGAAGCGCACACCCAGGAAGACAGGGGATCGTCTTTTTTGTCCTTGGTTGGTCAGCGACGCGAATAGACGACGATTGCATAATACGCGCATCATCTCGCACCTCATAATGCCCTCCTTTTGGCAATTACCAGTCAACAAAGTGCCGCCGAAAATGAAATGAAATGCATTCTTCTTCTATTTTTGGAAGTATGGGAGGTGGAAGTATACACAGAACAACAAAACAAAGTTAACTCGGCTAGTTGCACTTGTCGGATGTACATGTCTCAATCTACCGTATCCATCCATCTCTTCCACACCAGTTGCTCTCGCAAAACTTGTGATACTCGTCACAGCTCACTCACTCAACGCAAACCAGGGCCGGATAGCAATACATTAATCAAAAAGTCTCGGAGACTTGCGGACAAATTGCTGTTCGGTGGTGTCTTGGGGCCCCAGAGCCCCGCATTCTACCTATCTTCTCATTTGTTTGATAAGATTTATTGAGCTCATAGCGGAGGGATATGTCGCAATATCTGCGTGTGTATGTGGATTCTGTTTTACGAACAATGTTGCGAGCAATGATTTGAGTTTGATTGGGAAGGAGCTGGAGCAACAAATTGAGATTGATCTGAGAGATAAAATGAGATGTGGGAAGAGCCCGAGGAGGGACAGGTTACGGAAGAAGGGGTCAGCAGGGGTGAGAGGTTGTAAACATAAACCTTCAAAACAATAAAACATTGCGTAATAAAAGATTGGTTAGTATCATAACCAACTAGAGATGTTTTTCAGCATGCGGATGTCACCCAGTCGGATCACTTGGAAAGAGTTGCAACCAATCATCAGGACAATGTGTCTGCAAGCCAGGAGTCACCGGAGCAACCTGCAACCGTTGTGCTAAGGGATACCAGCAGAGTCGTTCCACCGTCACCCCGTGTATCAGTGAGTTTTGCTTTATGAAATTTGAGATGTTCCTTTTCCTTTTTGCATTCCGTTCTCATTGACAGTTCAGTTCAATTCACCCAACCTTGCTAAACGAATCAAATTACATTCTCACTCCCATTTCATTCAATCTTTTCAGAAATTCCGACAAAAGCTGATTTTATCGGATCATCGACGTCGGAGGAGCAAGGTAAGCAAACACCACATATAGTTAGCCTTCTACCCGAACACATTGTCCTTGGTAGCGTAACCATACGGCAAATATTTGGGATTTCATCTCATTTCGTCGAGAATGAGAATCAAAAAGAACGCATGATTCACTTTTTCAATTCAGATCAATGTTCGAAGTGTCGCATCGTGCCAAAGAGACTCAACCAGAAGAAGTTCTGCAAGAGAGATCATGCTGTTCAAATGGTTGTTGTCAGCCGCGAAATGGAAGATGGATGGGCCAAGTACAAGATTGTCATCGAGAGTGTGTTCAAACGAGGAACTGAGAACCTGCAACGTGGCGAGACTGCTCTCTGGATCTCCCCGCAAGGTGTCATTTGCAAGTGTCCGAAGCTCCGCGTCGGACGTCGTTATCTCCTCCTTGGTGAGTTCATTACACAACCCATTCCCATTTCATTTCACTTCAATTGTCTTGTCTGCTGTTTTGTGGGATACGAGATGTGGACGGGGAGGAGATGTCCAGCAACGTGTCCCTTCTGTTTTCCAAGGGAGTGAAAGATAGTTAGTGCCAATGATAAATGCGCCAGAAATGCTAATTAGGCCGGCGTTTGCCGCCTCGGCGAGAAATAAGAAATAAGACGACAAGGGGTGTGAAATGTGACAGGATGGATTAGTAGCGGAACAAAAGGGAAACAAAGGCGTTAATCTGATATCTGATTATAAGTGAATGTGGATTGTTACAGGCAAAAATGATTCGGATCACGAGCGCGATGGACTTATGGTCAATTCACAAACCGTTCTGGTCGAGTGGGAGGATGATATTATGGATAAGGTAAAGAGGGACCGGCATTGCAGAAACAAACAAAACTACTTTCAGGTGCTCCGTTTCTCAAAGAAAGACAAAATGGGACAATGCCCTGAGGCTTCGTCACACAGATACTGAAACTACTGACTGACTCATAATAATAACTACCTAACTATAAACCGTCTTCTTTTTTGTTTTTCCCAACCACAACCAATCTCTGAATCCGTGTGACCCTGATCCAATCTAGTTCCATTTCTCCCACTAACAAGTAACCTTTTACGTCCCCTCTTTTCTGACAGCCATATCAGAGCTGTTCACTAACATAATACCTTCAACTGGGTACTGTAGCAGTACCTCTAATGTTGCTTTAAATTTATTGCATTTATCGTTTTCTTCTCGGACATGACCCTTCTTCAAACTTACCCTACACTCAGTTTATGGTTGTGAATGTTTCTTCTCCTGTTCTCCACCAATGACACTTCCATTTTCTCTTCTGGAACTTGAAATCTGACTTTAACTTGTGTCATTTTTTGTTTTCCGTTTCTCTATTTGTCTCATTTTCTTTATTTCACCTTTTTGAGCCAGTACAAAGATAATACAAAAATAAAGTATCATTATACAAATTCCCAATGTGAACAAGAACAATGCAACGGATCTCCTTAGCGGGACGTCTGGTGTCTGGTATCTGGGTAACAGGTGCAAGTCGAGTGGCTCGTAAAACTCTTCACATTTGCATAGTCCAGCACTATGCGTCGTTACCAGCCACTAATCCGTTACCATTTGACACCGGAGGACATGACCACCTGATAGTGTTTACTCATTAACGCATGATGAAGGAATCTACAAGTGTCAGCTGCACAATCCAATGGTATTTGAAACCGTAGAGAGCCAATATCGTAATGAGGATGATTCGCAGATGATGTTATGTTGGTAGAGGGTTGTTGTATCTTCTAAACAAAAAGTTTCTCACTGAAATTTCGAGTTGTTTGTTGGTTTGGTTCCATTGCATCTTTCACCTTTGTTTGATGTCAAATTAGTTTCAAGAACCAATTGTCCAGATTTCTGATCACCTGACCAAAAAGAAGAAACCTTTTCTTTCCTTCCCCCACTTGTACTTTTCCTTTTTTCTCATTGCCTAAAAAGCGGGCCCAGTGTGGCGGAGCGGTGCCAGGTACCGGCGCCACCCTGAGAGGCAAGCGGCACAATTCAATTTTCTTTGATAACATTTTTTCTCAGCTTGAGCATAGGGTTTTTTCCAATTGAGTTGAATGGACCTAGAGAGGTTTCAAAGTGTGTGCACTGGTTGGTTGGTTGATTTGTACAAAGTATTCCCGGTTGGCTCAAGATATTGATAAATGAGAACCGAGGAGCTGTGCTAAACGATGTGTCAGCGGGCAAAAAAGAAAAGAATTATGCACGGGGGTCTTCACCACCCTCGAGTACTACTTTTTGTCCGTCATTCTGATGGCCATTCGGAATGTGCCCTTTGGGAATGACACGGATGCCAAACTTATGTTGAACGGGAAAGTGTGAAGTTTGGAATTTGAAATTTTGAATAGGAATGGAGGATGAGAATGGGAAGTTTGACAAGGGAACAACGACCTGGATCACTCAGAAATTCAAAAAACGTCAGAATGAAGTGATATGTTTATTGCGCACTTGCATATCCCAATCACACAAATCGTTTCTTATTGTAATGCTGGTCAGGGTGACGAGAAGGTGATGGCGTTTTTTGTCGTTTGGACGTGCTGGTTTCGAAGCATATATCAAAGTCGAGAAAGTGCTCTGGGCAGTTGTCAGCAATGTACTTGTACATGAAGTAGACGCATCTTTCAGTGTCGCACTTCCGGATCTCGGGACCTATTTCTTGAGAGTCATACTTAGGAAGGTGCTTGTCGACGCAGTAAGCAGCCCAGTCGCGAACAAACTGTGCCTAAAAGTGAAGAATATGAGTATTTTTCTCTCCCGCTGTTTGGTATCATGAAACAGCCTTGAAAAAAGACCAAACAACTGTGATTTGATCATACCACAAACGTCTTCTGATAAGATTAAAATGATCTTTGTTAACTTACATGCCGGAAATCTTCATACAATGCAGGATGGCAAAATGCAGCGACTAAGGAGAATATGACAAGTTGAAGAAAGTTCATTGCATAACCAGGTCTAAAATGATAACTTTTAATCAGAAAGATAACAAGCAAAACGGTTAGTTTATCTCACAACAAAAGAGAAATGCTGGCGAGAGAGAAATACCGAGTAAGGTGAAATGGAATCCATCACTCGAAAAGAACGAAAAAAGTGACAGCTGAACGGTTTTCGGCATGCCAACCAACCAACCTCCAACCCCCCAACGCCGACCTCAAGATCTCGACTGTCCTGTCCTGTCAGTCTGACAGAAGGAAAATGGGGGAAAGGAGAGAAGAAAGTTCTGACGTGAAAGGAACAGAGACAGGTGGGTAATTATCTCGAAGGAAAATCTAATATGTACCATCTTAAAAAGCGAGTCGCACTGTCCTGCCGTGTTTTGTCGTTCTATGGCGCCGAATAAAGAACATAACGTGTTTCTCACTTCCAGGTGTGTTTTGTTGTTTTTTGGAGGTAACTGAGACTCACTAGACTTTAGCAGTGGTTCAATAGAAGTGAGAATTTAAAATACTGACTGGAAAGAGAGAAAGACCATCAAGTTGGCAGGTTGGCAGCTAAATGAGGCTTTGTTACACTTCAGTCTTTTTCGGTGGCTGTTGAGGTCGAAGTTGCCACCTTTTTCAATCGGTTCCTATCTTCTTGATAAACTGGCAACTTTTGCGTATTGAATTCAAATGGTTGGTTTCTTGAGTTTTCGCTGCGAACTTTGGACAAAACTCACACTTCCCTACCAAAAAGAAGAGAAGCGGTGTTCGAGCAAGTCTGAATCATCACGTCATCATCGAAGCTTCTGGAAGAGATGGTGGAAACGAAAACGCACCGAAAAACAATAAAAACAAATGTATCATTGTCTTCTGTTTCTTCTGTTTCAGATGAGTCATTCATCAGAAACTCTGGAACAGCGCCGCCTGTTCTTCATGTTCTACGTGCCGTCAAACAGCTTCTTTTTTGCTGTTTTTGTTCTAGAATAGACAGAAAACCATGCTCAACTGCCATGAGCTACGGATGCTCTTAATCTTCCAAGTGGCCATGGTATTCATGGTCCAGAATGTATTTCAAATCTATTCTACATTTGGACAACAACTGGGTCCGACTGATGAGTACGTTGTCAACGCCAAAAATCACCCGAAAACTGATTTCTATCGTTTTGTATGTTTACACGATTTTCTCTGAAATTGAAGATTTTTCTAGGCTAATGGTTCTAACTTCTACTCAACTCATGCAGAATGGCTCACGGATACTAAAGACACTTCGGTGATTTGGTGGGAGAATGTGATCGCCATCCAACAAGTTGGTATCTTCATTGGGTCTATTCTATTCGGGTACATATCTGACCATGTTGGACGGAAAACAGTGTGCCAGTTCAGTTTGATTCTTTCAAGTGCAGTTCTGTTAACAGAAGGTGGTTACATAGTGTGTGATACTTTTGATAACCAAAGTTTTTAGGATTCCTTACTTCCCCAGCCCTTATTGCCGTTTGTCGTTTCATAATTGGAACCCAGACCGGAGCTATTATTGTGGTTTCTTGGAGTCTCACCACAGAACTCATTTCCCCGAGAACTAGGTTCCTAGCAAGAGCATTTGCTAACTGGGTACAGTCTCTATTTTTTTTGTTCAAGTGTCAAAAAGTGATGTTTAGCCAACGGGAAAGTTCATTCTGGCCCTCATTTGCTACTTCTCTCGTAATTGGCGTATATCTCTTCATGTTTGTGCAGGATTCACTCTCTTCGGAGCCTTACTCTACATATTTTTCGTACCAGAGAGCCCAACTTATCTGCAATGTCATGTAAGTTTACCATGAAGAACTTCGCAGCAAGGAAAAAACGTTTTTCAGGGCAAACGAGCAGAAGCTGAAATGATTGTGGCGGACGTATTCAGCAAGTCTAAAGGAGAATGTATCATCACTTTGCCCAACGGAATAAGATCCAAACCTCTAACTTTTCGTCAGATTTGGAGAAAAGAAAAGTATCGGAATGTCATTATTCTCTTCGGAGCCATCTGGGTCATGACTAACTTCACGGCGACAATGTTGGATTTCTCGGAAGTCGTCATTTACAGAAACAACCTTGTGTACAGTCAGATGATTCTTGCTGGAGTACCTGCTCTGTGTAAAATTGTGAGTTTTGCAAGACTACAAACTTTTCAAAACCCAATTTTCAGTGCCTCGGTCTCATAGAAATCTACCTTGGCATTGTCAGCCGTCGCAATTTACACTTGGTCTCTGTTTTTGTGAATGGAGTGACCATGTGTGCGTCAGGTCTCTTCATTTACTTTGATCTTCGCAAAGATTACCCAACACTTTATGTTATTACATTTGTTGTTGGTTACGCTTCAATTGAGTTCATTTGGGATGCGTGTTACCTGTAAGTTTGGAAAAGGAAAGGCAAAAAAGAACTGAAGAGAGTGGGATTCGAACCCACGCCCCCGAAGGGACTGGTGCCTTAAACCAGCGCCTTAGACCGCTCGGCCATCTCTCCACATGATTGGAGGTAGGCGCCAAGCGTTGATATAGACGGGAGTATTTGCCGCTGGCGGGAACATGTGTAGAAATGAATAGAGAAAATGTCTATTGCTACTGTTTGCACAGCTTGATGGTGATTGTTCTGGAATCAAACATTGGTTTCAGGTGTGTGGTAGAACAAGTTCCAACAGAGGTTCGTGGTACTATCAGTGGAGCATGCTCATTTTTGTCAAGACTGTCTGGAATCGTTGCTTCAAAAATGGTAACTTCAGTGAAAGCTAGTTTTCTCTGAACATGTTGTATTTCAGACAATTGTGAAAAGACAGTGGGAACCCGCTCCACTTTTCATTGCTTTCGCAGCGGCAATCATACACTTTCTAATTGCTTTCTTCTATTTGAACGAGAGCAAAGACGCCAATTTGGGAGAAGTGAGATATTCCTTTCTACCTATAAACTGCTTGGTTTTCAGATTGGATTTACACTGCGAAGAATCAGTAGGAAGCTAACAAACAAGATCAATCAGATTCGACAATATACACGAAAAGATAAGAGACCATCCGAGGCAACCATTCCTCCAGTTGTTGTCATTGAACGCTCCGATCCAAATACCCCAGTACTCAAAGCGATTGTTCCCGAACATTGAAATTAGAAATTTATTTTGAGCTGAGTTGATATGTTTTAATCCAGTTTAGAAACACTTCATTATTTTCTGATAAAGTTTTTCTTCTTTTTTCTCTCACTTGTATAATCTCTGACGAAGATTCTGTACCTCGGTGAGCGTCTTGCCGTTTTCGTCATCGACTAGTGAAAGTGTGCATTGCGCGTCGGGTGTGCTGTATGCAGACGAACGCCTCCCTCCCACGCACTTTTGAAAATAACTGATTGATTTTTGCTCAGCGAATTCTTGTGTGTCTGAAATCATCGATCTTTGCTACAATAATGGCTAAAAATACCAAGAAGAAGGTCGTAGTTCCTCGTCACCTACCTCAAATTCCGTTTCACCTCCCGTACATCCCACTTCAATTGATCTTTGAAGGAGTTGCTCCTCTTGATGTGTGAGTTTAGAGCTATCAAATAATGAATAAACAATGTTCATTTTCAGAATCAAGTTTGCTTTTGTATCAGAAAAGACTCGAAACCTTATTGAGAACAACGTCAAACTTCAAGCGAAACGTTTGTGTCTCAGAGAAAGACCCTCCACTCTCCAAGCTCGCATAATAGCCAATGATGACCAGGAGGTGCACTTTGTTCTCCAGGAGCAATCGGACAAAGAACGAGAGGAAAACTTCACGAAGTCAACTTTCACCGAAGTTTGGGGCATAATGTTGAAGTTGCCGGAGAAACCTGATAGTGATAGCTTTTTCACGGTGATCTTCCAACGCGAAGCAGATAAACGCAAATTCTTCGTGAATTTGGTCGGTTTCATTCGGAAAGTTTTCATCTTTGAGAACACAGAGTTAGAGTCGAAAACGGATGGAATGGCACAAAATGTGCTTTCAATCTTCAAAAACTCCCCAATCCCTAAACTCGGACACATGGAGATTGAATGGCACACCCCCAAGAGTGTTAACTTGGCTGAACTGGAGAAAATTCTGAGTTCTGCGGATACTCTGCAACTGGGAGTCTATCTTCCCAAATCGAAGTATAGAGGACCTTTGAATCCAAGGAAGCTATCAGTGACGACCGCGAATTGGTTAACCGTAGATAGCCTGAAACAGATGAAATGCGAGGAGATAGAAGCCGATGGAACTATGTTTTCGGCTGAGGACATCAACAACTTTCTGAAACACTGGAAACTCATTGGTTACTCCCAAGACCTCAAAATTTGTCAGTTTTCGCAAAACGGCAGATTCTTGATTGACCCCGACAACGAGGAAGAAATGGCAACGGTTCTGGAAGGACTCGACACCATCAAGGGAATCCCGCCATTGCTCGACACGGACCCCTTCAAGGGTTTTTTCGACTCTTCAAGAACTTGGTTCTTCAAACAAGAATCTGGGATGCTTATCACTTTGGAAATTTGGTCCGTGGTTAAAACGATTAAGATCGTTTCGTGGAATGATCATCGCTTAGGAAACCCCGAGTTTGTGAAGTTCTCCTTCTGAAAATTTTCTCTAGACATGTTGCGTATCTAGCTCCAAGCCTCACCCTGCTTACTTTCTGAAATTTCCCAATTTTAGTTTTTCGCAAAGATCTAGCTACTATCTACTGTTTTCTATGCCTTATTTTATGATGTTCGTTTCCATTCCTTCCACCCCTGTTGTTGAACTTTTCTATTTTTGAAAAAACTGAGCGTTTCTCATCTCTCTAAACTGAAATTTCCAAGTTTAGTTCTACGCTTTACCTGTTCGTCATTTCTCTCTTCGTCATTTCTCTCGTTTGTTTTCACTAAGGCTCTAGCTACTATCTACTACTATCCCGTTTCTTTTTTTATTGTTCTTCTCTTTTTCTTCTCATCCCTGTAATTGTTCTTTTCTGTTTTCAAAAATAAATATTTTTCAGTAAAACTGTTACCTTCGATGTTGCATGAAAACTGTGAAAACCAGTTATAATTGTCTTGCAGCCAACGTTTTCAGTGAATCGACAATCCGTTGACGGAAGTTGAATATCGGGTTTAGAGCTCTCGAAAGTGCACAGTTAACTTTTCTCCATTGAGCTTCAGATGTAAATATTCTTCAAACATTGTCACAGAATTGACTTTGTTCTCATCTGTACACGACAATATTCACGAAAAGATAAGAGACCATCGGAGGCAATCATTTCTTCAGTCGTCGTTATCGAGCGGAGCGATCCGAATACTCCTGAACTCAGTGTGATTGTTCCGGAACATTAAAAATAGTGATTTCTTTTGATTTGATATGGTTTAATCCAGTTCAGAAATACGTCATTACTTTTTGATAAAGTTTTTTTCTATTTTTCTCTTCCATTTGTCACTTCTGGCGATGTTTATGTAGCTTGGAAAGCGTTTTACCGATTTCGTAATCAACTAGTGGAAATCTGCATTGTGCGTCAGATGTGCTGTATGCAGACTAATGTGTCATGCTTTTTTTCTTCAGAGAACAGCTTTTCTGGGTCGATATTCATTTTTCTCTTCTCAAATTTATCTCAAACGGCTCGTTTTCGAGAGATTACTTTGTATATTATCCACTTGATTGTGAAGAGTGATGTGGAATTCTCCATTCCGAACAGTCGCTGGTTAACTTTCCAGCAGCGATTCCTCGTGTGCCACAATTATTTTTCGAACCTTTCAAATGTTTTTCTGCTAGCTGACTATGTTTTTTTTATTCATTTTCGAGTTTCAGGGTAATCTTCAACTCCGCAATGCCCAGAAAAAAGAAAGAGATAGTTGTTGCAGTTGCACGTCCTCTGCCAGCTCCTCTACCGCCAATCCCCTTCAATCTTCCTTATGTCCCACTCCAACTTATCCTCAATGAGGTTCCTCATATTGAGATGTAAGTTTAGAGGTATTAGATAATGAATAAAATTTCTGGTTTTCAGATTCAACTTGGCTTTCTCGTCCAAGAGCACAAGAGATCTCATTGCAAATAATTTCAAAAAACCAGTCGACAGTATGCAAATTTATGAAAAATTGAGTTATTTCAATGTTTACATTGACTTGCTCGGAGACAAAAGTTTGTATTTCAACTTTCACCGGAAACCATTGGAATGGGAGAAAAACAACAAATCCTTTCAACCAGCGAAAATTTGGGGAATGGAATTGAGAATGAGAACCGATATTGATGGTGAAGGCTACGATTTTTTGTTCCAATCGCCTTCTGAAATGGACACGTTCTTATTGAAATTCGTTCGATTCGCTCGGACTGTATTTAGAACAGAGGGCACAATTTTGGAGTCTCGCAGCGTTGAAAAGAAACACATTGCTTTCTCAATCCTAAAGACTTTCCCATTCCAAAAACTTAATGGCATTGCGATTGAATGGAACACACCGAGCTGTATAAATGCGGTGGAGCTCCAAACTCTCTTGGATTCTGCGGATCGATTGTTTGTGTTCGTCTACCTTCCCAACATTAAATACCGGGGGCCGTTGAATTCTACTACTCTCGCAGTCGAATGCGCCAGCTGGCTGACAATCGAGAGCTTGAAGGTCATGAAGTGCAAACATCTGGATGCGAAGGGGACAATGCTCACAGTGGAAGAGATCAATGCATTTCTGCAACACTGGAAACATGGAGGGTTTCCGCAGGACCTGAAATGTTGTGAATTCGTTCCACATAGAAGATTTCTGATTGACCAAAACAACGAAGAGGTTATGGCAACATTGCTCGAAGGACTGGAAGCTTCCAAAGGAGTGCCGCCGCGCGGAATACCATCACACGAGATATTCGACCCGTCGTACACTTGGTTCTTCGAAATGGAGAACGAGAATCTGATAACTATTGAGTTGGAGACATTCTCGTTGAAGTTCCAGTCTTGGAATGCTGATCATGCGGGGTGATGGTTTTTTTCTCTAAAATCTCTACTACTGCTTTATTTTCTTTATTTTAATTATCTTACTATTTACCGTCTCCTACTTTTTCTTCGATATTCCATGTTCATTTCCATTCTTTCTCACCCCTGTGTTCCTTCGAATATTTTTTTCCAAAGTCTTTATTACTATTCCTACTTCTTCGCAACTTCTTCTGCAAAGAATGCATCAATTTTCAGTTTTTTGGGTTTGGGCCTACTATTTTTCTTTTTCTGTTTCTCACAAATTTCAGAAGCTCTCAAATTGAGTTCCACGCCTCACTCCGCTTCCTCGATGAAACTTTCATGTCTTCTTAGCTTTTCCCAAGGCCCTAGCCATTATCCACTGTCTCCCGTTTTATGAATTACCATCCATTTTCACACCTGTGGTTGTTCTTTTCTATTTTTGAAAGTGAATTTTTTGGTGAAAACTTGTCTCCCTCCTAATAATATGAGAAATGCGTATGTCACCTGGAGGAATTGTCAGTCTTCAGTGTCGGCGACGACCAGGAGCGTGTTTCAGATCTTCCAACTTAACAGTCAACTTCTCTTCATTGAGCTTCTGCGACAACGGTTTTCCAAATATTACCGCAACCGCGTCTGCAGGGAATCGAACCGATTTGAACATCGGCCACAACAACAAAAGTGTTCGCTGCAGCCAAACCGAACAATTCCAAGAAGTAAACCAAACAGATCTGCTGGAGAGTCAGAAGTAAGTCAATTTTTTAGCAGATTCGCTCAAAAGAGGTGGGCTGCGTGAGCGCGAGGGTGCGAAGTTAGTGAGAGACTCAACTGGCTCAAGGAACCTTCCAGTTTCCCACTCAAAACACGATGGGGAACACGTTGTTTTAGAAAAGCAACCAATTTAATGTTTCACTGTGACGTAATTTCTGTCATTCTCCGCAGAATCTCGTTGTTCTTGCTGTTCTTTGTTATCTCGCTAAACACCGCGTATTGGAACCCCGGAATATCGTATGAACGCGTTCATCTTTTTTTTTCTCAAATTTCGAAGCATTTTTAGGCCCATTTTCGCTCGAAAACTCTAGTTTTCGCTTGCTTTATCGGGAATTCATTTCGACTTTTGAAGTATTAGATGGTATAAAAAACAAATATACATGGTTCTCCCATTTACCATCTTTTGTGGTGTAACTTGGCGAGTGTTTTGCTCGTCATCGACTAGTGAAAGTGCGTCGAGTTTGTTGTATGCAGACGAACGTGTCATGCTTTTTTTCAGAGAGCAGCTTTCCTGTGTCAAAATTTGTTTTTCAATTTTCAAACTAATCTGAAACGGGGTGTTTTGAGAAGTTACCTTTATATATTATTTGTTTGATTGTGAAGAGTGATGTCGAGCTCTCCATTCCCAAAAGTGGTCTGTTAACTTTTCGCCGGCTGTTTTCTGTGCCGAAATCATCTTTCGACATTTTAAAAACGTTTTTCTGGTAGTTCACTTTGTTATTTTACTTCATTTTCTAGTTTCAGGTAATCTTCGAATCCAGAATGCCAAGAAAAAAGAAAGAGATAGTGATTGCGCCTTCTCCACCAATCCCCTTCAAACTTCCTCTCGTTCCACTCGAACATATCCTGAAAGACATTTCTACTCTTGATTTGTAAGTTTAGAGTTATCAAATGATGCATGAACATTGCTCATTTTTAGAATAAAATTCTCTTTTGCGTCGAAGATCACACGAAATCTCATTGCAATCAACTTCAACAAACCAGTCGATCGTCTCGAAATAGAAGAAAACTCGAGTGGTTTTGGGGTTGTCATTGAATCCCGAAAATCATCCGAAAATCAGCGTTTATTCTTTAAATTTCACCTAAAACCAGTGGATGTGGAGGGATTCGACGAATGCCTTCAGCGAGAAGCTATTTGGGGCGTGGAATTGTGGATGGCAACCGAGGGTGATTTTTGCGAGTTTTACTTCCGAGTGCCTGTTGAGATGGAAACGTTTTTCTTGGAGTTTGTCAGATTCGTTATGATCGTGTTCAAACCAGAAAACACAACTTTGGAGTCCCGCTACGCTGAAAAGAAGCACAATGTTCTCTCGATCATCAAGAATTCGCCAATCCCAAAACTTAGAACAATTGATGTTATTTGGAGCACAGAAATCTGCATAAATGCGATGGAGCTCAAAAAACTTCTGGATTCGGCCGATGAATTGAAATTGGGTGCCTACCTTCCCAGAGCCAAGTATCGAGGAGCATTAAACCCTACAAGTCTGACAGTCCAACATTTGGATGACAATTGACTGTTTGAAACTGATGAAGTGCAAGCAACTTTTTGCGTGGGGAACAATGTTCACAGTACAGAACATTAACGAATTCTTGAAACATTGGAAACATGGAGGGTTCACCCAGGACGTGGAATTCATTGAATTTGTTCCACATAGAAGATTCATGATTGACCGAGAAAACGAAGAGGAGTTGGCAACAATGTTCGAAGGACTGGAAGCTAGCAGAGGGGACCCGCCTGTCCGAACTAGAAATCCCTACCACCAGATGTCCCACTCGCCGTACAATTGGTTCTTCAAAACTGAGAGCGAAACACTGGTAACTGTGATGTTGAGCAGATCAAGGTTGCAGTTCAACTCTCGGAATGCTGACCGTGCGGGGTGAACGTATTCCTCCTTAAATCTCTACTACTGCTTTATCTTTGTCATTTCACTTCCTCGAGGATATTTTTTTCTTTTACCGTCTCCACCTTTTCTCTCATATTTCATGTTCATTTCCATCCCCTTTCACCTCTGTTTTCCTTCGAATTTTTTGTTACTATTTATACTTTTTCTTGACTTCTTTTTGGAAGTATGCATCAATTTTTAAGGTTTTTTGGGTCGGGGCCCAGTCTCTCTCTCTCTCTCTCTCAGTTTCCCACAAATTTCGAAAGCTCTCAAAATAAGTTCCAAGCCTCACTCCGCTTTCTCGCTGAAATTTTCATGTCTTATTAATTTTCCCCCTGCTCTAGCCATTATTCACTGTCTCCCGCTGTTTATTTTTTTCCATGTTCGTTACCATTCCTTTCACCCCTGTTGTTGTTCTTTTCTCTTTTTGAAAATGAATACTTTGTTGAAAAATTTGTATCCCTACGAATCATATGAGAAATGTGGAAGTCAACCGTCATTATCTTGAAACATTTTGTCAGCCTTCAGTGCCGGCGACGACCAGGAGCGTGTTTCAGATCTTCCAACTTAACAGTCAACTTCTCTTCATCGAGCATCAGCTGCCACTGTTCTCCAAACATTGCAACAACGTCGAATCGGTCGTACGCATAGAATTAAACCAATTTAAACGTCGGCCACGCCAGCAAAGTTTTCGCTGCAACCAAAACGAACGATCCCAGGAAGAAAACCCAACAATAATGGTGGAAAGTCAGAAGTAAGTCAAATTTTTTGCAGATTCGTTCGAAAGAGGTGGAATGAGTGTGCGCGAGAGTGCGAGGTTAGTGAGAGACTCAGGTGGCGCAAGGAACTTTTCTCTCGACGGGATAAACCTGGTTTCCCACACAAAATATGATGCGAAACACGTTGCTTTAGAAAACTAACCAAATTAGTTTTTCGCTTTGACGTAATTTCTTTTATTCTTTGCGGAATCTCGTTGTTTTTGCCGTTCTCTGCTATCTCGCTAAACACCGCGTATTGGAACGCCGGAATGTCGTATGAACGCGTTCATTTTTTTGTTTTTCGAATTTCGAAACAATTTTAGGCCTATTCTCGCTCAAAAACTAATTTTTCCTCTTGTTTTATCTAAAAATCACCTGGACTCTTGAAGTATATGTGTGGTTTATCATTATTGCTCACCCTAATATCGTTTTCGTTCATTACCCGCCGGGGTTGGGTTGGGTCGGCAACTGATTCCTCTCATTCTGTTCGCGGCTGTTTCCTGCAGTGATGTGACCACTGTGGAGCTGAAACTTTCGGAGAAACCTGCATTAAGTGTCATTTTTTCAGTTTTGATCACCTTGAAAATTGAGAAATAAGTTTCGTATCTCTTTTTCTCTCTCTCTCTTTTGCAATCGCGGTCCTTCAACAAGTCATTACAGGTCATCATGTCCAGCAAGAACTGCGGCAAAAACCTCCACGCCTGCCAATGGGAGAGAGACGTACGTTTCATATCTCTCGTTTTTGACATTTGCAATGCATTCTTTCAGATCTTCTTCTTCCTCGCTCTATTCTTCCTGGTTCTCAACATTTCCCAGGTCGCCTACGCCTACCGCAGCAAGATCTACAACGTTTTGCGTCGTGGAGCCAACAGAATCCCAGTGGAGAACGACGAAGACGAGCACCCGATCCTCAACGTCCGTGAATGATCAATGTAAGTGTTTATATTATTGAAAACATGGGAAGAAAAGTTCTGATGACGAGTATCAACAACCAGTGAGAGGAAATCAGTGCTTTTTTGCTCCTCCAGTGATCAACTCGTCACTGATAACAGTTCAAAGTAACATTTCAAAAACAGAGCGTAGGCTAGGAAGGTTAGAACGAATCTAATACTCTCTCCTGCTTTTTTGATCGTTGATCGCAACAACAATCACTCTAAATTCCTCGAACTAGACTTCGGCGCCCTCGATATTAGTTTTTCTTACAGCAGACAGTCTGGAAACTGCTCTATTGCATCCACCCACCACCGCCCTCCCATTCCAATACCCTTCACACCTCTCGCGTTCTTCAAAAAGGACATCAAACCCCAATCGGCCAGTTCATTTCATTTCTCCCAGATATCTCTTTTTCCGGTTGATTTTCTAAGATTCTCTTCCTCCTTTCAATAAACCCTGTTCTGTTCTTGCAATGGCATGTCCTGTGCACATAGGTCAACCACTGGGGCTCAGTAGGAATTTGGGGCGTTTTGATTGTCCATCGCATTAGGAACAATGGAGCGAAAGATTGTAAATAACACTGACACGGACACGGGTTCTCTGCCCCCACCAAACTCAACCTGAGGTTTTCTGTGTTCTAGTGTTTCATATTTTCTAATCGCGTTGTAGTTGTAGCAGCTACAACGTGGGAATTCAGAATATACAAACATCTAGAGCATAACAAATTCTGCGTTTATAGATTTTTTCTCTTCTTTATGACAAGTTTTTTACTGATTTTCTGATGTTTTCTGAGCTATTCTTGCAATTCAAAAACGACGAATCCAAAAGCTGAGCTTATTTTCTATTCTCTTCATTTCAAAAAAGCCAAAAACTCACTGATCGTCTTCCAAAACCGACTTATCATACACCGCACCAAACATCCTGGGAAGCAAGCAGGAGCAGCAAGAAAACTTGTCTCATTGTCTGGAGTCGAGTGATATCACTATAAACGTTTGATTCGCGAGTCAATGCGCGAGAAGCTTTTGAGAAAACACAGCCGAGCAGGGGTGGAAAATCGGAGATTATTTACGTAGGGAGAGCATAGTCGCCACCCCGATTATGACCTGTCTGTTCCCGCACTCCTCCGCAAAATACTGATAACTTGCTCCAGGATTTCCAGTAATTTGATCCTGGGCTGGTCGGAAGACGTAGGTGAACATCAGGTATATTAGGGCGGAAAAGTTGAAGCAGCAGTTCAAAATATTAGTGCAGAGTTTATCATCAAGTATCACGCTCATATAAATGATAAGAGGAGCATACTGATGACGAAAAGTGTTTTCTTGTCTATTTCTATTCCGATTCCTATCTCCATCTCCACCTCCTCCATTTCGGGAGGAATCAAATTATTTTTAGGATCCGTCACTGCCTCCCCTTCTTCCGTGTTCTAATCCAGAATTTCAATGACATGAGAGTCATGACGCTCCATTTTCCCATTCCTTCCACCAACCAAACATACCAGTCACCTGAAGTGTACTATAGTGGTGTAAAGCTTCGGTCACCGTCATTTGTTATCATTTGTTATTGCCTCTATATGGCTCTTCTTCTTTTTTCGTTCTTCCTCCCGATTTTTCTCATTTTTTCCCATCTGTATTCTTCCTGATTTGGTCTGGTTTTGGTTCCTTTTTTCGTTAAACAAAGTCTGTGAGATCTAGGAAAGAAAAACCAGACAAAAAAAAGAAGCAATATAAAAAAGAGGGAGGAAGAGAAAATATCTTTTCGAATCAGCCATGTAAGTATAATCCGACGACTGATAAATATTTGTCACTTGGCTAAATTTGCAAGACAAACTGAGCCAAGGCATCCATACGAGACTCTGTCTTGGATTTCCTCGTTATTTCCCTTTTTCCCTAGTTACATTTTCACTTCCGCTCTCTCTTCATTCCCATCCCCAAAATGCACTTTGCCCCGTTCAGAACCTTTCCCATACTTTTTTCTCATTTCGATTTACACAAAAACCACTCCATTGTCCAATTTCGATGGGAGAATGTGAATGCACTATTTCCGCCGGAGCCTATCCCTTCGCTTATCATTTCGTCTGGATCAAAGTGTATAAAATGAGGATGTGCAGGGCTTGAATCTTATCATTCCTTCTTTTTCTTCATTTTTTTCTTGGTTTTGAAAGTTTTGAAGATTTGAAAAGAAAGTGGCTCTTTTTTTGTCGCTCGACATGAAATCGTACAGTTTGAGGAGCTATATCGGCTGTTTTCAGCTTTCCTAACTCTGCTATAATACCACAGTGGGATTACTACGCAATCAGTATTTCCGTTAGTTGTCTGGTTCATTCAGAAAACACCCCTATCCACTCTATTTCCAACTCTGTAATGCACAATTTGTACAACTGCCATCCAATTTCCCGTAGGTATGATCATTATCATAAAGATGGCCGCTAACATCCAATTATCCCCCGGCGTGTTCGTTTTGTCGATCGTCTTGTTTTTGCCAACTACAAAGCCCCCCGTCGCCTTCCATCTCTTCACGTGCATATCAATATAGTCAGAAGTTATCTTCTCAATAACAAAATGAGGAAAATGAGAAGAAAACCCCGGAATCTGTATAGTAGAAGTTAAGATGATGAGTCAGGCAGGGTCTCTGTACTGGGTATTCCATCGTTCCTTTTCTGGTTTTTTGATATCGGCCTTTGTACAAACAGTCATGACACATAAAACAAATTGCCCTTTTTAGAAGTTCTTTGCAGAAGTTTTAAACGAGAAGAACGGGAAGCATGAGACCCCACGAAAACGGTTTTATAAAATTTCTGAACTCTCCAAACTTTGTTTCAATCTTTTTTCCCTATCCTGATTCTCGGATTTTGTGATGTTCTTCCTTTCTGTCGTTTTGCTCTTTTCTCTCGTTCTGTTCCAATATCTCAACAAAAACGTTTTTCAATCGGTTTTTGCAAGACAGACCAATGGTCGGGGGGAAAGCCCATTTTATGATCTTGAGAAACGCCGATATACTCGAAAATTTTTAGTTTTCAGCGTGTTTTGGCTGTATCTGTGAACACAACCACTTGTTCCTCCTAATCCCCAACTCCTAAATGTTATCTCATTGTCACACTTGGCTTCCTCCTTCTCCGCTATGCACGGACCATCTGCTGCATATCAGGTTACTCCTGCGGCGCACAGTACTGCGCGACAAAGCAGAGTTTATGGCAGTAGATCCGGCGGAGTTTGTCGGCCGCTAAGGCTTTCATGTTTACGATGGTCTGCTGATTGTTTATAGTAGTTTGGAGGTTGATAGGAGCTTGTAGTATATCCTACAGTTCCATCAACTTTGTTGCCTTCAGTTTTTGAAGATTTTGATTTTCCAACTGGTCTTCCCAATTTCAAATTATCCCGTCACTAAAACTGAATACAGTACCCCTGTTCCCAGAGACAGATATTTGTTGCCCTTCACAAGTGCACAACCATAATTGGAAATTTGATACCTGGGAAAATGGATTTTTGTTCGGGAATGTTCCCCCTTCTTTTCTTCTTTATCCTTTGCACTGTCTAGCCTGTTGACGGTTAGGCCACACGGAAGAAGTGACTAACCTATGGTGATGTAGGTCTTGACTCTCTTTGAGTCATGAGAAGTTCAGAAGACTTCTTGTGACCCTGTCTTGGGTTTGGTGAAAAACAGTTTCTGAAGTTCTTTTTTGTCGAAAACACGGCTTACTCATACTTCTCATGTGCTTGACCATGTGAGGATTACCGTATATCAGTCAAAAGGAACAGTATGAGCAGTATCGTTGGGGAACATCAACTTTCCACAAATCAGATAACGAGCCAAGTGCAAACTCATCTAGTGAAATTGTATACCTAGGAAGATAAATTTTTTGATAAAATCGCCCCATTACCCGCACTTTTCATTCTAATCATTTTACATGATCTGGTGATGGAGCTTCAGACAGTAAGGGCCAATCGAGAAAACACTCTTTGAAGACTCTCTCTAAACAGTTAAGAAGAAGTCAGCTTACGACGTTTTCTTCGAAACCCCGAAACATTTAGACACACGACACAGCGTCGCATGTGATCCACTTTGTCACGTTACCCAACCGTCTGTTTTAACAACATTCAAAGGCGCTCTAAAAGCCGTCAAAAAATCTTCAGATTATTGCGAAATCAAAACATAACATTGCGAAATCGTAACATTCGCGCAGATAGTGATTTAGGTACCAAAATCATTACAAGTATAGTACTCAACAGGGGTGTGCGGAACCGGAACCGAATATTTCCGAAAGTTCCAGTTCCGAGGGCATTTTTCGTTTTTTTTTTTTCAAAATGGAAATCGGAACTTTTTATCGGAACCTATTTTTTCCGAAACATTTTTCGAGACCTAAATTTCGAATCGAAAATTTCCGAAAGCTCGGTTCCGCACGCCTGGTACTCACTATAGCGACTAAGGATTTGTAAGGAAAATGAACTTTTCCACCAACAGACTCCGAGGCCACGTGAGTTGAGAGAAATTGGATACCTGGGAAAGTAGAGTTTGATAAAATCGTCCCATTACGGAGGGTATACTGTAGATAAATCGCTCTGTTATCGCCGGACTCCATCTGAAAGTGTCGGATGGTCTCCCTTCGCCTGTCGTCTCTGCATTTTCATATTCACTCCTCATCTTTTTCATCCTCGCATAGAGTCTCTGTCAGAGAATGGGTTCGAATTGGGCGGAGACTGTGCACAGTCAGGCGGCAACCCGCATGCCCCGCCCCCCCTCGCAGGGACTTCCTCTCATTCTTCTTTTTTACGCCCGCACTGATCGGTCGGTTTTTTTCTCCTCTCTCACCCATCTACTGGCGATCTTCGCATATATTCATATACACGGATCCACCTCCTCGGACCTCAATCAAAGGGAACGCAGGCTAGTTCCGGGGCACACGGAGCGAGGAAAAACTCTTCCGTTTCAATGAACGGAGAGAACCTCTGGGGAGGGGAGGGAAAGGGCTAATACTCTAGAACAGTGGGGGAACGGGCGGGTTAGGATTCTAGGAACAGTGAACTTCTCAGTTCAGGACAACGCACTTGGAATAGCACCTTAGAAGGAAACAGTATGTATTATTCTTGTCAGTCAAAGTGGCAGTGGGGCGCGGATTTCAACGGGGAGGCTCGCTACGATATCTCGCAGCGAAAACCATGGAACTTTTCAGCGCGTGGTACACTGTAGCTGGCAGCAATTCCTTATTTTCCGGCGTTTTTTGCGGATTTTTGATGAAAATTGGTGATTTGCCATCAGAAAGTGTGAATTGATAGATTTTTATCAAAAATCCGCAAAAAAAACGCCACAAAATAAGGAATTTCTGCCAGCTACAGTGTGCCGCGTTCTGAAAAGTTTCAAGGTTTTCGCTGCGAGATATCGTAGCGAGCCTCCCCGTTGAAATCCGCGCCGCACTGCCACTTCGACTGACAAGAATAATAGCTGTTACGCAGTTCTAACGCGCGGCAGAATGCGCACAGTTCTTTCAATTTTTCGTTTTCATATTTTGTCTACCGAAAACATCACTGAATAGTTGGATTGTCTTGGTCCTCTTGTCAGCTTCCAATGATCAGTCGACGCGTTCAATCCGACAGGAATACTGTCTAGTACAACCAACGCTAGCAATTATGACCAGGCTATCATAGTAATGCGGCTATAGAAATCCCGAATTGCACCCAGTTGTGTTGGATGTTTGAACACGAACAGTTTTCGGTTATCCAGGATGCACTGGTCTGTTTGCCGCTCGTGAACTCATTTAGAAGAGTTTTGAGTTGGATGGGACTCGAAAATCCCTGCATATCTAATTGCTACGGTTTCGGTGGATTGATTTACAAAAAAACCAAAACATTGCAAGACACAGACAGACTTGCATGTGATCCAGTCAGTCGAGTCACTTCTCTTTTTCGACATTGCCTTATGATTGTTCCCAAATTTTGAAAACCTCGAAAAGTGCCGCTCTAGAAACAGTCAACAGAAGCGCAGATGGTCCCGTAGCTACGCTAGGTTCTTTCGGGAACTGTAACAGCTGCGCAGACGCATCCGAGTAGACTTTTTCACTTGCTACGAGCAGCGCATCTAGAAATACACCTGTCTTCTCTCTCTAATTTTTGACAAAAACAGCTTATCCAGTTCGTGAAGCACTCGGGCAGATGTCAACGCAAAACTTTTCTTAAAAATTAGACTCAAAAAAATAAGTTTCTTCCAAGATAGTACAAAATCCGCACTTGTTCGTCTGAAGACGTCTCTTTGCAAAAGCACGCTTACACCAGCTGCGCAACTTGTGAACCGAAAAACCAGCCACAAGTCTTACGAGTGCGGGAAAGACCCTAAATCAAGGAAATGAACTCTTTCAAGATTAGTATAGACCGCGGAAAACCCTCCTTCCTCCTTGCCTCGCCATGTTCTCGCCTAATCCGAACATGACGAGACGGGCTGATAATCTCATGTTTTGCTTCTGAATGAGATGGGAAAGAAGGCGTTACACCTGTTCAAGGAATGTACCGCTTTGTTCCTCCTGGATTTAGAATTGATGTTTGGTAATTTGAAACGTTGATCTGTCAGTTTTGGGTTAGAATTCAACAAAATTTCTGTTGGTTTTCAAGTGTGGTTGAACTTTTGAATACTAGATTCTTGAGTAGCTGGAGTAATGAGTGCCGCAATTGGAATTCAACACTTGATTCTGTCATCCAGACCATAGAAACACCTGGGGGAACTGTTTCGTCACTAAGCGCACACATCTTCATCTCGTTTCTATAGAGAAAAAACAATTAGTGCGCGCTTCCGATATAGTCTCTATTATTGACGCTGGCGTCTCCCCGGGGCCTGCTCCTCCTCCGCAATTTCACTTGTGCTTTGATTTCTGCATGTTTGGTCAGTATGGTCAGCTTCCCTTGTACCAGCTGACAATCGTTTCCTTTTCCGGAACATTCCCATTCTGCTCACTGTTTTCTCTGTGTTCTCGATGTTCAGATGACGTTTTCTGTATTGTTTCCTATTCCGGCGACAGAACAGAACAGAGAATCTTTTCGCCAGCAGACAATTGAAGAAAAAATAGAAGCTGAGAAATCAAAATATGAATGGATACATACAAATCTCCATCTTTTCCTTCCTCTTCCTCTCACTTTCTCCCAGTCGACTTGCCATCTTTCTCCCCGACCTCAAAATACCATTTCAAGCTGATATTGTTATGCAAATTTAGGCAGAGATGAGAGTAAAAAACAAGAAAAAAGAAATAGCAACATAAAAATAGAAGCTAGAGACCACTTTCACCGACTTCTCAGGTTCAAATGAGTCATTTCAGTCGTCGTCCAAGGTTGCTTCAAGACCTTCTCGCCCTTTTTCCACTCGGCCTCAATCCGATTGCCCTACAGCTTTTAATTGGCCGTGAAAATACTATTTACATAAACTAGACCATCGTCATCCTCTCAGTCTTTTACTTCTCATCTCCACTCCGAAACCACTCATTTTCTGCATTTCCCTCATTTCTGAGCTCAAGTTCTTTTTCTTATTTCGCTCGTTTTTTCCTCAATGAGCTCAGTCAGCTCTCAGCTTCAAAAGTGTTTATTTTGGAGAAATTTGGAAAATCAATCTTCCCGTGAAACTCGATACTCTTCCACTTTCAGAATTTTGTTCGCCCTTATGACCATATTTTGTAGAATCTTCTCCAACTTCGTGCAACAACCGTTCTACTGCCACCCATCAACCAACTGGACCACTGGTCCACAACTTCCCAAGAACCATGAGTCGTTCCAACCACCTCATGGTCATCTTCCTTCTGACCTTGACTCTCTCTTTGGAGCTGCTGGCTCGACCTGGACAGCGTGAGTAAGACCTAAGACACATCAAAAATCTGCTGAAGAGGGCAACCCATAATGCAATTTCTCAGTGACATGAATACATCCGGCAACATATACGAAGCACTTTGCAAACAATTCTCTTTTTGTCTTTTGTCCTTGGATTTGTTGCATGGCCTGCTTGCTAGTGTTGCCAGACGGATTAGTTTTTTTTGAAAAACGTCACTTTTAGAAGTCAAAGTGTTCTTTCGATCTTTTTGCGTGGGTCGGAGAACATGAAGACTTAGAATGTAATACATTAGGAAAAACGTCGTCTTATAGGTCTAATTTTTCACTTCAGATCAAGCCAATCGCTCTGACAACACCAACCTGACCCAAGAGATCCTCAACACCATCAACGACCCGGACGTCGCAGCTCCCGCAGAGAAGGAACTGAACGGCACGGATTTGGAAGGGTCAGTGACATATGTTTTGTGCGCATCATTAGGAAAATGCGGCGAGATGTGCCGCGCGCCGGGGGCCAAACCGATGGCCGACCTCTGTGCGTCGTTTTGATAGATACAGCTGCTGCCCCTGGACCGCCAGCACCGACAACCACCCGTCGCGCACGCCAATACACCAACACACCTTCCCGTATTTCTTTCCGCCTTCTCCTTCTTGCCAACCGTTTTTTTTTGAAAGTTTTTAGTCCAAATTTGCAAGTGCGAAACATTTGTCACCTCACCTCGTCTCATTTTTCTACATGAAAAATGAGGAAAAACGAGTAGAGTAGGCGGAATAGATGAATGAGTGAACGAGTCCATTTGCCGGCTAGTTTTTTTGCTAAATTTATCTCCTCCCCAGAGGAAAAAGTGACAAAAAAGTAGCTTTCATCAGTATTCTCACCCTTTGAGTCACTTTCTTTCAAGAGGCAGTGTGAACCGTGAACCGCCGGAAAACGAGAAGGAAAACAATTAGATCGCTCGCTCTTTACCCACTTTAATCTAGCCCCTAAATCTTTTTCCTTCGTTCTTTCCTTACTTCTTTTTGCTATTTTTTTCTCAAAACTAGACGAGACGCAAAAAAACGGGTCACAACACATAGCGGCTCGTCCGTCTAACACGTGCGAATCATGTGCGACCTTTTCGCTTCCTTCCCCAGTTTTTGCAGTTTTTGCTTGAATTGCTTCGCATCCGTATTATGTTTCCTAAACACACACTTTAGTGGGACAAGGTGAAACGGGGAAGGAGACTAACGACCCGCATGAATTTTTCAACAAACCAATCATGTAGGCCAGAGAAACAAAAAGATATTTGGAACAGATCTTCTCAACGTTGAAGTCTGTTTAGTTGACATAGACATACATAAAAAGTGAGAATTTTCGAAATTTCCCGACCACTAAAACAGAGCTTTTTGTGTGTTTGTGTCGACGGCACCAAAGCGTTGGCGTAGAATTGAACAATAGCCGAAACCCGAGCCTCTTCAGCTGTTTGTGCTGGCTGCTCTGTTCTGAATGGTGTCGTAAAGAGCATGTGAACCCGAGTCTATCTAGTCCAAACCACCAGATCTGACAGCTGAAACATGAATCTCTAGATCTCTTTGGCGTGTGCACCTTTCTGATGTTTGCTTCATGTGGGAAACAAATTCTTTCATCCACCAAAAACCAACCTCTGTTGGAAATCGAAGCCTTCAATCGCAAATTGCACCTTTCTGTTTTGTTTCTGATCTGTTAACACACCATTTGTATGTCAGATTCTTGTGATCTATCATATTTTGTTTACTCGTCAAAACACGATCAGTATATCTTCTATGATTCATTCAATTTTAGCGCCGTCAAAAAAGTATTATGACTAGTGAATACGTCGCTTTTCCGCTTTCCGTTCGCTTGTTTTCCAAGTTTTCGCTTCAATTCACATGTTGTTCCATTCGCCTCTCCATCTCGGCCACCTTTCCGCCTTTCCTTCAATTTTTTCCAAATGACTGCCCAACTCTCGAGTCGTTTTTTTTCGTATCTTTGACTGGTTGCTTGGTTACTGGTGACTGGTTACGTAGCCGCTAGACAGGGAAAAACATCCTGATTAGCAGGAAATGAGGCAGGAAGTATTGGCTATGATACTGACTCAGTATCACACAATTTCCTACTGATACAATTCCCATAGCGCCAAAAACTGCAACTATTCTATCTTTTCTATAAAAAAAACTAATCGCAACAATAAGTTTGTCTTTTCAGCATGGATGAAGAGGGAGAATGGGTTGAGCATGCTCGTCCTGAGGAGATCGAGGAGGCCAAACACCTTCTCGACAAGACTCCCCATGCTGACTTTTCCCTGACCTACAAGCCGCTGATGTTCACTATGCTGATCATGTTTGTCACTATCATCAAGCCAAGTGAGTTCAAGCTTTGTGTAAATGTTTATTACTCTCTACAAGTTTCAGCTCTCCATTTCCGCTTCATCCGCAAGGTTCCGGAGTCCGTCGTCCTGATGGTTTATGGAGTTATCGCCGCGTTCGTCGTCAAGTATCTATTCAAAACCGATCCCGGACAACTGGACGCCTACCTCTTCTTCATGATTCTGTTGCCAGCGATTGTCAACGACGCCGGAATGTCGATGCAGAAGAAGTTCTTCTTCCAAGCTCTCCCAAAGATTGCTTTGTTCGCCGTCGTTGGAACTGTTCTTCACGCCGTCGTGTTCGCTATCACCCTCTACGCTGGCGAGAACTTCTTCTCCTTCCGCCCAGGATTCCTCCATCTGCTCGTCTACTCAACGCTCATCAGTGCCGTCGACCCCGTCTCTGTTCTCAGCACTTTCGCGGAGCTCGATGTCAAGCGCAGCTTGTACATCCTCGTGTTCGGAGAATCTCTGCTTAACGACGCCGTCACTATCGTCCTCTACCGCACCTCCATCGATGTCATCAAGAATTCGGATGCAACTGAAGCTGACCTCACCATCTGGGGAGTGGCTCTCACCTGCGCTTACCAATTCTGCATCATCTGCTTTGCTGGAGTTCTCATCGGATTGTTGTTCGGACTGATTGGAGTTTACGTTATGAAGTACTGTAAAAAAAGTACATTCCACCTAATTATGTTTATTCTAGGGGTTTCGTGGGTCACCAGATGAGTATGCCAGTCTTCCAACTCTGCTTCCCATATTTCTGCTACCTTTTCGCGGAGACAATGCACTACTCCGGTATCCTCGCCTCTGTGACATCAGCGGCCATTATGGCCTACTACATGCCTGCAAATGTCTGTGTCGAGATGGAGTTTGCGTCGTTTACTTTCTCCAAAACTGGATCATCTATGTTTGTTGCTCTGTAAGTTAACTATACCAATCTGAGTGTTTTCCAGCAGCGAGTCGTGCATCTTCTTCTACCTCGGAGTTTCCATCGTCAGCTTCTCCCACGCTATCGACTACTGGTTCATTGGATTCACCCTCGTCTTCTGCTACATCTACCGTTTCTTCAGTAAGTTTTCCGTTTTTTAATTCTAGTCTTACAAATTTTTCAATTTCAGTCAGCGTAGCCCTTGCCAACTTCTACAACCTGTTCGTCCCCAACAAAAACAAGATTCCATTCAAAGACCAGGTTATTGTCACTCACGCCGGAATCCGAGGAGCTGTCTGTTTCGGTCTCGTGCAGATCATCGACGAGAGAATCATCCCTGCCAAGGCTTACTTTGTCACTGGAACAATGACCATGATCTTCTTCACATCGGTCTTGCAGGTGTGCTACAAAAATTTAGAGTGCCCCTATAGAGCCTGTTTTAGGGTTGCACCATCAAGCATCTGATGCGCTTCCTCAGAATCCCTGGTGACGATGGAATCAAAGAAGAGGATACCATGGCTTTCAAGTGGCTGTCTCGCTTCAATACCAAGTACCTCTCTAAGATCCTGAGCTCCAAAGACACATGTAAGAGCGTTCGGTTCAAAATTCATTAAAAGCTTAACGAAAAAATTGTAGACCTGCCAACCGACGAGACCTTCCGCAACTTGGGACTCCCGAAAGCTGTCAGCACGGCTCTCCGTATTGGCGAACGCAGTCACACTGACCTGTGCGTTTTCTATCATTCGCAAGTGTTCTAGTTTATCAATTTTCAGCACTCGTCACGGAGAAGTGTCTGTTGTCCCTGCTCCAGTCTCTGTTGGCCGCCCGACTGTGTCTCCATTCATCGACCTGATGAACGTTGAGGAAGACAACCGCCCACTGTCCACTGGAAGAAGAACCCCTGTTGCCAGAAACCCATCTCGCTACTCTCGTCACTTCATCTACACTGCTGCCGACTTCGACAATCACCTCACCTGCCCAGTCAGCGGACCGAAACGCCCACCATTCGACCCGAACCGTAAGTTTTGAAACCAAAAACGCATCCTGATTCACGACATGACTTTTCCAGAGCTGTACAACAACCAGAACACTATCAGCAACCCGATGGACGCCGACAGAGCCCGCTGCATCAACCGCCGCCACAACAGCATGGGAGCCGAGAGCATTGAGCTGAAGCACCTCACCAAGTCCCTGCCGCTTGAGAAGAAACGTGAGCATCTACTTTCTGTTCCTCACATTTGACTGTAGTTGTGTTTGTTTTACAAGGTGTTCAGGGTGACCGCGTTATAAGTGTTTAGGGTGACCGCGATATAATTGGCTAAAAATTGGCACAGAGTAATATATGAACTCCAATATGAAGGATTCAAGAGGTGACTATATGAAGCTCAAAAAGCTTAGCCCAAAAAACCTCTCGAATCCTTCATATTGGACCCCAACCAAAATCTGTGCCAATTTTTTGCCACTTATAACGCGGCCACCCTAAACACTTCCCTTGTTAGTGAGTCGCACCATCAATACTGGAACCAAACGTTTTGTGGTCAACCCAGATGATCTGATTCGCGAGGAATCTCCATCTACTACCACCAAGAAGACCGCCACATTCGAGGACGACGAGATTTCCAAGATCGACGACTCCGAGTGATTGTCTCCTGATTGCCTTCTGTTGTTCGTTTCCACTTCTCAGCTCGGGTTATCGTTTGTCCCCTTCTGCCAGTTTCTCAATTCTTTCCTGCTTGGCCCCTCATCCCCCTTCTCAGCTAGGTTTTTCCCTTTAACTTATCGTGTTTCTTCTGGTGTAGCTTTCCTGTAATCCACATGACAAATACCCGTTTCCTCCCGACGATCCCTTCTCTTTTGAAACTCTTGCGGTTTTGAGCGTCAGGAATTATGCCGGCGGCGGTTAGCCTTTGAACCTCTGAACATCCATTAGTCACCCTAACCAAAGACGCTATGATTTCTGATGACTACCCTGTTTTTGATGCCTTGACAGTCTTTTACCCGATTCATCAAGTATTTTCTGATTTCTCAAATGCACTGACAAATGTTCATGCATAATGATCAGTAATTACGGTAAACTCTTCATTTTCACTTGTTTCAATGTTAATTTCAAATGTTTTAGTTCACTTTTTTCATTTTCTCTCATTGTCAATCATTTTCCTTGTTCTCTCGATTCCTTCCTCCAAATCATCACTTTACAGCTGTGTTCGCTCTTCTTCCCTTTTCGGTTTCTTTGGAGGTCTGAAAGTTTTCTTCCAGACCTCTGCAAAACACGCCGAACTGTGGAATCTGTAATAGTTTGATGTGATTCCTTATTTTCCGGTCTTTTTGTAATGTTAATAATGTTCGGATAAACTTGTGTGTACATAGAAAAAACGAACCTGTAGAAGATAGTGAGTGGGGAGCATCCTCTGACAATGATTGCCCAGTAGTACGAGCCATAAAGATCAATCATTTGGTCATTGATTCCAGCTTTTTGTGCTTCGAAGATATTCATGAGGAACTGAGCACAATTCATCATCAAGAGCATTGTGACTACCTGGAAAGCTGTTTGTTGTTCACTTTCTTCTCCCATTTCCGTTTCCCAGTTGGAGTTGAAAGGTGACTCACCTGTTTTCCTGGTTTGTACCTGAGCATGTGGAGATTATTTTCCTCGAGTCGGAGTCTAGCAGCTACAATAATCAGTCCGCTTTGTAGGGTGACTTGGACCAGTCGGAGGGCGTTTGTGATGAAGATCACAAGCGGCAACCCGATTGACATGTTGTTGACAAACGAGAGGATCCCTCCGATGGAGAAGATGAGTTCTCCAATCAACCCCACAACTAGAAGGATTCTATCGAGAAGTTCTGCATTGTCGTCTTCCTCATCATCATCTTCCATGAGGAATTTCAAAAACTTCATCCTCCAGAATGCAAATACAACGAGGAATGTTGATACAATGAAAAACGCCATGTTTGTGCAAGCGAAAATCTGAAAAAAAGGAAAATTGTTTCGCAATTTTTTTGAGAACTGTCAAAAACTAACCCATTGCGCAACATTTTTGTCGGAAGCATACGCATTGAACAAAGCAATGGCAATGATTGTGACAATGATGCAGGCAAATCCAGCAAAAAGTCCTTCGGCAGTTCTAGAGCAGTCAATTTTCAGAATACTTCTCTTTCTCATCTTCTTTTCCATCTGAAACATCATTGAATGGGGTCGAATGAAAGTGTGATAGTGAAACATACCTGTTCCCTCTTGTATCTCTCAATGTTCGTCCAGAAAACGAAAGCAACACCAGCACAAATCAGAGAGTACTCTACGACGCAAGTGTACATGAACTCATTGTATCCGTTGAACAGACACAAAACTCCTTTGCATGGCTCCTCGGCACTGTCATGACCTGAATTGCTACTTGAAACTGGGGGAAAAGGGGAAAAAACTAACCATGGGCAGCAGATTCATTCATATGCTGGACGTGTCGGATCTCTTTGATTGTCTCAACTTCCTCGTACAGAATGTATCTCAACCACATCCATAAATTAGTTCCGGTAAGGTGCATCAAACCAAAACGAGCTAGATTTCCATCTCCGGTGAAGATTATCTGAATCATGGCAGTTCAAGGGGTTCAGATTGAAACAACTCACTTTTCCATTGCAATACACAAACCACATTTGCACAAAAATGAAAACAGCAGCCATGAAGTTTAGGATGTCAGAGCTGAAACCAACTTCAATTGTAGGTAAATATGTAGCTATTTGAAAACTTACATGGCACTGCACTCTCCCTCATTTGAACTCCAACCCAGAAGACAAATTACAAAGATCAGAAGGTAATACACGACACCAATGATTCCGAACACTGAACCTTCTCATTGGTTCTTGGTTTTCAGAAAAAACTCACCAACACACCCTAATCTAAGATACAAACTGCCTGTAGATGTGTTCGCTAGAACCTCTGGTTCACTTCCCTCACTGATTGCACTGTTTCTCATACTTTGCCGCTTCCGTTTGATGGTAATGTGCATGTTGTGAACCAAGTAGGAGCAGTACCCAATGAAGAGTATTGAACCACCGAGAAGCCATGTTCCCAGGACCTGAATGTTATGAAATTGTTAAAAAAAAACATAAAGGTGTTTTATACCAGGTCTTTTACAGTGATTTTTTCTGTGTTTCCCGATTCCGATATAAGATTTGATAGCTCTATTGTGATACCCGCGATGACAATGAGAAGGGCGTAGAAACATGTGAATAATCGGAAAATGTACGACCTGAAAAGTTGAAAAAAGACCTTTAAAGTCAAAAGTTTCGCAATACCTTGACTCTTTGTTGGATAACCATAGTTCATGTCGTGATGGATAGCGAAATTTCACATTGCCGACAGGTTCAGTGCTCGTCGAGCAGTTGGAAGACGTCCTATCAATCAATTGGAATGCCTCTTTTTGCTTTTCCAAATTCATCTAGCTCCTAGCTACACAGGACTAACTGAAACAAAAGCGGGAGTGCACGGGTTCAGATAAGGTAGCGATGACACAAACAGGAAGGAATCGGAGGTAATGGAAATGCGTGGCACCAGGAGTGGGAGGAAATTGAAGCGAAAGAAGAAAACGATGACTGGACACGGACGGTACTGATAAATTGGGGTGTGTTAGTGTTAGAACCAACCTCATGGCAACTTCAATTCTTTTCCTCGAGTATCAGCCGGGACGAATAAATATTCCTTTTATCGGCAACGCGGAATACTATGATCGTGAATGCAAATAGAAAAGCGAAATGGACACGCCGACGATGGTGTCAGCCAGTGTACGATTGAGTAAGGTATTGTGTGCTTTTGCATGATAATCAACTCTTTTTGCACTATCAAACATATCGAAATCGAGTGGAAAATAAAAAATAGAAATTTGTTTTATTAGTTCAGAGAAGTCAAAGTAAAAGGGAAGCGAATACATCATCAGCGAACATGTTTTCATGTGTTTTTTGTCAAATTTGATTTGAAAATATGAGAAAATAAAGTAAAACTAGTCAAGAAGCACAGTAACTTTGTCGGTACAATAAACGGAGACCTAGTTTTGATGGCGAGTTTCAAAAAAGGAAAGGTTTTGTGGTAGAAAAAGAGAGGGTGACACATGGCGACTGCCAATCCCATCATTGGAACATTTCGTGGCAAGGGGTTAGAAACGAAAAGAAGGAATTAATCAAAATAAGGTTCTCTAGAAGAAGAGAATTAGGAATAGTGAAGAAAAAGGGGAGATATTGTGACTAGAGAGCAAGGGAAAGCTGCCAAGTGGCGAAGAACAGGGACAGTTGTTCAAACAATGTGCTCCCGCCGGGTCGTTGTTGTCGTGGTGGTCGTGGTTTGTTGGACTTGTCCATTTGCCAGGTAGCTATCCTGAAGTTCCACCAATTAACAATAGAAGGCTTGTTTCGATGGTCATACCTCGGTGCTCGGCGAGTCCTGTTGTCTTCTGTCTCCGTAGTCTTGACTTCCTCGCACACTGGTTCCTTGGTTTTGGGAATGAACGTGTATTTGTTGCGGTCGCATTGGCTCTTGACGTGGTGGTTGTTGGATTGGCACCGAAATGTTGCGGATTTGTTCTTGAGAAGTTTGGCTCTCATTTCTCTTCGAGAGAATGCCAACAGGCTTTCGGGAAGCAGTGGAGCTAGTCCATTCCTCACTTGTCACTAGAGGTTGATCGGATCCGTGATCAGATCCTGCTTTCTTTCCTCCATTTTGAAACCTGCAAAATAGAAACAGTTCGTTAGAGAAAAACAGGTGATTCAACTCACTTCCTTGTTGTTGAAGAGTTCGCATCATACGTGTTGTTTTCGTAGTACTTGTAAGTCTCTTCTTCTTTTTCGGTAGCTCTGTTGAGCACTCTGAAGCAACTAAAAAGATGCATTGCAATGGTATAGTCAGAATAAAGAGTCTCACATCAAGTAAGCCAGGATGAGGCAAAGAATGAGGAGGAGCGCAATTCCGAGAAGGCAGCCAAGAACGATGGTCCAAGTTCGGAAAGCATAGGCCACGCCCTGGAAAAGCAGAAGTTGAAACAAGGAAAGAAGATGCGAAAGTGGAAGAGAGAAGACGAAAGGATTACCCAGTTACTGACAACCACTGCGGCGGCGCAGGTCCCGTTGTAAACTCCATGAGTACAAATTGTGCAGTCAACAACCTTAGAAAGAACCATCAAAGTTTGGAATAAGAAAAGAATCAACTAACCTGTGTTCTCTGAGTGTTCCATTTACAAGCCGAGAATGTAGCGGTTCTGTTGCTGTAGCAGATGACTCCCTGGTTGGACTGAGCATTGGTGTTATTGCAGTTCAGGTCACAAAGTGGTCCCATGAAGTTGTTGATGCACTGCACGTTCAAACTCATTTGAAGTCTGAAAACAATTCGAAGGGATTCTCAAAAATGAGAACACCATGCTTACTGTGTCTGTTGATTGAGTCCAGTAAGAGTCAAAGTTTGAACTCCTTGGCCTTGAACAGCGCTGTCAGTGTTGAATTTAGAAATGTCTACTACAAATGAGTCCACTAGAGCCAAGTGATTGAAGAACAGAAGCTGTCCGCTTGTAGAATCAATCACGACACCAAGATGTTGCACGAAAACGTCAATTGCAACCTAATTTGAATTGCTGGGTTTTCAGTTTCAGACAGAAGATTTCTTACTGGTTTAGTAGCCATGTAAAAGGTGTACTGATTGGTCCAGTTTCCAGTTGTCATGATTCCGTTCCCTGGCACCGGATAGAAGTTTGATTGTGTGTATTGAATGGATTGGCTGTAAATAGATCCCTTCAGTTGTACATTCCCTATTTCCCTGTTGTTGTTTCCGTTTGGTATCGGTTCGGTTCAGCCGAGGACGGTGACTCACTATCAGTTAAGACATTAGTCACCCCCAACGATCAATATGCAAATACACACATGCGTGCACACACACCCGCGTATACCACATAACAATCCTTATTACCAACCCCGTACACCTTATCGTCTCTTAGCCTTCCTCCCGCTACTCTTATCAGGCGACCTGGAGCTGCATATGGCAACAACGAGCTAGAGTCTCTGTTAAAGTCAAACAGAAACACACAGGCGCACACTGGTACAGAATAGATAATAGAGGCTTAGGTTCGAACTGAACTAAAACAAAACTCACTCGGCGCATGAGATAACAAGGACAAAACTGAATTGACACTGGTTTTGTTGATTGCTTGGGACGAAGTTGCAGTTGGAGATTGGGCAGTTACAGGTGGTTCCGTTGGGAAGTCGGAGTGCGGAGTTTGTGTAGGAAATCAGTTTGAGGTCTACTTCAGCACCCATCAAGTTGGAAGCGCTGGTATCCAAGACCATGGGGTTGTTAGAGAACACGGATCTTCCGGAGGTCTGCTGAAACACACAATTTCACAATATTGCATTTATTTCTCAATTCTCACCCCTCCCATCTGTCCTCCAAATCCAGATTGTTGTCCACCGTACCTTCCATACTGCTGGTTGTACTGGTAGCCAGAAGCACCCCCGTAACCATAAGCTTGGCCTCCTAGCTGAGTACCGCGGATGCTGAAAAAACCCAACACGTGTTCAATGAGTCATGTATTCATTCTCATGCTCATTCTCATTTCCGCCCGCATTGTTTTACAATGTTAGTCATGCACGCAACCTTTCACTATCGTTTTTTGAAAAAGGGATAGGATAGCTTCGGATTGAAAAGAACAATGAAGGACAATGTGACATGCTGGATAGGTAAAATCACTCCAACTTACTTCTCCTGAATGTTGATGGTTCGTTGTTCATTGAACTGCCCTCCGAAGTTTCCACCTCCACCTCCTCCAACAACTGGACCGGGTCCGACGACGATGTGACTCTGTTGATACCTACTGAAATGGATTGGAATGATTGGGATAGATGTGAACACACGGTACAGAAAATAAGGTGATGATGGTCACTCAGTTCTCAAAGTTTCTCAGTTTGGTTTTGGTTTGATTTCACTTTTCAATTAGAATTGCCTCCGTTTCCGCAATTTTATTGCTTCTCAAAATCGTAACGTGCAGTATTGACGTAGCGCGTGACTGCGTGGCGGTAAGGAAAAACGCGGATACCAACATCAGCGTTATCAGGCTGTACATGCTCATCAAGAAGAAAACAAGGTTGTAAAGAAGAAATTGAGAATTGGTGGAAGGGACTGAAACTAAACTTGGGAAAAGTTCCACGTCACATTTTAAGTAGATTAGAAATTGAAAGTGCAAATCTAACGTGTCGTTTTTGAAATTGAAGTTTGGTAAGGTAACCACAAAACTTAAGAAACTAGAAAACCAAGCCAACCAAATTTAACAGAAGTTACATGCACAGAAACGTTCTCAACATACTAACCTCTGCAAGCCTCCGGATTGTTGATATCCTCCTCCAGACTGTTGAAATCCTTGCTGTCCACCTTGAAACGAGTTCTGCTGGTACTGTGAATGTCCGGATTGGGATAGCAACCCAAGAACGATTAGTAACGCGACACTTCGCATCGCTCGAGTACGGACTGAAAAATCAATAGATAGTACTAGGGCTCTCAGGAAGAATGGACGAGAGAAAGAGGCTAGGGGCGAAGCGAGGGAAAGAGGTGCGATGTTATCAAATACGGCGAAAGGCGTCTCACACTATCAGCACCATCCGTCGCTTGTGCCCTCACGACCGCCCACCACCCTTCCTTCCGAGGCCCTTGCTTGCAGGTGAGAAAAGAGGGGACTGTTGTCGGACGGTTAAAGGCGACGTGGAGGAAGGGGGAAGGGCTTGATACATAAATAAGGTGTACGCAAGCCTTCCTTGTATTTGTATTTCGGGCCCCGACGAATGGCGTGTTTGAACGTGTGAATCACTAGGCTGCCTAACGTGCTTTCTGGCGGCATGACCTTTCGGGATGAAGGCTTATTACAGCTGTGAGGAGGTAGCCGACAGGTAAAAAGAATCAACTAGGTGCAAATGAATGAAAAAAAACATGTCGGACTACCAATCAACTTTTATTTTTGAAAAGTATAGAAGACAAAGTGTAAAAAATTACCGAGAATCGAGGGACGAGGAGCGAGGAACGGATAACCTTGTTTAGTGAAAACAATTTTGATGAAAACAGAACAGAACATGCAGAATCAAAGAATACCCAGAATGTCAAAAAATACGAGATTATAATGAAGATCAACGATTGAGGGTTCAGACACGTGCAATCCTTCTTGGTTGTGGTTCCACCCACTGGTTTCGTAGGGAGTCCTGAAATATGATGCACACTCTGAATTCGAGAGCTATGAATCACTCACTTCGTCGTAAGTTTGATTTTCTAATCCTTCCCTATTCACAAAATACGGGGACCTCGCCCTACTGTCTTCTCGTTCATTAGTGTTCCGAGAATCCTGTTGCCTCCGGTACTGCTGCGTTTGCGGCGTTTTCCGATTGATATCCCCATCATAAAGCTCTCGGTTTGCTCTCGGCTCATTCTGGACGATCCAGTCGCCGTCTTCGCTTCTCTTTGTGGTATGTTGTCCCCTAAAATACGCATCAAATATGGATGATTGTCTTGGCGGCGTAATGCAAATACCGGTAATCCTGCTTTGCGGATGCATAAAAAAGGATTTGAAACTGAATCAAACTTACGAAAAGATTCCACAACACAATTCGAGCACTGCGAGGACCAGGAAGATGGCGAGAATAGCAATGATGATTGCAAAACTGATCATAAGCCAGAAATACGTGTTTTCGGCGGACTAAAACAGAACAATTTACAGAATCTAAACAGGACGCCTCACCGAAGTGCAGTTGACATTTGGAGACCATGTCGACGACGCTGGTTGGTTATAATATGAACAATCATCTGAAATTTCAATGGTTCCACATGTTACAGAACTTCAAACTAACTAGGATTGACATTTCCACTATTGCAGCACACTTTCTGGCCATTGCTACCACAGGTATAACAGTAATACGAATCATCTGTTGCAGTGCACTGCTCATTGCAATTAAAGCCGTACTGATTGACTCCAGTGCATCTTCGAGACAATGTAGTGGTGAGAGCCCTGAAACTTGTTCGATTCTTAAGATTTTGTGGAATTATCCTCACCAATTGTTGTTGCTGGCTTGCACATTCGTGACTACGTTAAGATTGTTGCCATCTGCAGCTGATTTAGCTTGAGTTTGAATCAGGAAAGTGTCTGAGTATGGTCCAGACACGGAACATCTCATTGACAAGATTCCAGTTAATGAAATGAAATCCTGAATCATAGAAGAGAAGAATGAAGTAACCTTGTTCCAAAGAGAGACTCACTGTTGGAGAGGAGATTTGGAAAGAACTAGTGTTCGTCAAGGCGATACTATAACTTTTGGCATCAGTTTCCTTCAAGAAATATGTAGTTTGGCTGGAGTAGCTGCAAACAAGAACAGTTACTAACTAGTTGGAAAAAGTTCACTCACTTTGAAGTAGATAGTTGGAGGAAGAACTCGACATCAACACCGAAGCAATTCGGCAAAAACGTGTTGATTTGGTTGCCAAAGTTGATATCTATCTCGGCAACGTCGATTTGAACGAGACTATGTGTGCATTTCTGAACAATTAGAGTATACTGAAGTAGGAGATTCGAAATGAGACTTACTGTAAGGAAGAAAAGAAGAAAGATTGTGTTAATCACCCTTCGAAAAGCCATTCTGTGCGGATTGAAGTGAAAAAGTGGGAAGAGTATCGCGCATCAGACGATAATGTTTTCGGAGAACAAAAGCGAAAACACAACACGGACGAGATGGGGGTACCGCTTCGATAGTAACTATCAGTTGGGGGCCACGCGGCTCGTCTTCTTCCTTCGTCCAGCCCTCTCCTCTCTGTGTCTTCCTCTCTATTTGTCTTGTTTACACACTGTATGACCAGAAACGAAGGCGAGAAAGGAGGGGGGAATGCAGCAGAATTTAGGCAGTTTATCGTTTAGCGGAGCTGCACCGTGTTGTCGTTTTATGGTTTACGAGTCATCTATGTGGTCTGAATTCTCTCTTCATTATCATCTCTATCTAGCTTGATTACACTGAAATGCACGCAAGAAAGGGGAAAGAGGGAGGGAGAAGAAAGAAACACATGATCCTGAACTTCAGTCTCCGTTAGGCACCGTTTCGGGAGAAAGAAGAAAAACGGAAAAGCCAACTTGGGCAAGGTAACATGAATCATACTTGAGTATTTGCTTGAAGACGGCAACTTTTGACGACAGTTCAGTGCCAACAAGAAAAGTTATAGTCGTTGTCGTTATCATATCAGTTTGATGAGAGTAAACGTGAACATATGACAAAATGGTTCTCAAACAGACTCGGAATTGAAAAAAAAGTGGGGAGACTTGTGGAGAGACGGTGGTGAACAGTTGCATTCAACTTGCGGCACAGCTGTTGAGACAGAAACAATAGTGACAAGAGTAAGACAGATAATAAGCTTAAGAAGAGACACGACACCGCAGACAAGGTCAGTCAGTATAAGTTAGTTCTGATCCTTTTTATGCGTTCTCTTCTTTCGAAATGGAACTAGAGCGCCGCCTTCATTAGACGTATTCCATTCGTTCCTTCTTTCCTATCAATCCCGCCAGACCATATTTCTTTCAAAATGGTATGAGACAGAAGTTGGGCGATTCCCTCTTCTCGTCTCTATAATTAAACGTAGAGATAAGGACTCCTCCCTGAGATAATTACCACGTTTCCGTGTCATCTGTTCTGACGTTCCCGTACTTGTCTCGAGTGTTTCAATACTTCTCTTGTTTCCATTGTTATCATTGTCTAATCAAATCATTATCATCATTCATTACAGAACGGACCTGTACCTCTACACCCAAAACCTGTCGGTTACTTAATCTTCCCGCCAGTGCGCAACGGAGCATGTTTGCCGCATCGACCCTCTCGCCCTCTTCACTTTCTCTGCGTCTCTCTTCTCTGGCCGGTTCTCTCACATGTTTTGGTCAATAACACTACTTTCGTTTGCATTTTCACTCATTTTCACTCATTCTTTCTCGTTCTTTTTCATGTTTTTGTTAATTTGAGATAAAATTTGAAACTGTGTGAGTTTTCAGATCTTCTTTGTCTTAAATTGTGAAAAAATACATGAAAAATTATTAATCCATCTAATTAATAATTCAAATGGCACGATTTTTGTTTTAAATTGGCTGTTTCTTGCGTGGGAAAGAGAAAACTACCAGTTTCTTTTAGCGTCTGTATCGAGACAACTCAATTGAACAATTTTGCCACTCTTGTCGCTTTTTTTGTGATTAGCTGCGTTTGAGACACTGAAAACTGTTATTTTCTAACAAAAGTAGCTACACAATTCTCTCGAAACTTTGCTAGGTATGTTTTTCTTCTCGTGCGACGTCAAAATGTTCCTCAGCCGTTTCGAAAAACAGACACGACACCGTCATCAATAATCATGTCTGATCATGGCTTTTCGTCTAACGACGTCGTGTCTTCCGTCGTCTACTAGTTCCCCTTCTCCTCCTCCATGTCCCATTCTTCTTCCACTCTCCATCCCAAATTTCGCTGCTCATTGCTGCTCAGTCGCCTATTGATTTTCGTCGTCTCTGCTTTGGTGTTAAGTGAGTCGTCGTCTCTCGGCCGCCAAGACATGCATCGCATTGGCTTTCACGCACACATATCCCATCTGCCCTTTTTTGTTGCCGCCATCGTGATTCTCATCGGGCATCGGGGCATCACTGGCAGCCGTCACTCTCTCTGACTCCATTTCTTCTCCGAATGCGCTCTTTCCTCTTTTATTTTTTCCTCGTTGATTGAATTATTCCATCCCTCGACTCGTCCCTCCTCTTCCTTTTTTTGCTTCCTAACCTTTTTTTTTGTTCAGACAAGGGTATGAGGTAGAACCGAGTGGATCCACACGAAATCGAAGCGTCGCAACAAGAAACAATGAGCTCGACGCCGGGATCCTCAACGATTCGTGATCTGGTCACTCCGAAGAATTGTAATTGGGACTTCGAGTCGTTCAATCAACCAGGTGCGTTTTACGATTGCGGAAATGTGTTCCGAATAGTGTTTTCGATAGCCATCAGAAAACCGTTGAGAGAGACAAAAACAAGAATAAAAAACAATACTGTCAGGCTGAATCTGGGTTGCGATTCTTGTGATGTTTGAGCTATTTCTGCTCACTGAGCCGAGTAATAAGATTATGACGAAGTTGATATGTCAGAAACATTTCGCGACACATTCGCTCGTTGACTTCCGATCTTACTACTCTTTCGTGATGCTCAAAACTTGATCCGTCTTCACATTTAGCCACAAATTATCATATTTCATCTTCCAATCCTTTCCTCCCTTCAATTTTCTTCACACGAATGCTCGAATTTCAGAAAGAAACACCGCCAAACAACCGGCATGCAATTGTGTGGCCGAAGCGATTCGACGCGTGACTGCTCTACGGAAATTGGCGACACAACAAGGTAGCCATAACACAAATTCCACTGAAATCGCAGCTGGAAACCAAGTAAACTACAAAAAACAAGAATGCTTTTCTCAGATGGAGATGGATTCACAATGGTGCAAAACAACGAGGTGAAGTGGGCGAAACTCTTCATGGAGTTCATCATTGGAACCGCTTACTGCCAGTCTACCAAGTGTCAAGGTACAAAAAAAGGAATAGGAATTCTTGAGCATTTCAAATCTTTCAGCTCACTCGGACGACATGATTTGGTACGTGCACCAGGCAAAACTCACAAACTCATTCTACATGGGGGTAAGCCAACCAATAGCAGATCGAAAACATACCGTTGGAAAGTTTTTTCAGAGTCAGAACCAAAATTTGCTGCAAGTCTTCCGTCGACACAGCAAGAATCAGCCGACGCCCTGCGATGACAACTACAACTGGGAGGAGACTGTCTGCCTCAACATCATCATGCAGCAGGTGTGGTTATACTAACAGTTTTAGTGTTTACTTTCTGTCTTTCAGATCGACTTCTACGTCACGTGCGCCGTTTGTACCAAAACTGGACCACAGAACCTTCAAATAATCCGCAAAAACTGTCAGAGAGTGTTCCCCTCGCCGAGTCGTCGTCGGATGGACAGTAAAGGAGAAAACGAGGAAATAACATATCCGAAACTATATTTTGCAATCGACGGTTTTGAAGAGGTATATTTACTAGAACATTCTCTCCCTCTAATAGAAAGATTTGTATTCAGATATTCAATGATGTGATCGTCCGCGACGGAGAATGCGTCGTCGTCGAACTGGTGGCTCGAGATCGTCAGAGAACACGCGAGTCCGTCGTGTTCCTCGGTTCCATTCGCTACGAGATTCTGAAACAAGTGTACGACACAAAAGCGTCTTCCACGTGGCAATGGGCTCAGAAGCTGATGAAAAGTGATCGTCGTCAGGAGTTTGTACGAATGCGCGGACCGCAGGGAAAAGGATTTGCGGAAATGGCGGTGGCGCGCGTGCCAAACTGCGGATACGAGACGCCGCTCACCGAGAACCCCATTGACTTCTCGGAATTGGCAGGGGTGAGTGACGCTTTTGGAAATTGTTTTGTCGTTCTGAGAGGTTCACTGACTCTAACATTCGGAGAAACGAGTGTCATCATGGTATAGCAGGAGGTTCGGTAGTTTGAAAGATGAATGCGTACATAGAACATCAAAAAAGTGTTCGGTTTGCAACAAAAATAACAGGATGCATTTTATTTCAACATGTTGGTAGCTCACAGAAGCGATTTATCAACGACCAAAATCAGCAGCTGATCTGTCGTAGTGCCAAGAACTGCTTGGTCCTGGGATCGGATCGTCGGACTCCATGAATGGTGCTGAAATTATTCCGTTGACTGACTGATTTTTCCGTAGCAAGTATAACTTACTGACTGTCGCCCAGAACAAGTCCCATCCAAGAGTTAACCATCTCCAGGAGCCGTCTTCGTTTCTATATTTTGAAGTCATCTGGAAATAAGAATTTTAAGTAGATTGAGGAATGAAATATTCAAGAAATATTTGAGAAAACTAAAAAACTGCTGATTATCTGAAACTGTCGCTGCCTTTTATTTACTCTCAGCGCAGTGATAACGAATGGTGGTACCGCCCATTCCTCATTAATCGCTTTGCTCATTCGCTCTGTATTCCTTATTTCCGGGTACGAAATTTCGGTCACAAAAACTGAACCGGAACACATGCAATGAAATAGAAACAATCCAAAACTCAAAAGCCGGATACAATGTTTTCTGTTTCAGGTCGAACAATCCCTCGGAAAGCGTCGAATGTCGGAAACAAACCTTGCCGGTGGAACCCGAATGTTCCCTTCTCGTGCAATGGCCACCCCATCTCATTCTTCTCGTGGACGACGTTGGCAGAGCGAAGCCGACACAGTCAATCAGTACCCAGAAGTGGATGGCAGTAACATTGACGACGGTTTGTTTTTTTCCATTATGTGTCTCTGAAAAACCACACCAAATACTTCACAACGAAACCCTTATTGTCAAACTAGACATAGAATGGGTTTCCCCCGTTGAGTGTTAGTGTAAAGTTCTCTGAACTATCAGTGACCGCAATACCACGTGAGATTGGTCGGTCGGATCAAGCCGCTTTGAGACATTCAAAGCAGTGGGTGATAGCACCTATAAAGGTCGTGATTTTGTTGACATTAACGTTAAGTGACCTTCAAGATATAAAAAGATGAAAACGCTAGACCAGGAAATACTGTTACAAAGAACACTTTGGTTTTAGAACTTGACGAAGGACCCACCAACAAACTGTGGTCGATGCGCGGATTTGCTCAGGTCTGGCACGGACTACGAGAGAAGAAGCGTGCCGAATGCACTCCACTCAACGCGTTTTTGACATACGTCACTTTGCCGTGGAACAGTATTCTGAACGGTTTGTGATAATAGTAGTAAACAGCAAGAGACCAATCATCAATGTTTTCAGATCTTCTCAGCGAGCGCCAGAAACGTCCGATTCTGACATTTGAGTTTGATGCACCCGCTCATGAACACGACTAAACAGAACTCTCTATCCCCAGTAATTCTCAAACTTTTCTCATGTCTTCTACTTCTTCCTGTTTTCCTGCATTCAACCCTGTATCTAACATGTTCACTTCTAAACTACCCTGTTCCCACTCACCCAATGTTCAGTTTTACTCAATGCTCTCCAATCCCCACTGTATCAACCGATCTCTTTCCTTTCTTTCCGCACTCTTGTCCATTTCAATTCCAGTCGAAACAATCCTGTCTCCCTGTCAATTTGTGTAATACTTTGAGTTCTCTAGCATTCTTTTTCCTGCAACTTTTTCTGTCTTTTCTGTATTTTTTCGAGTTTTCCACTAGATAAAGACATCTCTTTCTGGCAGGGTACCTGAAAACACAACAACAAAAGACAGACAAGTAGGAACGATAAGATCTTCTAAAAAAAGAAGGGAATAACATTTTGATTCTGTTTTTTCAGAAGATAGAAACATAAAGTGAGCAAGTTCTAACTTACTGGAAACTCGATTCACTGAAATGCCCAGCATCAGTCGAAATTGTTGAATAACGAAATGATAGTTCTTTGATGAGAATCCGATAAAGCAGACACCAAAACAATGTCGAGATAAGAAACGGATACATGGATATTTGTGGTCATTGATAGTGATGTCATATGTCTTCAAAATTCAAAGAGAAGTAATCAGAGATCAGATCACGCCCACCAAACGGAGAAGTTCATAAAGACGGTGTTGTTCCCAAGGTTCGGCTGACAATCAGAACCATTCCTCATTGTAAACAAAGTTCAAAAACGTTGAGTTGATTGCTTTCAACCAACCTGTAAGCGTTGTTCATCAAACATATCATTTCCACTATTCTCAGGTCAGTTCTCAATTTCCATTCCAATTCCCGATTCCAAATTCAATTTCAGGTTTTTTTCTTCACCGGCCATTATACATTTTAACCGCCGCCGGTCACTCCGTCCAACACAGTCTCTTTTTTCTCTCCTGTCCCGTTTCCTTTTCAATTCCATTCCTCCGTAACTACCACCAAGTTGGAGGTGCGTGATAAGCATCTTGCAATTTCAACCCGCCCCGCCCATATCACTTCACGCGCCACGCAACCAGGTTAGTGGAAAGGTAATACGGGAAAAATCCCTGGGTAGATAGTATATAAATCGTGACAGGATGGTGTTTTGTCATCAGTCATTCTCCTGCACTTTTCAATGTTTCATTTCTGACATTGACTGACCTAAATTTTTCAAATTTTGAAGATTATTCTTGTAATGGTTTCAGAAATCACATCATGAAAGCAAATCTCCTTCCCTCAATAATTCTCTGGACCACATCAGTTGTCGTAAGTATTCTAGCAGCTTCCGAGCATCCTCATCCCTCAGATTTTCAGTTTGCACAGTACGAATCCAACAATGAAGACAGTATCCTCCCTTACAACCCTCCAGGCCATATGCCTCCAATGCCTCCTCTAGATCCTCCAGGATACGACCCCCAGCTCACCAACGAAGCAGTCACTTCCTCACAAGGTCTCCGACCTCCTCCATTACCCTCTTGGACAGCCCAGGTAATCAAATAACTTTGCGAAACAGGTTCTTACGGTGTCGGGTCACACGTTGTTATTAGTTGATAGGATTGATAGTCAAAACAACACGTTTCAGATACCCAATGATATCGTGCCTGAGGCGTCTGGTCAGCAACCAAAGGTTGTGGAGACCAATGAAAGTTCTGGAGGTGACAAGAAGGAAGTAGAAGGGGATGGTTCTGGATCGGGATCTGCCTTAGGATCTGGAGATGGCAGTGGAAGCGGAGACTTCTTTGAGGCATCAGGTATGTACTTCTGGTGCTTCTAGGTTGAGAGCATATTGGCAGGTGAAGGTGGCGGAGACGATAGCTTGAAGGATATCATGAAGGGAATGGACAAAGAAGCCGCTTCTCTCGGAATCCAATGCCCAACTGATACCATTTTCATCATTGATGCCACCTCCTCTGTTCGTGGAATCTACGAGGAATATATCACTTATCTCGAAAAGGTCAGTGAGAAAAGACTGACTTTTTGATCAGTTAGTGTGAACTTTGAGGTGATCGAAGGATTGGACATCTCCCCGACCGTTGATCACGTCGGCGCCATCATCTACAGCAGTGAGAAAAAACAGAGAATGAAGATAAAACTTGGTCAGCACAAAGATATGGCAAGCCTTATGAAGGCTGTAGATGGTACGTGACAATTTTTTGAGTAGTTTTGAGGTGCAAACAATCTTCTTCTTCTTCCTCTTTCTTTTTTTTCCTTTTTCTGCTAACCCAACGCATTCGCAATTTCAAATTTCAATTCGCAAATCGAGAGATATATCTGCTACGAATGTACCAGTGCTACACATGATTTGAAACACCTTGACATGATGCACTTTCCGACGATAAAAATCGGGACTACATCGTTTTTTTTCGGGGAGAGACACTGAATTGAAATCTTCAGCGCTACCATTCTTCTCCGGGATCACGGCCACTGGACAGGCATTGAAGTTTGCCGCTAATCACACAGAGGGCAGAAGAGACAACTTGAATTTGAATTATGTCATTTTGACTGATGGATATAGGTGAGTAAAGGTGACTAGTAAGAAGATGAGAAATCATGATGGTTTCTAGTTATGATCTCATTGAAAGTGGTGCAAGAGAGCTGAGAGCCGTTCCCAATTCAGTCATCTATGCAGTTTCTATTGGGGATGTCTACTTGCAGTGAGTTGTTTTGAAACTTAGAAGAAAACGTATCCTTGATGCTTTCAGGAAAGAGCTGAATATGATTACTGGAAACCGGGAAAACGTGCTGACTGGCGCAATGTCCTATGGTACCCTGGTCAAGCGAATCAAGGACTGTGGAACCCGCGCTAAAGTTCGTTTCCAACACGATGCCGTCACTGGAAACGCAATCTACCCCGGAGAGTTTATGAGCGACAAGAAGAAGCCAAAAACTACCAGTGACGCTAGTGTAGAAGCAAGTGAGTAACGCATCATTCTTTGAAATAGCAGTTGCCTATAATCAGGTGGGAACGAGGAAACATACGTGAAGAAGAACTCCGAGCAAGTCCCCACTAAAGACTGTAGATACGAAGTGGGAATCATCTTCGACTCTTCTGGCTCTTTGATGCAAAACTTCCAAAGACAATTATCCTTTGCCAACCAACTCGTTGCTCAGATGCCAATTGCAGAGAATGCAACTAGAGTGCGTTCAATCAGAGAGGAGAGTAATCAATTCTGTTCCATTCCAGGTTGGAATTATCCAATTCGCTGGCAAGACCAAAACCCGAGTGCTTGTCGATTTCAAACAGAACAAAACACAAAACGAACTCAAAACTATTATCGATAGATCTCCATTTTATTCCGGAACTACTTTCACCAATCAGGCGCTGAAAAGAATGGCAAAGCTGTTTGAAGACTCTTCTCGAGATGGCGCCAAATGCAAGCTTGTCATTTTCACTGACGGTTATTCAGCAGAAGACACTTCTGAAGGTAGCAAGATTGAATTCTAAGTAGTTTTACAGTATTGTTGCAGGTATCGAAGCTCTGAAAAGCAGAGGCGTTGTCATTTACACCGTCGGTATCAGCACTGACAAGTCCGCGGGGTTGAACATGAACGAGCTGCGTGGAATGGCAACTTCTCCAGAACATTACTACGACTCCACTGACTTCTCTGATCTTTTGAAACGTTTCCCATCGTCTGAATACTGTACCTAACTCTAGGCTTGTGTTTCGTGACTCAAGAGCTTATGTATCTTCCCATCTCAGTTATAAGTCTCAGTTTGTGTGAATGAATTATTGAATCGTTGAAATGAAATGAAATTATTTTTATTCGTTTGAAAAATTGAAAATGAGAATGAGAGAAAAGAGAAGAAGGCAGGAGATGCACCATGCAATATTCCAAACAAAGAGAAACAGGGAGATGAAATGAGAAAATAACTATCTGTGAGGCGAAATGCATTGGAAAGTTGTAAAGTTTGTGGGGAGAGGAGGGAGAAGTCTTAGAGAGGGAAGGATTATGCATGCATGTTTGGGTATCGAAGTCACCGATGGAAGAAGATGAAAAGTGCAGAAGTGGGGGGAAAGAAGGGGGAAGAAACATTCCTAAAGGAGAAAGAGTGGGTATGATAAGAGGACATCTCGTTGGGCGAAAAGAGGAGTGTGCACCCGATTGAAACTGTATAGAGCGGCTCCTATTCCATTTCAATGCAGGAATAATTCCCTAGGAGCTAGGAAGGGAGAGAATCGGAAAATTCCTATAACTTGTGGGGGAAGGGGTTTTGAGGTGCTCAGGTGGTTTTCAGCACGAATTATTGTATACTAGGAGGAGAAGAAATTGAATTCAAATCCTAATATTTTGGTATATAATGGAATTACTGTTGGGAAACTAGAAATCATCAAGTTTTTAATGGTGGTAACCATACAAACTCAACAAACTGCTAGTTCCTAACAGACACCCGCCTTAGAAACAGTCACCACATTGAGAAGGAGTGAAGTTCTTATAATTACTAGAGAAAGACCGTTGATTAAGGGGACAAAGAAAAGGGGGAAGGGGACAGGGGCTGTACAACAAATGACTAGAATCCATTCAGCGTTGGGGAAGTTTTGATTATTGTATTGTTATTGGCTTATGTCGATGTGTGGAGATGAGATTTTCGGGAAGGGGAGCACCTAATTGGTTGGCACTGGGGGGAGGGTTCAGAGTGTTTTTGAACATTGAACGGGGTCGGAAAAGTACCCAAGGAAAAGAAGGAAAGTATGACACAGGACAGGTTGTCGAAGCGCATAACAGAACGATAGTTGGGATGCTAAGTGCTTCTTACATCACTGTGATGGGAACAGTAAATGAGGGATAGGGGTAGAAGAGAGATAGTTGGAAAGTTAACAGAACCGATTGAAATAATAATGGCACAGTAAACATATAATTAAATAATTGAAAGATTTGGAAGAGAGGCGAGCACCACGAATCCGGGCTAGAAGAGAAGTGTGTGTGGGAAAGAACTCGAGAAGGCGGATAGTTGAACGGAGGATACACTGTGACTAGACGAACGTGAAGTAACCATCCGATTTTCGGCGTTTCTTCCCGCGCGTCGGGTTTGAGCCGTCGAAGGGCGGCTTGGCCCTGCAATTCAATTCCAACTTGGAACGTGTGGATTGGTGAGTGTGTGTGGGTGGACGAATCGGGCCACATTAGCGACCAGACAGCAGCCGAGAGCCCCCGTTGGCCTCCGAGGCCCTGCAATACAACAAAACACAGGCTCGACCGATCTGCGCTCTCGCATTCGCCTCTACCAACTATAATCTCAGGGTTCCATGGACGGTCCCCCACTGACGTCTCTCTCTGCCTGCTAGTCATTAGAAACACGGGACCATCACGTCACATGAAACACTTTGACAAGTTGATGTTGATCCTAATGAAATTTGTCTTTGAAGAAAGATACGATTTGAATTTGAGTAAAAGGTTGAGTTCGTCAACTTGTCAAAATGTCTGTTTGCATCAAATGCACCCACTAACTCGATTCCGACTCACCTCGTCTGTCCGAGGAGCCACGTTTTGAAATTGGCGTCTAATTTGCTGGGTGACTGAGTGACACCGCCTTCGAACATTTCGATCGGACTCTGCAAAGCGGCATATTGAAGTTGACCTAGTAAAATGTTGTGGGCCCCTTAAAATCGGTTGGTATATCAAATCAAAAAATCGAAAATCAAGGTATCAACTAGTGAAACAAAAGCAAGTCTTGGGTTGGGGAACTCAAGAATTCTCATATGGTTGCCGCGTTTGCATGCACATCAATTCCAATTAAAATGTGTTTTGTTTGATATAAAATTCTCGTTTCTCAAACTATACAGTGTTTCCAAATAACATACGTTGAGAAAGCCAACTTGGAAACACTGTATAGCAAGTCAGTCCACATAAAGTGAGAAATCGACGTAAAACAGAGGAATCGGGCACCGGGCACACTTATACTCATTAATTCATAATTCACAGAGGAGGGGTTGTTGGTTTTTTTGGCTCTATATAAATATTTTGTTCAGTTTTGAAAAGGAGGGGGAAGCAAGACAGAAAAGGAAGTGGTTTCGTGCAAAACGGACAAAAGCCAGACAACTTGGTGAACACGTCTACACTGACATGACATAACAGCCCGTTTGTTGGAGGTGGGGTGTCGATGGTGGTTGGGAATTGACATGGCGATGAGAAAAAAGAGGAACACAGAGAAAATCCATTCCGAAAAGAGAGACAACTACATACAAAATACTCGCCGTGTTAGAAGGGAGAAACCCAAAATTCAGATCGGACATACGTGGTGGATTGGTATATTGTGTGTGTGGATGAGGTGGTGGTAGTGGAGGTTAGTGGTTGAGGGACTCCGTTGAGTTGAATTGTATCTTGAAATGGTTACAATAGAACAATCGAAAGTTGGCTCTCTGAGAGTAGAGATGCTTGCGTTTGTCCGATGAATAGGTGGTATCTTGGGGTGATTCAGAATGTACGGGAAGGGGAGCCATGTTAGAGCATCGGAATGCACAGTAAAATAGGAAGATTTCCACACATGACCACCCATCACAAGCGGACGAACACAGGCACTAGGAAAGAACTACACTAGCCGAAATGATTGGATCCGACCGACAAGGGTTGTTATCTTTTTCTTCTCTAAAATCCTATTCATGCAGTTATTACTGACACTTTTGAACACATCTGGGCATTGCTACACTCTCAGTTTTACTGTAATCAATCATTACAATATGACCCAAAGTGCGACAAGCCCAAACCTGTTCAACTGTTATACTACACTGTTTAGTTTGTAGGTTAGAAAAGGAAACGAAAACCAAATCACTGTGTTTAGTACACCAGTTACAAATCGTGTGAGTGAGTGTTTTGTGTGAGTGATAGGAAAAAGAAGAAGGGGGGAAAGTTGTGTGAATGGTGAATCAAAGTCAAAACCAAAACCAAAATCAAATTCAAAATCAAAGACAGCCAGTGCCAAATGTTTCTGTTTCAGGGAACCTTGTGTTTAAAATGATGAAACAGAGACAAGAATCAATGGGCAGGAATCGAATCACTAAAGGCACATCGTGGTGGACACAAAAACTATAATGGTTAGTGAGTTGGATAGGCGGTTAGAGGCGTTTTTTTGGCGGAAGGGCGCTTTCCTTTCAGAACTAAAGGGGGCCGGAAAGAAAAACCAACATTGATAGAGAGATAGAAGCTCAGCTGGGTTTGAGGTGTCTATTGCTCAGAGACTTGCTCGAAATTCTGGAAACGATATGATATGCCTTTAGGGATTGGATTTCAGTGGCCATTCGAATATAGAGTGAGGTGAATTGTTACCTAGTCTTTTTTTGCTTGTTTGGAAAATGACTATTGTTAAAATTATGGTTGTTTTTGATTATCTTATCAGTTTTCTGTTGTTTAGAACCAAAAACTTATCGAAAAGCTCGCTCAAACCAAACCAGAACTCAACCGTTCCTTAATAGCTTACCTTCCGGACCCTATCGTTGAAGTTGTGCCAGAGGGCCACGATCAACTCTGTGGCGAGAATGTCTCCCGCATGCGCCGAAATCATTCTCATACAGAAGACCTTAATTAGATTCGTTAGAAGAATGGCGTTAAGTAAAAAGAGACGTACTCCGTCGTATCCGAGGAATTTGTGCACAAACTTCTTCACCGACTGCCTGTCAGTGGCCAAATCTGTTGCTCGCAAATACTTCCTGATGAATTTCATGTGCTGAAATGAAAATATTATATACAGGGAACTAGTCGGCAAATTGTACCTGTCCTGGTAGGAAAGAAATGATAATCCAATGGAACATGGAGACTGCTGACACAAATGCCACCATGAAGTACCAGAACCACAAGAACAAGAAGATCTTCTCGTTGAACATGTTGATCATGAGTACGCATTGTACTGTGTGATGGTGTACATTTCCCAGTACTCGCACCTAAACGTCTGTATAAAATGAGGTCCAAAGAACAATTTGTACCTCGAAATCGCACATTGTTACTCGTGGAAAGTTCCCGCTGACCTCCCATTCCCGGCCATTCAACAAATCTCTCAAAATGTGGAATCCGTAGAATAAGTTGTCAGTGCCAAGAAAGCTGTTCAACATGAACACTTGTAACACGACGTTGCCCAAGTAGAGCATTTTGATGAACACGTACAACAGAGTGACATAGTTGGCCCATCGCTTCTGGACACACATGCCGGATACGTCGGTGACCTGAAAAGATTGCATGTTGAGCTACTGATGAGCACTTGGGATTTGGACAAGTGCTGTCGCAAGGGGGCTACGTACCTCTCTCTGGATCTCGAGAGCGTCTTCCATGTGGCCTGCAATCGTCTGCACGGTTGCTGCCCTAGCATCTGCGTCCATCATCCGAGCATCGCATGCCATTTGAGTCAATGATTGCACATTGATTCCTGGAACAAGGCCGTTATGGGCATGTCACTCGTCACGACAGGTTTGGTTTGGTTTGGAACATCACATTTGGCGCGGCTGATGAGGAGCTCATGTGTCCCGTTGGTTGAACCAGGAGCGGCGGACCGCTATCCCTCTTTCTCGAGGTGATAAAAGTTTCTCGAGAATCGTTAGGCAATAAATTATTAATGGCTCGCGTCTCCACTTCACACCTCCTCTTCCTTAGACCACTTTCACTTTTCTTTCTTAGCGAATATACACAGACACACACATTGCACAGTTGTGCGGTTTTAACGACCAATATCATCACTAGAGCTCAGTTTTTTTACTCGTTTCATTTGCTCACCAGAATGCCAATGGAGCAATCCTCGCCACATAATGCACGGGATGTAGAAACATAGTGCTTCGAGGGCAAGTACAAACGGCACCCATTGATAGTAACTGATCTGCCTTGCCCTGAAAGAGATTGAGTGATTGCTGCCCTTAAGACGCTAAAGACTCACCTTCTGTCACCGTATTCTAAAGGGAATGCACTTGTTAAGGGAAGGTAGTAGGTGTTTTCCACCCAACAATAGTTTTCTGTGTACTGTTCCCAAGCGTCGGTGAACTGTGCAGGCACCCAACATTGTATCGGATAACCCACGTACTGCTTGGCAGACACAATTATCGCAAAAGCGAATATAATAGCAGAAGTGTAGTGATAATTGAGCTTGTCCACAAAATCGTCGTCGACTCGAGGATGTAAGCCCTTGAATATGGCCGCCAGATAATATAGAAGCATTCCGGCGGACAAGAACTGTAACAATCACCAGTTCATGTGATGGTCATTGGTGCAGGCGATAAAAATAGGAATATGAGGGGATGCAGGAATATGGACTGAGGGAGGAGAGAGAAAAAATAGCAGCAGCAGGAAGATGAGAAGAAGAAGAAGAAGACACGAAACAGACAGAGGTGGGATAAAACTCGAAAGGTTTCCCTGCTGGGGCGTGGCCGAGTCGGCCTCTCCTATCGGTCGCTCGTCTCTGCGACGATGACACGCGTCTTCTCGTCAGGGAAGATGCCCTCCCGAAGAGCATATCAAATTGAATTATAATCCTTTTAAAAGATCTTCATCCCTCTCTCGTTCTCTAGATATTGCTCGATTTGGCAAACTTTATCCGAAAGTTTCTCAACATCTTGGGAGAGTAGCTTGAGAAGTTGAGAGAGGAGAAGGGACCGCTTCAAAAAAGGAAGGGGTTATCTCTATACTGTTTTAGAGTTTCAAGCTCCAATACATAACTTTCCGGGAGGAACACAACTAAGCGGACAAAGTTCGTAGAAACACATAAAACTAGGCAGGCGGTCGTCGTCGACGTCGAGTTGCTTGGACAATTCGCGAAAAAGAGAATGCGAAACGAAAATTGGGGATTTCCTGACAGACGGGCGCTGCCCTGCCTGCTTGCAGGTGCCCATAGTCTGTATAATGAGAAAAAAGTTGAGTGCTTCGGCTTCTCGAAGAAAAGTAGATGTGTCGAGATGGATGGCCCCGAGGAGGAGGCTTTCTGTGGATGAAAAGAAGGAAATTAAGGGGGCGAAGCTCCTCTTTTCGTTTCTCTTAAGTGACAACCTATAGTGTCAGATTGGACTAATTTGTATCGAGCAGTCTTCTCCCCTTTCGTGCGAGTCGACTCGAGACTCGAAGGTGCCTCACACTGACACCCTTAAGGAGGAGGAGGCAGGCATCTTCTTTCGGTTTTTTGGGTGAAGAGAAAAAGAGAAAAGGAGGGAGAGAAACTGAGAATGAATCCAGAGAGAGATTACTGTAGGAATGACTAACCTTTCTGTCCTTGTTGAGGTATGTCTTTGAGAACTTAGTGTCGTGGGGAGCGGCACTGCTTGGATGAACTGGATACCGTGCAACGTGGTTCAATCGTTCGCATTTCTTGAGATTTGTATGCTAAAAAAGTGCAAAATTAGTAAAGTTTGGCGGATGATGACTATAAAATGTGGCAAATGACACAGAAGAAAACGTCAGAAAATTTGATATGATCTCGTATTACGATGGTCATAGCAACTCGTATTGTGAGCCCAGCTCAGATGTCACCGCTTGTCGTTTTTGTGTCTGACTAATTGGTGCGCGGGTGGGAATTGAGAATGGAAAGTTTTCAAAAAGAGAAATATGCATATCTACTTGAAAAAGAGAGAAGAGAGTGCTTCGCTAGTACATATAAGTTGAGTCGGATCTAAACTTGCACAGAAATTTCTTTTTCAGGCTTCTTGGTTTTGAATGAACTCTATGGCGGAGAGTCGGTAATTTTAGAATTTAGTGGTGAATAAATTATGTCGAAAAGCCGAGGGTCTGGCAGGAGAATGAGTGGTTTTTCTCTCTACTTGAGACTCTCTTTGCAACACGGAGAGAGTTTCGGCGTACTATGAAGAGGGTCGTCGGGGGGCCGAGGAGCCCTCATTGACACGTCACCTCCGAAACGAAAGACACGCGTTTACCGTCGTTTTCTTTTCCGATCCTTCCTCTCTCGCAACCTCTAGCTCTTATTAGCTGTTGTTGAGATGAAAAGAAGACTAAATGGATAACACCCCCTGTATTTGCTTGCCGAAAACGATACAGACAGGAGAATGAGAAAGAAAACCGTATGAGTCGGTTGGACTAGGCGGTCGGCGGGTTGAGGCAGAGAAGACAAGACGATTCGAAATCTGGCGCACATCTCACTGACGATTTGTGTGTATTGGTATGGTAGAGAGGAGGGAGCGGCGAGCCCGTGAACAAGGTGAAACAGCGCGCGAGATCCTTCAGCTTTTGCTCTTTGCACCGTTCAACAGAGCCAAGTACAAAAAATCAGATGTATGGTTTGAATGACATTATATTTACCACGTGACGAATGTTAGTTTTTTTCGCGGTCTTTTTCAAGGGACAAGTAAACGAACAACTGCATACTACTACAGTACTATTGTTATCTAAGCCAGAAGCTGAGAGCTACATGATAGACTTTGAAAAACTTTGCATACGCCTTGTTGGGTTGAAAAGGAAGCTCAGCTTCAAAAAAGTTGGTGTCAAAGAGTTGTCAAGTTATGTCAGTTGTTTGGCAAGATGATTGTAGATTGACTTTCGACTCCGGGCGGGACCCTAACCAGCAGAGCACAATAAGAAGAGCCACTAACAAGGGTGTTTCGGAAGTGACACTTGCAATCAACGCATCTTCCGCAACCACCACCAACACTACCACCAACACCAAAACCACATCTTGTCGACAAGGGGGAATCGCTTTCATCAGTGGACATGTGCACGCCGCGCATGGTCCTAACGCGCTCAAGGGGAAGTGGCAAAGAAGGCATAGAGGCGGTTGAAGCTGGTAATTAAGGACGAATTGACAAGTTGGTTAGGGGCCGGCCCCGGGGTGGATGGTGTCGACGACGAAAGTTGTACAGATTGAGACACTTGGCCCACACAATAGAGTGTGAGAGCCTAGAGAGGGGATGGCAAGGGCACTAGGGAGACAGAGTGAAGTGGGAAACGAAACGAAACAACACAACTTACCATCGCTCTCGCAATCCTCCTTGATATGGGAGGTGGCATCACACTTAGCGCGGTCTCCATCCTTCATTTTTTCTTCTCAATTACCCAATAAATTAAACTTTGTTACTGTTATCAGTTGCTTGAGTGTGTCGAACCCGAAGGCAATTTGTAGATCAAACAGTAAGAGTAGTTGGAATTTGGGTAAGAGTTCGAGTTTGACACTCTTGTCCTCGTGTTCGAAAGAGATAAGGATTGAACAAGGTGGGAGGTGGGGATCGGGTAGCAAAATATAAATATATAATATTTAGCGTAAGCAAACTGAAAGCTGCGCAATAGACTTTGGGCAAGGTCTCGGGGCACAAGGGTGTCAATGAGTCGTATGTATTTGTATGTGCTCGGTGCGCTGCTTGGGGGCCTGTTTGCAAGCTTTGACGACACGGCCACTGTCTCGTTTTCTCCAGGAGATTTGATCCGATCCTCGATGTTTTTGAGACCTTCTCCCCCAGCTGCCCCGCGGCCACGCTTTCTGCCTTCTACGCTACATTGATTAGGCTCATTAGCACAGTGTGGCGCCCTTAGATCTTATAAGCCAAATTTGAGACCCAGCCGCTTCAGCTCGTTTTTCCCAGTTACGCTCTCCATTTTCTTTGCCTCATTTGCGACGGATTACGGTAGAATGAGAAAACGCTAAATCCGGAAAAATTGGGTGCTGAGCTAGCTGAACCGGGAATACTGGAGGGTACTAGCAGATCCTTTCCGTTCCGCTTGGGAAAATGAGAGGATTAGGTTGGAAGCTGAGACTATGGGAAGGCGAAACCAACTTCCTTTAACGCAAAAAGTGTACAAAAAGTTAGCAGGCTGCAGGAATACATGATGACGTAGACAATGAAACATACCGAGAGAAAATGCTGGGATGGTGGTGGTATCATCCGGACATACTAGGTCCTTCCGTTCGATCCGATGCACATTCGCTTCACCCAAGGTGTGGTTTGCAAGGGAAGCAGGAAGAAATACAAGCAAATCAGGAAAAGTAGGACGAATGCGGGTTAGAGCTCGACTCCAATAGTAGAAATGAGTTCAGCCACTGGTTGGGTCATCCACAAAAGGTGGAAGAGCCAAGAATAGAAAGTGGAAGAAGATGAAACCGGAGGAGGAGCAGAAAGCGTAAAACGCGGATTTTAGGGTCGTCGAGAATGGGAATAGGTGGGTTGATGTGACTGAGAGCCGCGTCTCCCACCGACGACGGGATCCTTCTTACGTGTGATTAATATTTCACGCGATCGCCGTTTAACGCCTTTTCACTCTTTTTGTCACAGTCTGCACCGCTCCCTAATTGCTGCTCCTTACCGACGATTAAGTGTCATGCGGGGTCTCAATGAATTATACAAGAAGCGGACATGAAAAAACTACGGTAGGATGTTTTTGTTATTTTCAATGGATTTCTAACTTTGGAAGCAACTCATTTGAAGAGGTCTCGAAAAAAAAGCAGATACGAATCGAAATGGTGTTATTTTTTGGACCCACTGTCCTCCCAAATAACGGAACCAAATGTTTGTGGACTTCGTTTCTTCTTATGAATTCGATGAACTCGGATGAATTTGGATACGCGTGGGATAGTATTATACACTCTTGGCATTGCGCTCTTCATGATTTTCACGTCCGTCTAGCCTCCCGCGGTCAATTAGTCAGACACCACCCACAAAAAGAAAAGAAACACATTTGAAGTTGGCAGCGAGTCTATGCAAAACCATGTAGGAGTCCAGCGCCGTCAGCTGGTTGCGTTGGCCGACCATGATAAATTGGACCTCTGGGGTCATCACGGAGTGTCAGAACTTGTCATTTTGGGTGAAAAATGTAGAGAAGAAACACTAGAGGCGCCGAAAACAGCAGCACAAACAACAAACTGACCTAGGTGGTCGAATGACCATAATACGCTAGAGAAACTCCTCCCTTCTTCGATCGAACCTTTCTTTCCGTCCACCTTCTGAAAGACGAATGAGTAAAAAACGGTGGGTTGGTGGGTTGGAAGGGCAAAACGAATCGAATCGCATCATGAAAAATTCAACGGAGAAACAGAAAATGAATGGGACGACGGAGAAGCTCGGGAGAAAAAAAGGCAGGCATCAAAAAATGAGATAAGGGCAATGGCGGGTTGAGTAATTTTTAATAATATTTCAGTCTTCTACTTTTTTCGGATAGCGACCGTGGCTTGCTGGAGGCGATATGAGTAATAGGGCAGATGGACGGAATGGAAAGAAAGTGCATGGATTTTGGTATGAAAGAGGGTTTGGACCAAAATTCAGATATTAGAAGACACAGGGATGAATCTGGAAATGGAAAGAGAAATGGAATAAAGGCAAAAAATAAGAAAAAGGAAAATGAGAATGAGAGTGACGAATAAGTCAGGGAGTGATGGAGTTATGGAGCTATATGCGTTGGAAAAGGCAAAATGAAGACAAGAAGGCATTTTAGGTTGAGTGATTCGCACAAGAAAAGAAGAAATATGAAAATTGAATGGCTTTCTAAAAGCATAATTTTATTGTTCACTGTGAAGTCGAGTGGAAATGTGCGCTGGTGGTGAGAGAGAAAGCGGACCAGTTGGGGTGCGGGAGAGAACGAGGCAGACTTGTTGTCAGCAACTTATCCCGATCCACAATCAGATTGACAACACTGACCACCGTCCCCGACAACACCACAATTGCGTGGTGTAATGTGAGGATCCGATCCGGGAGAGTCTGCTGCCTGCTCAGCCCATTTTTCACCGCTCACCTTGGCCTCGTCTTCTGCGCACCTTAGACCCGACACATTAGCGGAGAGGGGACCCTTTCCACTGGCTCGACGCGTATTTTAATTCGACAGGTGCTACGTTTGCGGCTCGGGTCTCCGTTTGTCTCTGGGATCATGTTTTGATAGGAAATCGGCAATTTTCAATTCCGAAATTTCACAATTTCATAACGACCGCCAAGACCTTTCCGATTGCCGACACTTTGCAAGTGTGTAGACGAAATACTAACGATTTAGCAATACCAGTGAGAAAAGAAAGTTAAGAGAAAGTCTGAAGCTAACTACATCAGATGGATAGGACGGACAGGGCGGATAGGACGACGAAGACGCGCCGAATGCAAAAAAGAAATCATTAATCGCGTTTAGCACTCATTATACATACTTGATTCAAGTAGGGGCAGAAGAGCACCCGACGTGGGGGCACACAGCAGAGAATCTTTCCCTCCTGCTCCTTTTAATAATTTTTCCGGCCTCCTCTTGGGCCCGTCTTCCGGCGCCAATTGCTGTGCTCTATACGGAATCTTGAAAACTTCTTCAAATATCCGGTTCGAGCAGCAGTTTTCGACTAACGAATGTATGTATGCAAAGAGCGATTCGCAATTCGGCGGTTCGTCCCAGAACGACATACACACAAGTCTTGCTAATGCGAACCCAGGAAAAGGTCCGAGTCATTCTCAAACGGAAAACGGAATGGAAGGAAAGGATCACATGGGCCGAGAGCAGAGGAGTTCTGGACGCAAAAAACGGAAGAAAAAACGAAACGAACTTCACTTCTTGTAGTGCATTCGTGTGTGCGGCCTCCAAATTTTTAAGTATGACATATACCCCGTATTAGTCGGTAAGCGACTCGCGCCTTTTGCGACGGCTCCAGTTCGTACTATCTTTTGGAAAGATTAATAGCTCGGAAAAATGTCTGGGCTGTTAGATCTAGTTACAGATAAAAGCTTTAGAACTTGAATGGGTTGGATAGAGGATTCAGTGGACTACGATATGTCAAGTTTTACATTTCAAAACTTTTCAAAACTTTGTGGAAAAGCCAGAAGGCAAAAAGTGAAAACGGCTCACAGAATCCTGGGCGTGTGTGCAGTAACCAGAGAGTCAAATAGTAACTATAGAAACAAGTGCAAGCTACACTGTCTTTGATCTCACCGACACATTCATTCTGGACATTCTTCATGAGGGGCCGGCCGCCGACAAGTCGACTGCTGTTGTTTTTGAGAGAAGATGATCTCATTTCCCAGCAGAAATTGATACTTTTTCACCTCTCTCATCGCTAATAAATATCATTTATAAATGAATACGAACCGTTTTCCTGTCCCCTTTCTTCAATGGCAGACTAGAGTTATTCTTTCATAAAACTAAAACTCCGCAAGTATATCTTAAATCATATAAAAGTGTCTGAACGTCTTTCGGAACATCTGAAGTTTGAAAAAGCTCATCACTCTTCCCACATGTTCTTTTTCTTCTTCCAATCGTGTAGATCAAAAAGTGAAGAAAGCTGGGAAAGAGAAGGAAAGGGAGGCGGATCGGACGCGGACGCACCTCGGTGCATGCATGCACTAAACCATTTTACGAGCCGAACAACGATAAAACAGCGGCCGCATTACGAATAGTCACTTCTAATCCGAATACGTGGATGCAAAAAAGTTGGAGTTGGAGGAGTCCTTTTCTGCCGAAAGCATCGCCGAATGCAGACGATGGGACGACGGACGGGGCAAGCCCGGCAAAGAATGCCAATTTTGAAAATTGGAGCCACCCCCAGCTCAGTCCTCGACTTCTTCCAAAATCTGCACATCAAAGAAAAGAATGAAGCGAACGAATGGAATTGAGAAGCAAAGCAGAATAAGACGAAAAAGAGGGGTGGATGAAGGAAAGAAGCGCTAGGAGGCAAGAAGGCACTGGATTTACTCCAATTGATGGATTTATTGGCCGACAAAGACGGAAGACAGTGCTCGCGTGCTACTTGAATGCGACACTGCTAATGAAATGAATACATTTAGAGAGATAAGGTATTTGAACACCAGACAGAAAAAGAAGATGAAGCCTGAGGATAGATAGGTATTGTTCTGTCTGATATTGCTCTATTGTATATCCTAGACACATCCCAAAAGACAGCAATGAAGGCTATCCGATCATCGTTAAACACGACAATTTACTGGGAGAATTTACGATGAGAATAAAGAAAGCAGCACCTACTGGCTAGTCTCTCAGCGATTGCAACAAGGATGAATGTTGGACAAGAAATATACGTGTCAGTCGGACGCCAATTGTTGCGTTTGGCCGGATGGCTGACAAAAACCCGACGGCAACCGCTCATATCTGCGTCTTTCTTCCTTCCCACCGGGACCTGATGGCTTACAAATTTTTGTGACATGATAACAACTTGTCTGTTGGTTTGGTTGGTTAGTGACAAAACGATACTAGATACTTTTGTGACAGGTTGCTTCGAAAACTCAGACCTCAGACCTCCCGTCTCACCGGAAAAGAAACAGGAAAAGAAACAGAGATCCAGAGTCTGGGTACTAGGCTGACACCTTGCGTAACTTTGCGAAAGAAAGAATTTTGCAAAATTTTAAACTCAAACTAGTATCTGGTTTCTTTTTAGCAGGAAAGGGTGAAAACCAGGAAGAAGGTGAGAAGGAGAAAGCTAGTGACGGTGCCGCCAAAAGCAGGTCAGAGCGCGGCACTAATTTGATGATTTATTGGCACCCCGGGAGAGCAATCTAACTGGCAATCTGAGTGTTGTGTAACCAGAAAAAGTGCGAATGAGTACGGAAAAGTACTATGCCAAGATAAAGGTCCTGGGAAAGTAAGAAAGTCGGTGCGGTGAAGAAGAAGGATCGGACTTTGACTCTTTTTGGTATGGGTCTTTTGAAAAGAAACGAGAAGGGGGGAAAAGGGAGGGCTGAGGGCAAAAATAACCAGAAGGATCCGAAAATGAGGGTGAGAAGAGATTCTTGGTCCGGAATAATTTATAGGGACCCATTTCGAAGCTCATTGGCTTACCCATTCCGAGGGTGCTTCGTTTCGAAATGTTTACGATGCAACAAGGAACATGAGACTAGACTCGCAGCGGAGGGCAGAGATATCACTGGGTCACTTGGGACGAATTTGTGAGTTCTTATGGATGAGGTGACCTTCATTTGGATGAGAAACTGGGAAGTGGTTGGAAAGAGAAGTGGGAAAACAGAAAAGGACGAAGGGGACGCTTCTTTTGTCATTGTTGCAACTAGGAAGTGATGGATGGGCTGGAGCTGTGGGCGAGAAAAAGGAACATTTGTGAAAATGAAGTGGGAAGAGCGAGAGGTTGAACTTGCATAGGCTTCAAGGACAATGGATGCATTGTTTCAAGAGAAAGGTGTGGGTTTTTGAAGATCTTCGGTATTGGTGACAGCTAACAAAAGTTGAAGCATATCCGGGTATAGTGTATTTTTCAAGCTCATGTTGTACATTGCTCATAGACCACCATCGTCGTTTTTCTATGAATGAAGAATTCCTTCAAACCAAGAGCAACTCGGAAACAATCCTTGTCAGAAATGTATGACAATGCAGTAGTAAATGGCAAGAAATAATGATGTTCGTATTGTTAAGAAGAACGAGGTGGGATTGAGGAGGGAAAAGGAACAGAGAAGAAGAAGATGTATACGTTTTTCCCTTTGTTCGGTTTTTTGTGCTCCTTCACTTTTTCACAAAAAAAAGGAATAGAAAAAAAGGGGGAGGGAAAGGAAGAACAAGAAAAAACAAATAATGAATGTGAATGTGGAAGAGGATAAGAAACAGCACCGAATTTCGTTTTTTTGCTCTACTACTGAATATGGGTGTGAAAAATGGGGAAACCCTAGTGGGAGTGAGAATAAACAGCAAAATGATCCTCTCAAAGATCAATACCAACACTCACCTACTCCAAGAACGTTTGGAGGGACTAGTGACTCAGAGCAATTTCAGGAATTTGATCCTTTTGAGAATACCAACAAGCTACTGATAACACTAATACTAACGGTAATAATAACGGTTATCCGACAGAAAGAAACTTCGAAAAGACGCAGAGGACCCGAAGTGCGTCGGATAATCTTTTAGATTGCTTGGGAACCTCACAACGTGGTGCTCGGTTGGACTCAAGAAATGTGGGAATCTGGCGGGCGGGCGATGAACCAAACGGGCACTTGAAGAACACAATATGTAGAGTAGAGTGGTTGAAAATGTTTGGCAGGGGGAGGAAAGGAAGCAAGGCGAGAAGAGGGCTCGGGAGGCCGGCAGGAGGAAAGGATGTGTGAAGTCGTATCTACAGGATTAGCCAAAACACCCGCCGCCGTTTCCTTTTTTGTCTAATTTTTATGCATCCACATCTATCTATATCTATAGTTTGAGTTTCTACGCTTCCTAATCACGGATTAGAGAAATACACGAAGCAGATGATCAGGTGGAGAGAGAGACAGAGACGGAGAACAGTTCCGAACCTGGTTTGTAGATCAGGCTCAAATCTCAATCTCAAAATCAACATTCAAACTCGAGCGTTGAACTGATGTTCACAAACTCCGCAGATCAGTCATGTTCACAGCCTGAGCTGGCATGCACTGGATGTGTGAAGAAGCAGTTGGTCGGCGGGACAGAGTAGAACCCACGGACAAAAAGTTGCTGGGGTCCACTACTCTGCGACGGACAACGAGTTTTTGGGAGTCGATGACGCCAACCAGCCGGAAGATTCAAAAAAGATAGAGAGACATGCACAAAAACGTGTAGATGTATGCAGAAACAGCGGTGGAGGAAGAAGAAATGCGTTTTCAGGATCAGACAAGGCCGAAAGAGAGAGAGAAAGAGACAAGTTAGGGTTGGGTTGAGTTGGCTGGTCCCGAGTAAAGTGTGCGTTGAGCCTCCTAGAAGGTATATGTCGCAGGGGAGGGCAAGAAAGTTGACTGCATTGACTCGTCCGGTTCTCCGGAATGCGCATGCATGAGCTGTCAAGGAGAAAATCCACATTTTCCACCCAACCAAGCAGTGGCTTTAGGCTCCTTTATTAATTACTCACTTGACACGTGTCCCTTGGCCTACCTCTTGTCGGCAGAGCCAAAGGTTGGGCGCGAGAAGAAGAAGAATAGGTGATGGGTCCCAGAGACAAGAGGAGGCGGCAAAGGTTGTGCAGAGTGTGATGAGAGTTCCGTACACTTGAGATGCCAAGTGATGTCATCACGGAAGTTTTGGTAAGTGGGATGGGTAGCTTCACAGTGAGAGAGTCAGATTTGTTCCAAGTATTTCAAATATCCTACTCTAGTCAAATCATGTGAACTCACGGGTATAAAGTTTCTTTATCTGAACAACGTTTTCTGACATGAGTTACTAAACTTTTACAGTAAAGCAGATGTCAGATGCTAGAGTAGAAATAGAAATAGACGTAGAAGACCGGAGAAACACGTCGGAAATCACGGATAATCAAATGAGAAACCAGCCGACAAAGTTGGCCAGGGGCCGGATAATTGTTGTCGAAAGTCGGCGAGAGAATAATCTGATAAAGTCTCTCGCAAAAAGTCGTTGAGGGCAATAAAGAAGAGATTAGCGACGAGACTGCCCGGGGAGCAAAAGGAGGCAGTGCCCGAGGAGACGCTGTTATTATTGCCTGTGAAATATGAACGTCTTTTCAAAAAAGAAAGATGAAGAACGGAACGGCTCGAAGCCATCCGATACCATCTTTGTTATTGAGTCGAGTTCAGAGTGGCACTATAAAGAACCCGCGACTTGCAGTGTCATGTTTAATGGAAATCTGGGGACTTTGAAATTACCGAAATGGGATTTACAACAAAGACGACCGCGTAGCTCATCTATTCTGGGGTTCCTTTTTGACTTCCGCAGCCTCGTCTATTTTTGAGCCGGAATAGAGGATAACGGATGGGTGACACAAGAAACAGTAAATCTTTGGAGATACTAATTCTTGCTTGTTTTTTGGCTGGGTTTTCTTAGCCAAAAAGAGACTGGAAAAAAATCCCCAGAATAAGACCGGGAAAAAATAATCAAAAGTAGGTAGAAATACGGAACAGAACGAAAATTGACATTCCTGGAGGAAAAAAAGTAAGAGAGACTAAGAACCTAAGAGAAAGATAGGAAATACGTGACAGACAGGAATAGACCGAGAAAAAAGAAAAAAACAGCATTCGAATGAAATCAACCTTTTCCTTTCCCTCCACCACTTCTCAATTCCTCATCCCACTGCTTCTTCCCCTTTTTTTGCTCTTCTCCGCCAATGAATAACTAATTTTTGCTCTTGATACGGAACGTAGTCGGGTATAAAGCTGGCAAAAGAGAAGGAAGTCACAGAATGCATGGAATGCCGGATGAGATCACGAAAGACGTCGGACGACGTCCCGTCCTGTTCAAAAATTCAAGAAGCGTCTTGGAGAAGGTTTCACCGAGCCGCCATGTCTTGCAGAGTACTATTCTATACTAAGGGAACGGAGTTGTTTCCAAGAATAAAAACTTGCGTAAAACAGTCGTAGAAAACGTTGATCTGCCTAAACAAACCACTCCTTGCTTTTTGAGAGTGATGTAGCGAGAGAGTCGGAGAACGGGACACCCGGGGGAATGTGGCTGACCAAAATCTTCGTGGATAATGAAGTTTGCTTCACAAAGAGTGTGTACAAAGAACTGCGGAATTAGAAAAAGGGAGGAGAGTTTTTCGGGATTCAGTGTTGATTGAAAGCTTGAAAAATGGAAAAATGGAAAAATGAACACAAGTCGCTGCCACCTCAACGGAAAACAACTAGAAAATCCAAAAGCCTATGGTAGTAACGTTATCATATCTTTATCGGTACGTGACTAATGTGAAATGGCAAAATTTCAGTTCATTTCCAACCGGAAATTCGAAAATTCGGAAAGCCACCGTGTGATACGGACAAATGAAAACTTCCAGGTAGACAAGGACTCCATGATAATCCCAACGGAAATTGGAAAGTTGGCCGTAAAGTGTATCAGAAATGAGAAGCTGTACATGTATGTATCAAACTAGAATAACTGGAAGGCATCTGGGTGGTGTTCATGAAAACACTAGCACACGTGTGCTGGAAAAACAAGTGTCACTGATGACAGAGTCATTCCTTTTCGAAGGAGAGATTGAAAATGGGATACCTTGTCCAAATCTGGATTTATTTGCGCATATCATATCAGCTCGGAAATTGTGTTCTATATTTTTAGTCTCTTTTTCAGGAAATTTGTGAAGCGACTTGGAAGATGACTTGGTGATACAATAAGTGGAGAAGGAACTAGGAAAAGAAGAAAAATATCTGGAAAAAGCACGTAGTAGAAGTAGAAGTAGACATGGACATGTGGAGTAGGAGATAATCTTATCCACGACGCGAAAAAAAGATTATTGCAACTTGATCAGTCTTATCAAAGTTCAATCAAGACAGTTCAAAAGAGCTCTGTATCGCCCAGTTGATGTTCAGCTGATGTCCGCGACGAATAAATCATAAAAACCACAAAAACTGGCTAGAGCCAAAGGAACTGCCGCTGTTACACTGTCTCATAATTTTGAATGAAGTGCACTGCACTGGGAGGGGAGCGAAACGAGATGGGGCGGGATGGATTTCGAGGACATCACATGTCAGAGTGTCATCAAAAATGGATAGTCGAAGAGTTTTGTGATGTTTTTTTCTGTTTTTTCTTGCTAGATTTCTCTCTTATTTGCTCAGAATTACTGTGATTTGTCTTTCCTTCACTACTTTGTGTTTCTGCTTTTTCTATGTTCCCCAGACTTTCAAAGATATCAGCCACACTTTGTTCTCGGTTTCCGCTATCCTGAGGACTATGGTAAACTACAATCGGAAACCCTAATCAGAAACAAAAATTGTACCCTTAGGCCTGGGCGGAAGTCAGAACCCCGCCTACTGATAAGTACATAGTATGGGAAGAATGGAAACATTGAGAGACAGAGCAATCAAAAAGATGGATAGGGTACATTGAGAATCGGAGAGTGCGAGTCCAGGAAGAAAGGAAAGTCAGAAGAAGATGGTTGGTCGGCTGATATGATTGCCAGTCATAATTCGCTGAGGTGCCGCCTCCTCTCCGCGGCAACACTTCCCCCCGTCAGGATCAATCGGCCAACGAGCTCCGCGAGCATCACCTCCGGAGCGCCTTCGTCGTCGTCGACACTCATTCCTGCTCTCTTCCTCTTCTTCTTCCTAATACATACGCTCACGCAACTCTACGCTGCAGCCGCGCGCCCCCGACAACACCATAGCAACAAGGTCTTCGAAGAAGCAAAGACACGCTCGTTTTGGTCAACGAATGTCCACTTTGCGTTCCTTTTCTGGCTAGTTCTCCATCTTTCCACTTGCCTGCGCTTTCGTTTTGTCCGGGGCTCCTTTGAGGACACCCGGACTCTCGGAATGAACAACTTTCCGCTATTTCTGTTTTTTGCATTGATATGTGGCACAAACCAACAGCCAATCGACCCGGCAGGTAAGCCGTTGTAAAACGTAGTAATCAGACATAGCAAATTTCAGCTCGGAGCAATTCTACTAGCTCCATAGATGCGGAAATTCTTGAAAGATGGTCAGAAGAAACAGAGCCATCATATGTATACATTGTTCAGCTAGGTGTGTTCAAGAGAGTTTGGTCAAAAAATATTGATGTATAATTTCAGAATTAAAATCAAGTAGAGTAGATGAACCGTTTGGGGATATTGAAAAGCGTTTGAACAAACTGGTCGATACTGCATTTGTGTTAGCATCGTACAAACATCGAAAACAGAAGCCACCAGCAGAAGTGATACCGTCGGAGACAACTTACAGTACACATGTGAGTTTTTGATTGAAAATGGATTCGAAAAAGTTCTGACGTAAAACAGGACACAAAAAGTTGGAGGGAAATCCCACATCGAACAAATCACACGTTTTTGTTCTTTCTTCGAGTTGCTTTGTTCCGTTACATAGTTGCTCCCTTCTTCTGACCAGTAAGGGTTACTTTTTGAGTTTTGATTCTTTGCAACATAATGAGAGCACATGAGAGAGGGCAGGTTGAGAGTTTAATTGCTAGGAGGTGGACCAGATGATCAAGTTCAAGATCAAAAAGGATATTAGAAAAGGAATGAATAGAAGGGAACTGGGAAATAGTGCAATAGTAACTGGATCTTCGAATAATTGGAAACCTGGGGTGTCCGCTGAGTCGGCCAGACGCACTTTCTTTTCGGTCGGTCGGTCGTCCGAAAATAAGCGTAGCATGAGTCTTTTTCACTCTGGACCCCCTCGTCTCCATCTATGTTTATACTCTGTTTTCGTTTCCACATACCGGAAACTATAGAAAGAAGCATTATATGGGAAGGAAGCAAAGGATAGGAAAAGGAAAAAGGAGTCTAACTATTTCTACTTGAAAATTCCTACTATAATGTGCTTGTTTTTTGTTTTTGTTATCCCCTTCTTCTCCTTTTTTCACATCGACTTTTTCCGCTAACTGACATCAGTCAGTGACTGATTTACGAATGTCACAAGAAAACGACACACCAAAACGAGCGAAACTGCAGGAGGAAAAAAGCAAAGGAAAATATTGGACTAGCTTCTTTTCAGCTTGCTTCCAGTTTTTTCGTTGCAGTTTTTTGCAGTTTTTTGTGCGGAATTGCAACTATTCAAGACCGAATTTTCGAACACGACAGAACAAAAAATGTAGCCGTTGAAAGGCGAATAATCAAGACTACACGAGGATTCAAGGATTCAAGGCATCCCTCCAAAATTTGAAGAAAAAGAGAAAGTCTGCCCACGCCAGTATTCGCTAACAATTCACGGCTTAATGAGTTGTTTCGATAAGAAGAAAACTGGCAAGAAGGACGGAAAACAGAAGTGAAGAACAAGAGAACAAGGGTTTAGAAGTCACTGGATGAATAGTGTTTGTGAAAATTTCATAATTTAAGAAATGGAAATTAGTACACGACGTCTTAGCACTTGGCCCACCCTCACTCCCGAATTGGTATAAATATTCGAGGGCGATGAATGCGAAAAGATAGAGCGTGTTTGAAACAGGCGCAAAAATAAATAAAGTGCAAATGCGGCCACTGCCTCTGGGACCTCTTTTCTCTTTCCAACGGCCTCCAAAAAATGCTTGACCTCTCGGTTGCTGGAGCAAGAGCAGGAGCAGGAGAAAGGTACACAAGAGAAACGGAAAATGCACATTCTCGGATGAGGTGATGCCTGGGCTGTTTTGCGTAATGAGGAAGAGAGCGCGCAGCGCCAAAAACGGCCGGGAAAACCGATAGCCGTCGAGAATCAGTATCCGGAGTCCGGAAATTAGTGTTAGGCCTATCGAAAGGCTTTGCGATTGGTGTGACCTACACCAGCACCTAACTCTTTCGGAGGGTGGGGTGAGAAAAAACTCCCCGGGCCTCGACTTACTTCCGAAATGCAATTTGCTAGTGTTGGCCCAACCCACCCCACCAACCCACCAGACACTTGGGCCACGGCCACCGACCGCCGTGAGAGAAGATATAACTGGAAAAGTGACGACGAGTTGTTGCAAAACGTTTTGGATCTATGTGTGTTAGTATGTGTGCATGTATGTTAGTGTTAGAAACCTCCTTCGGTCCGTATATTTGCGCATTTCAAATGGATACGGGACCGGATGGTGAGGGTGGAAGAAAACGGCGTCGTTTTGAGAAGAACACACTTCACGGTGGAAGAAAAGCCAAGTTCAAGAGCACAATGCATCTCATTCATTGACGGCTTGAATTTGAAGATTTGAACTCACCTAGTCACACCTGGCGTACCTCATTCACATAGAGAGACCTTATCTTGTACTTTTTACTAGCCAGCTCATCTGTTACTTTTTTCTTCAAATTTTTGAAAAAAGATGATGTTAGAGGATTAGAAGCGAAGCTCGTTTTTTTCTGATTTGTGCTAAAAAATGTTCAGAGTTTGTAGAACTTTTCAGTGAGAAAAAGGGGAAATTGAGCAAAGGCTTAGGCTCACTTTAACAGAATCATATATTTTCGGCACGTCCTGTCCTCTTGTGTGTTCTTGGAATGAAAAAGATATTTGTGACACCGGAAAAAGGTCATCAGTTACCGATTCGTCCATCACTTTCGGGACGTACCCCTAATCCCCCAGCCCTTTGCTATTTTCTATTTTTGGATAAAGTTGTGCCTACTAATAGCTCATGTTCTCTTTTCTCTTGCTCTCCCAGAGTACGTTGCGTGTGCAATAACTCAATTAGGTCTAGGTCAAACCCAAGTATGTCTATGTCTACATGATGCCATCATAGTCACGTCAAGAAGTCAAAGTAAAAAAGGAAGGAAAAGAAGAACGGAACAGCTGGGAAATGAGACGCAGGTGGACAGATATGTAATTATAGCTCACAGGGAGATAAAATGAGATGTGAAAGAAGTAGGAGAGGAGAAGGGGGGATTCCAGAGAAGAGAGGAAGAGGGGTAGACTAGATTAGTTCGGCCAGTCAGCCAGAAACCAATGAAGAAAACTTGTAAGGCGGCGGTTTTTGTTTGCGTGGCAGATGGCAGATGGCCGACCACCAAGCTAGTCCAGACCCAAGTTGCGTACTCATTTCGAAGCTCATAACTCAACGGAATTTGACATGAGGAAGGGGGAGAGGAGACAAAGAAGGTCCGCTTCCTGGCGACTGAAAGCTGCTGGCGTCTGATGGCTGAAGTCTGGTGGTTGATGGCTGATGGTCGCGGCCGAACAAAACTCATCTATATCGGTAGAAGACTTTCTTTCCTTTTCTTCATCTTCTTCCATTCCTTGCACCACCAACACCAGCAGCTTCCATCCACCCTACAACCCCGGTTTTCATCCTCTTCTTCCTCCTCCTCCTCCTTCTCTTTCTCTTCTTCTTCTTTTCGTTTTCGCCATGCCACCAAACGGACACCCTCTTTCCCCCCTTCCCGCCTCGCGTTTCGTGCTCTCGCCTTCTTTGCGGCCCTTTAATCGATGTCTTGGAGTTACATTCTTCCCTCCTATGGTGAGCCTCAACCAAACATACAAATCGAAAACGCGTGCCGAGACATGGCCCCTAGCCCCGGGCCTGCCAAAATTTCGGAAATACTTGGAGAAAGAGACCGAGACACACAAATACACATTCGAAGAAGGAATATTGGGTCGCGTTTCTGGATTTTTGTGGTTCAGTGCTCTTCAGAAATTTCCCCCCTCTTTTCTCGATTTTTGTCTTGAAAATACTCATTTTTTCTAGTTGACGTCATTTTTAGGTTTGATTTGAATTGCCTTTTTTATGAGCGAGCATTATGAATTTTATATTGTGAATTTCAAAAGACATGCCCAGCTTTTCAGTCAGCCACAGTATCTAAAACCTTTTGCAGATCACAATTTGTAACAATGATGCTTCATATGAAAGCCTGGGTGCAATTTTCATAAATTTATAGTGCACAATTTGTCATCTCTCCATTTGTACTATTCATTGAGTACTTGGAGGTTAATTGGAAAATATTGAGAGCAAGAAGTTGAAAAGGGCATAAAAAGGACACGGAACATGTCGGAAAGACACTCGCGATTGGTTCGCAAATTGGAATATTATATGGGAAGTTATTAGTGAGTGATCTTATGAATGAATGATGGTCATAAGGACCTCGAAGGGAAATTTTAAAATATCCCAGCTGGGGGGTGACAAAAAAAAGCAGGGAGGGAGGAAGTATCGTGAGGGGACAGCACGGAAAGTTTTCACGGAGACTCATTTTGTAAGGCAGTCGTGCGCGAAAAGAGAGGTTGAAATAGTGTCCAGACGTCTTTTTTTCCTTTTTTAAAAGAAAACAATCGTCCGTGGGGCAGGCGGGGGGCAGTAGCCAGGTTTTCCAGCAAAACATCAACAACAATAACGATTCGGAACAGGAGCAACAGGAACAGAGTTCTCCGCCCGCCCCGTCCTTTCTTCTCCCCTTTTCTTGTCCGCCGTCTGGATCTGTTGTGATGCGAAACGAGCTTTCTTAGTAGTTTTTTGCCGGCCGTCTAGGGGAAAACTTGCGACTCTAAAGGAAACGGGATGAGAACAGGAATGAGGTCTGACATCGCTAAACTCTGGAAAAATCGAAGAGTCCAAAAACTCAAATAAATCATGGGAAACCGGATGGCGTTTTCTTGATTAGATTTCAAGTTGGTCTGGTTTTCTGTTTCTCAATATCCGCACTCTGGTAATTCTATTTGTCTATATCTGATTGATTGACGACATACTCTTGATTCTGAGAAGGATTTGAGCCTGAAAGTGCCAAAAAAGAGAGCAAAGCAAGAGCCAGAGGGTTTTGATAACAAAGAAAAGAAAAACTTGTTACAAAGGAAAAGTGAATGTTTCAGATAACCAAAAAGAGAACCAATGGTGATTTGACCTACATCAGTTTTGTCACTTATGTCGGAAATCAACCGATACTCGGAGAGGTACACCTTCGAATAGAATTGATTTACAGGATACTGTTTCAGGTGATCGCGGATGACCTGACTCTTCTCACCGTTTCGCAGATTTCCGCAACCCTACGATATCCGTTGGGGAGAATTGTTTGTAAGTTTTTCAAAAAAAAAACGTATAGATTCTCTTGATAATTGCACATTATGGTTTTTTTCTAGTTACCAATCATTCTGTTGTACTCATTCTCGATACAACAAGAACAAAGAGAGTCCAGTTATAGATTTTCTAATACCTGTCCCCCAGCCCTTCTTATTGATCAACAACCGTTCCGTGTTGGCCGGAGAATAATCACAGGCAGGGACGGTGTTTTATAGATTTTCTAATTTTCCCACATCCATTCAGACCCAATTTATACTGTTCTTTCAGCGGATCGAGATATTGAAAACGAGAGCGCAACAAAATGGTGGTTTTTGATTGGTGTCATTGGAGCTGGAGTCATCATCGTTGTCATTGGATGGTTCTTCTTGTTTCTGTTCTACAATACTTGTGGATGGAACTATGGAACAGGAGGAGGGAACTATATTGTTCGAGAGCAAAGTACAACAATGACCAAGGGATTGATAGTCAATCCGCAGACGGAGAATGGTGATCCGTAAGTGTTTTTGTATTCATTTTTCGAATTAGTTTTCACTTCGCATCAAATTTCCTGACAGTTTCCTTCTTTTTCAATCATCCCACATTTCGACAATAACAAAAAATAAGAATCCTGAATAAACTAACCGCGGTGGTGCGTTTCGGTTGATTGCGAATGCGGTAGTGGCGATCGTGATGCAACCAAAATTCCATACGATCAACTGTTCACTTCAGAGCTGCCGAGCAACCAATCGCAGTGCCATCTGATGGTTCGAATCCGAGTGTGACTACGAGCAAGCCAAAACTGAATAGTAAGTTGATTGTTTGTTGAGAAATGGGGTTTTAAAAAGAACTGTCTTGAACAGAGAGTTTCACTAACTTTAGTCGGGTCAGTCGGAAAACAAAAGCTATAAACTTGGAATATAGGAAAAACATAAGAAAAAGAAGAGGACAAGGTTCTCGGGACGGGTACTCGGGACCCGTCACATCTCATTACAACTCGTTTTGCAACTGCCCAACAGCGTCATAGTGCACTCTTGGGGGCAGCGTTCTTGGAGGAACCAAGACGGAAGAGTTAGAAAACAAGAAAACACTCCGGATGCCGTTTTCTGGACGTCTAAGTGGTAGTGGTCAAAAATAAAATGTCAGAGACGATCACCATCAAAGATTTGGAATTAGAACTTGGAGTCTCAGCTTTGAGTCGAGTTGAGCTAAGTTGAGATTTGAGATGAGTTGAGGGACTTGTAGCAAAAGTGGTTGGAAGTGGAAGATGGGAACGAAATTGGAAAACGGGACCGGGCTGTCAGACGAAATTTCGTTCATCCGTCCCTTTCCGCAACTAGAAATACTAATAAACTCACTTGCAAAGTGCTTCAGGGCGAAAGAGTAATTTAATAGTTGGACGCTGTGCTGGATGACGGTGACGTGTTTGAGTTGCAATGAGAACCCGGTGAATTTTGGAAATTTGTCAAATTTTTCAAAAGTCACTCTATGGCAATCGTTTTTGGAAGTGTTCGGGTTTTGCGCAGTTTTTCTAGTAATGACGCTTACTGATAAAACTTTCATAATGTTTACCGTTCGTCTAGGTTCGCTTATGATCTCAGAAAACAGCCAACCGGACCTGCTATATAGTTTTGGCAAAGTTGCCAGAAGGAAGATGTGAGAACGAAAACGAGAAATGTAAAACCGGCAGTTAGTTTTTGCAGTGCTGAATAAGTGTGAGAAAATGGAAAAGTCGCGGAAAAATTGGCACGCACACACAGACACACACATGAAAAAAGACGGGTGCGGACGGACGGACGGATTTTTTGTTGGGCGCTGTCACGGATGGATGTGGTGGTTCTGGTTGGAAATTGAAAAATGACTGGAAAGCTAGGATTTGAAGAAAGATGTACGCCAAGCACGAAAATTGGTGGTGGTGGCCGCGATTTTGCAGTGCGATTTGGATTCGAGGCATCGGGCCCACCGGGACGCAGAATTAATTGCGAGGAAGGGTGTGAAGCTGGGCAAAATGACCAATGTTCTTTCTTATGGGCTGGGGATGGGAAAGTGAGAGAGGAGATGGAACTGCAAGAAGAGGAGAGGAGACTGGTAGCATTTTGTGTGTTTTTGAACTGGGAACTGTAGATTGGATCTTGAAAATGTCAAGGACCTCAGTTAGAAGTTTTAGTGAACTTTATGTACCAATTGGACTCTTTGAAACTTTCCATAAAACCCCATTACCTCAGAGTGCAAAAAAGTTGACCCCTTAGTAATGAGTGTGAGAAAAAACCTTCAAGTAGTAGAAAAAATGCAAGGGATCCAGTCATTCAAGTAGCCCCAAAATACCAAAACTCAGAAGTGTTATGATTCCCTTAAAATTACTTCCCCCTCCCCTCCGCCACCCGTAAAAAACTCATTTGAGCTCTCATTCTGGTCGTAGAATAAGAAAATGAAACATAGACCTGGAGACTAGAAAAGAAAAGACAGATCAACTAGGGAACAAGACTACTGAAGGATGAACACGATGAGAAGTGAAAAGTAGATGGAAAACGAGTCACTCTGAAATTAATTTTGTTTGGAAGAAGAACGAAAAGAAGAAATAAAACGCAAAAATAGATAGCGGATGGAATTCCATCAGACCACTCGGTCCATTTTGCATGAAGAGCGTTCGTTGGGGCAATCCATCCCTCTTCACTTTTCTGCATTTACTTCTTCTCTCAACACATCATCATTTTTGAAAGCAATCAGTCAAAATAAAGACAAGCGTTTCCTTTTTAGCAAGCGCATTTCAATTTCCTTCTTCTCCCCGCCCAGCCTACTTCATTCCCCACCATCAAACGTTAAGCCCGGCAAGGAATAGTGTTGTGGCGGGGTGAGTGGTGTGTGTCACTCTAAGACACGAGTTTAATTGACAAAATAAGATGGACGTGATCGTGACGAGCTCCACACCACGTCCGAAACGTACACGAAAAACTCCTCGTTTGCTCCGTTTCGACGACCTCCTTCAATGACTGCAGTGTGCTCTTTGTGTGAACTATTCAATTGCTCGCCTTTTTTCTTCCAAAAATTTTAGGATGAATGGAGAAAAGGCCAGGGAAAAAGAATAGGAATCAAAATCAGAAGAGCGAATGCCACGTGGTTTCCTAGTTCCTGTTATTCTTCATCCAAAAAGAAGAAATAAAATTTGAAAAAATGAGATACTAGAAAATGAAAGAGCAACGAAGAGAAATTGGCATAGGAGAAAGGAAAGGGCAAGAATAAGAAAAGTGAATGAAAAAGAAAAGAAAGATGGACTTAGTTATAGAGATGAGGCCTACTCATGAGGGATGTGCGTAACCTTCATTTCGAATTTATGCCCTGCAAATTAAACCTCCATGTGGTTGGTTGTCTGGATGGAGAAATGACTCTGACAAGACGGCGTTGATGTGAAAGCAACAGGTTCTGTTTTAGTACTTTCAGAAAAAAAACAGAACGCGCAGGTTTTAGAGGTGTTTTTGTTAACCGTTGCAGAGATGGTTATCTTAAATATCAAAAAATGATTGAAAACTTTGATGAAGTGTATACTGTAAACCTTCCGAAACAATCAGATTAGGTTCCGGTTCCAAGCCAAACAGACCAAGACGCTGCTGCTCAAACTGACACTAAACGTTTTCCAAACGAACGCGCCAAAAAATCGTAAAATGAAAAATGAACTCCGGGGGGTCTCGTTGGCTGAAAACAACACTTTTTCTCCTTCTGACAATGCTTCTTCCCCTCATTCCCGTCCTTCATCCACTTTCGGGCTCAACAGCACCGCTCCGTTTTGCTTTTTTCTTCCCTCCACCACAGGTTTTTTGTTGTTTTGTTCTGTTTTGATGCCGATGCGCTTAAACGCTTACAGAAACCGAGGGGAAGGAGAGGGCGTGAAAAATGAGGCGCTGAAGTTTTTTAGGAAAACACTAAAACTAGAAACAGAAGCAGAAGCAGAAACAGAGGAGAAAATACGGAAGAAAAAGTTTCAGTCAAGGATAGATAACAACACGTTGGTTCGGTGGTTTTTGAGCGGTGCGGGAGATTGGCGCTGCACGGGAAGTAGCAGCAGAAAGGGGCCTAGTCAAGCGTTCGTTCCATCATTTTTTGTGAACAAAAGAGAGCGCAACTCTCGGGGGAAAACTACTGACATATTCATTGTTCAGATTTATCATAGCTACGTCCGAAATCTGTGCACTTCATGATGAAGTGGTCTGACGGTCGGTCACACGCTTAGTTTCTTTTGTGGGAACAATTATATAAGGTGCTAAGTTGAAAAAAACAAAAAAAAAACAAAACCAAAAAGTGTCAAGACTGGGAAGGGAGCCGAGGCGGGGGTAGACGAACAACTTGTTTCTGATGAAACATTAATGGGGTTTTTGCCTTGACTTGGGGTTGACTTGGTACTCTCGACTGCTAAAATGACCAGAGAAATTTCAGAAAAAGCAGCTCGTTCAGTTCGGACACTTTCGGAGCTTCAAATGGAGAAACGATTTGGAAACGAGAGGGAATACTTCCAAAAAGCAATGAAAGCGTTCACTTTGGGGTCCACCGTGAAAAAAGAAGCGATCCGCGTGCCACTTCCATCATCGTCCGGTCGAGTGGCTGATACGGAAAATACGGACGTGGAGAAAGCACAAAGTGTGGTGGTGAAGAGTGAGAAAAAGAGACGACACAACACCAAGATTGGACCCATTACCACGACGACTCTTGCCACCGCCACTACTACGAATGAGGAAAATGAGCACGAAGAAACATCGGAAATTAGTGGAGTGAGGAGCAGCAACAGCTCCGACACGGCGTCAACACCAGATGAGTTCGATGTGGACAACCTTCCAGAGACGTCTTTGAAATTGGTTAAGGTTGGCTTTTGGTTTTGATTGTTTTCATTGAATAAAGGGTTCCAAGAATGGACGCAGCAGATTCAAATCTATCTACATTGCGATCTCTGCTACATTCTTCATAAAACTTTTTGAAAAACTCATTACAGAAAGGAAAACACCGAAGAGAAAGCGATGTGAGAAGCGAACCTGAGTCTGATTACGGTAGCAGTTTGGATGAAGACAAACCAAAACCAGACGAGCTTGAAGACAAGAACAAAGAAGATGACGACCCGCGAGTGCGACCAATGACTGCGAAGAGGCAACGGACTTCTTTGTTTGGAGGTGAGTGCCAGGAGCCAGTGTCGGTTCGGTTCAACAACACCGAGAAATCAGACAAGAGCATCTTGCATTATTTTTCGCATTGCATACGTTATGAAGAGGTTCCAATAGTTGGTGATTGGTTTTAGAAATCATATTCTTCAGAAATTTCTTCACAATAACAGCCAACTTTTGCAGTTTTCATGTAGTTTGGACTTTCAGGCAGCGGTATTTCTCCAATTCCAATACAACCAAGAGCGTGGACCGTCTATTCTGCCGGAGATAAAGTTGCTTCGTTCTGGAACAATGTATGTCTTTTTGTCATAATTGCTCTGCAAATTACTTTCAGAATTCAATCCACAGTCATCCTACACCATCATCACCCACAGAAAACGGAATAGTGGAGCTCAAATCATCTAGCACGTTTCGATTTTAGTCGTTGATTTATAGTTTGTACATGCTTGCGTATGGACCGGTGACATTTCGATTGAACAAGCAACACTTTCCCAGAATAACAAAGTGCAATCCTCATAATCACTTTTTGTGATGATACATTTCACATTTTTCTCGATTAGTTTAGTTTGAAATATTCTCATTTTGCTAACCTGGAAGTTATTATGTCTGAATAAAGAGCAGTTCTAACTGGGAACCTTCAAAACGCGATGAGTTTGAATTCAGAATTCCTAGTTACAAAACGGTGTAACGTACAAGTTACGCACTAGTCATAATCCCAAAAGCTTCCAAAACCACAACAAGTAACAGATACCGACGGAACTCGGTGGAAACGAGTCATAGCAAGTCCAAGTAATTCTGGTCAGTTTTACATTAAAAGTTTGCTATAAAGTTGAGATACGCATGAATTCGAAATCCCGAAAGCCTCCAAAACCACTACAAGTAACAGAGGCCGACGGAACTCGGTAGATACGAATCATAGAAAGTCCAAGTGATTCTAGTCAGTCTTACAGCGCAATTTAGCAGTGAATTTGAAACACGCATGATTTTGAAAGAGAGAAGACACGAAAACACGTAAAACGAAAAAAAACCTGACAGTGACAGATGTTGAGCCATTGATAGATAGCCATTGATGAACTGATAGATTCTTGATATATAGGTTTCTTGATCAATAGGTTCTTCTTTAATAACTTCTTCTCCATTGTATTCTTCTATGAAAGGGTCTCGACAATCCAATCTTCTATAGTTTCTTCGACCTGAAAGAAGGAACATTTCAGAAAATCGATACAAAAAAAATGCGGAATTGACGAGAAAAGACAGCAGAAACGAAAAAGAAATGCATTCGTGGGGCAGCACGCACGTACTGACGAGGGAGACAGGAAGAGCGGTGCAGAACTGTGCGCGTGTGTGCAGTGCCCGGCAGATCAAAATGCTGACGCGTATTGATCTGTTTTTCCTGTCTTTGTGCTGGTCTGCGTATCGAATGAAACAGTGCATGTGTGGGTGACGGTGTGTGTGTATTGTCATCATTAACTCGTTCACTTTGTTTGTTGTTCAAGTTCCCATCAACATCCAAATGCGAATTACAACCACCATAAATCCCGAAGGTCTTCTAGTCATTGTCGTGTTGTTTCGTTCCCGAAGAACAGAACGAAGAAGAAAAACCCCACGTCGACCCCGAACATTGAACTTACAACCAACCACGGCTCATTAAGTCAAACTTCTTTTCCGAGGAGTTACAAACGAGCATGTCACACTCATTACTGCCACTGGTGACGTACCACTAAATTTGTTTGTGGCCCACGCAGAACTCTTTTTTTGTCGAATGGTTCAGAACACACAAAGAATGTCAGAAGATGCCAGAAGGCTCTGAATTGGATACAACGTCGTTTGTTCTTGACCCTCTCTCTTGAAGTAATAAGTTCTACGGTACTGTGATACCTCAGAATGAATGAGTACATTGCTTTTTGACTGTGGTGTTGCGGAAGTAGGAAACTGTGTTGTTTGACAACCCAACCCTGCCCTTAGGTCCCATCAAAGTCAGACAACGACCTGAATGAGAGAACTCTGCCTCTCTAGTGACGTTCTCAAAAATGACGGCGTCCATGATTCTAGAAGAATCATAGAGTAACCCACGCTCTTTTTCTGACGCGATGATAATACAAAATGACCAGTGATTGGAGAAACTCGCACGTTCCGCTGGTTCTCACATGAAAGAGACAGAACAGAAGATTTTCGTGATCGGGTCGTAGGATTCGTGAGATTCAGATGACTTGCTCATTCGATGAATCAACACGTACTGTTCTCATATTCATGGGACCCCTGACGCTTGTTTTGTTTTCACAAGTCGAAACGAAGAAGAGCGTCATATAATTTTTGATGCGCGACGTTTAGACTTTTGAGTCACTCATGTGCCGTTTGCCACTTTTCTCTATACATTCTTCCTCTCTTCCTTAATTTTCAATCAATTAAAAAAAATGAAATGAAAGTATTTCCGAACTTTTCATTTTTCTTTTTTCTTTTTTCTCTTCATTATCCCTTGTTTCTCACACTTTCAGAGCAAAATGAATACAACATTCTGAGTAAGTTACGCATACATAGAACCCACTGGACTTTCAGAAATAGACAAATTGAACCTGGATATAGCTACTAGCTACCGGAAGACGAATTCAGCGTGTGACCCGAATGGTTGCGTCTTGACGCCTAATCCTTCCAGAAGGTGTTTCGCAGAAGGTTTATAATGCGTAGATGAGCTTTTGTCACTGATCCCTGGCAACCTGCAGAAACTATAAATACACCCGGAATATTGTCAGAGAGTCACAACCCGTGGGTGTCAGAGTACTCTAGCGATTGAGCCAATTTCTTGCTCTTTCCATACCTAAATGACCAGCGATTCTTATTATTATTCTGTATCATGACACCTAATTGTTTACCCTTTTGTTTTTGTTTTTCATGTTGCATCTTCTTTGTGTATTCTGTATTGTACTCAAAAACGGAAGCAAAAACTGAAAATGTTGCAAAGATCAATCAAAATACAGACCCCGCAGCAGACTGTTACACTGTTACAGCATCAAAGTACTCAGAGGTCAGCTGTCTGTTTTGCAGACCAACTGACCATACCAACTTTCCGTGACAATTTCAGATTGATCGAGTGTAATACATTGGCATGATGACCTTCCGAAAGGTTAGCGCGGCGCCTTCAAAAGCAGATAATTTTTTGACCTTCTAGTTCGTTTCCGATCTCATTTTTTATTCTCTACTTCTCAATTGCGTAGGTCAACAGCTGTTTCCATAAAAAATGCCAAAAGTTGATGGTGAACCTTCAAAACCTAACAAAAACAGAGAAAAACAACTTTCAGCAGGAAAGAAAACAAAGTTTGTTCCTTCCAAGATTTCATTCCGAAGATGACGCACAATAACGTTCGCCTTGACTTTTCTCTGCTAAATGAGAAAAGAGATAAAGAGCCAAACCAAACCAAACAACCGGTTTGATGTTTGCTATTCCATGAGCGTGTGTTCTCTTTATCCTTCGGTATCTAATAATAGTATTTTACCATTCTCTTTCTTACAAGTCTAAACGGCTTAGCGACTCGGCTTGGCTCTAGGAAGAAGAACATTACAAAAAAAAAGGAACGAATCCCATAATTACCTTATATTCTTTGTTCTGGTTCTCCATATCCAGAACGACCTTCTGATCCAGAGACGGATGTAACAACAAAACAGAGCAACACATCCCGACCCACAATGCCTTGTCATTCCCACATTCTCCTTCCCATTCCCATTTCCTTCCACTTGACTCGACTCATCCCTGCAATGAGATCCAAGGAGTTATGACTTTTTTGTTGCCGCTTCAGTTTCCTCGGGTGGGCCAATTCTATTTTTGAAACCTTCTTTCTGTTTTTTTGGTCGTTCAGGGAAGAAGTCATTTTCTGAGTGGTCCTGGGCGGTAACTCGACACATTCTTCCGGTTTTGCCGCATCAAAATGTGTTTGTCGTTCTTCTGATTTCTCGTTTTTTCTCAGAAGTACATTTTGACATGACATTTTGCTAGAAGCTTCCAGTTACTTCTTTCGGAACCAATGCCTTAGCTCCGCCCCTTTCCGAAATTCATTTCTCCCAGACCGACGGGTCACTTTTACCAGCACATCATCTCTATCATCTTCCACCCTCGCTTCTCCCCATTTCTTCTTCTTTCTTCTCTCCCACCCATCCTGTTCATCATCAAATTACAAGGGATTATACACAGATTAACCTAAGTCTGCGAGACCAATCCAGGAGTCGAGACTATCAGAGTCAGAATTATTTTGCCCTCTTCTTTGTATTTCCGCGCAGAATTTGAAGGAGAAGTGGGAGGAGAGACGGATAATGGACGAGTGTTAACACAATTATATTTCCTTTTTCTTTTCCAAAAATTCTCCATTCTCGCAGACTCCGCCCAGTACTAATCTGACAAATTGAGTAGTATAAAACGTACAAGTTCTTTCTTCGCGGCCTAAGCTCCTCCTCCTCTTCCGCTTTCAGCCCCCAGCCTCTGTTGTTGATATCGTTTTCATCCCTTAGGAAAATATCATCCATCATCATTTCATGTACTCATTTACCCATCCGTTCGCATCCCCCGCGGACCGTAGCCGAGGGCGTTGTCTGCTGAAAATATTGACTTTGAAGATCCAAAATGTTCAACAACAAGATTTTCGATTCTACTTGATTTTTCTACAGTATCAATGAGAGCATCTTCCTTCTGCTTCACCCGTTTCCTCATTGACGTCAGTGTTTTTCATTAAGGATCGGGAACGGACATCCTTAATTTATCTGGGAAAAAATCTAGAAGATTTGAACGCTGCAAGTCTCTTCATTTTTCCTTGAGATTGATGGGGTCACCGGTCATTTGACTCGTAATCTTATAAATCTTGTGAATTAAACATCCGGTTTGATTTGAGCCCCCGTCCCCCTCGTCCCACTTCATCCATATCGTATCCCCATTTGAATGACGCCATGCTCTTGCTCCTCCCACAAAAACTTTCTCATCTCTCCGCTTCCTAAATCTAAAACAGCAATTTGCAGGTTTGACAAAGTTTGGCATTACTCGCCTCTTCCATAACTAGCTCAATCGGAGCCGATTACAGCTCAGTGACCCTTACTAGAGACAACACTATTCTAAGAAACGGCAGGAAAAGGAGGTTGTCCGACAGTTGAAAGCGAGAACCTAAAGGATCGTCATTTTTCACCGACTTGCTCAAGTCGGCCATGCCCTCCATATTCTACCCGTTTTGTTCCATCCTGGTCATATTTCTTCTTGCGGTCATCACACAGGTTCGTTCAGGACACACACGCAAGCTATGACGCTAGGAGATCACTAGAATATTCTGGAGGAAGTGGAACAATATAGGGCAATATACATGTTCTAGTCTATTCTAGTTCCTAGTTGAACATAAGATTCAGCTCATCATGAGTTAGATCTACTTCCGATGTTTGATGTTCTCAAAAAACAACTTGCAGGCTTCCCTCTACGACCCAACATCAGATGTCACCATCTTGGATAGATTAAGACTTGTATGTTTGTTCATTGTTATCTTTCAAATGTTCTGATCATAATCATCATCTGGAACATAACCAATCCAAACCAAATCACATCACACATCATAACATATCATATATTTGTTTCTATTGCTTCCAGGAAAACGACTTGAAGAATGGAGCTTCTTTGCTGAGAGAGATCTTGGAAAAGACATCCAATGCTCAGCTGCAAGACTTGGAGAGATTAACAGGTGCGGTGAATCACTGTGTCGCACAAAAAACACACAAAAAACAACTTTTTTGCAGAGCCCTACCGTTCCAAAAGATGCCGCTGGAAGCTTTGTGGAACTGGACGTCGCTTCAGATTCAACTAATACAACCTGCATCTCCTTCCTCACTCCAATCTTGATCTCAGTCCCAGTCCCAGTCCCAAAAACCAATCGCATTTCCATTTTCCGTTTCTTTTTCAGCTCTCCCCCCTCCATCTCATTTGTTAACTGTCATTGTCACATTGCTTCGCTTCTCGCTTCAACTGTTTCCCTGGTTTTCTGTTTCATTTTCCAAAAAAGCCACCTGTCAATGTATCCACCTTCAACACCTCTTTCCTTCTCTCCTGTGCTTGCCCTTTTCATTAGATAAAATTTTTGAGAACATGAATGGAAAGTGTAAAGTGTAAAATGACGAATCTGGAAGTGATCAGACATTGATCCTGGTTTTTGATTTGTATGGAAATGAATGTCAAGTTTGTTTTATTATATTCTGATATGATGGGATGAGCCTCCTAAGAACAAGACACAAAATACATCATACAAAAGACGGAAAAGGGATATTAGACACCAGATTGCTGCTGAAAATGATGACAAGATCCGGAAATAAATGCGGAAATGGGGGAGCGCTCTTCCTCAAAGATTAGTTTCTCGAAAGACAAATCTGTTTGGACAACGCGTTGACCCCGTCCGTCGGCAATGTCCACGTCGAGCCCTAAGAGAGTCAATGTTTGCCCCGTACCAGGCAAGGTGAGCCTCTTGCCCAAACCCATACCCCCACACTGCCTTTCTTCTTTCTCAACTCGGCATTGGGTTGATCCTTTCGACAATGCGGATCCTTCTATTATTACTCTCCATTCTCCAACTTTCCACTGGCCTCAATATCCTTGTGTTTCTGCTGGGAACTAATCAGTTTGAAAGGAACATTTTCGAGTTTCTTGCACAACAACTGGCCCTACGTCACCATAATGTGATTTCAATCAAGCCGGTGCTAATCCCAGAGGAGCCACGTCTCGTGAAACCCAAACTGCACCTTGTTCGTGAGAAAGTTATCAAGAATGTTCTAAGCAAGTGAGTTGAGCAAGCTGTAGCGGAACTTTGTGCAGTCCCACGCACCGCACCACGCAACACAAATTGCCGCATTTCGTCATACTCAGAATTCGTCATTAAGGGACTTGTACAAGCCACTGGAAGACGCCGTGCCGAATGCCGCGTGGAGAGCGGACTACGACTACGACAACTACTTGGAGCCGTATTATCGGGCTCATAACGCCAGTTGCTACAAAGTGAGATCAGAAAGTCAGACAGGATCGCAAATAGCTGCAAATATTTTTAGCTGCTCAATTCAAATCTGGTTGACTCATTGAAAAAGGAATCTCTGGATGTGGCTATAGTGTACTCGGGGAACCCTTGCTTGAACGCGTTGACTCATCTTGTCGCTGTTCCCACAATCTATTTTGATACGGAAGGTACTAGAAACTCAATAGGTCGAGAGATCAAAGTGATTTGTAGGACTTACCGATGAAACTTTGGTAGCTGCGGGAGCTCCAGTTGATGTATTCACTTCTCCATCTCACTGTGCTATTGCGGAATCCAAAGATTATCCAATTCTGAACATCTACCGTAACTCCATCTGCTATCTTCAAGAGATGATTGCACAACTCGGACTCCCTATCCTATCTTCTGCTGTATCCAAACGTCACCGCCTTTTAGATCAGCCAATCACTTCAATCTTTGCCACTGATTACACTATCAAGAAGAGGTACATATCTTATTTCTGACATCATGTTTTCGGGTGCTGTTTCAGATTCAAGAACTTCCCGAATGTCAACACTTTGAAACAACAAAGTGTCGCCTACTTTGTCAACTCCGACCCACTTCTGGAGCCTCCTCGTGCCCTTCCTCCCAACGTCATTCATGTTGGTGGACTGCACGTTGACCATCCAAAACCACTATTTGCGGTATGTGGACAACAGAATTAGACAAAGAATAACCGATGAACTTGTCACTTTCAGCCGTGGAATACCACAATTGCTTCCGCAGAAGAGGGAATGATTATTGTGTCTTTTGGAACTCAGGCGGATAGCAGTAAGATGAGCGCTAAGAATGCCAAAGCGATTCTGAAGGCATTGACAAATTTGAGCAAGTACCGAATCTACTGGAGAGTTGGACCAAACATGAAATTGGAAGGCATTGATGAAGAGAAGATTCCGAAGCATATCAACCTGACAACATTCCTGCCACAAAATGACCTACTCGCTCATAAAGCATGCAAACTTCTGGTTACCAATGGAGGAATGTCTTCTGTGATGGAAGCAGTAGCCCATGGAGTTCCAATTGTTGGAGTACCATTGTACGGAAGCAATAGACACAATCTGAAGAAAGTTGCCAACAAGGGATTGGGAGTGGTAGTTGAGAAAGACGAGTTGAATGAGATCTCGCTTTATGGAGCTATGAAAAAGGTCTTGGAGTCGTCAAAGTTTAAGAACACCGCTAAGGAAATGTCAAAAGAATTCAAGGCCAGAGGGACCAGTCCGTTCGCAACTGCTCTTCATGCTATCGACCATATCGGACGTCATCACTCGTTCGCCTACATGCAACCAACCTTCATCCCAATCTACAAACGCCTCGATTTCTACGTTCTTCTCTTCATTGTCTTCCTTCCGCTTATCATTCTCCAGAAGTTCTTCGGATTCTTCATCAGGTCGTCTGCTGAAAAAGTCAAAGAAGATCTTGCGGGAGCTGCAGTGAAAGCCGTGGTTCAAACTGTCACAGAGACCAAGAAGAAGAACTAACTAGGTTTCTGTCGAATTGCTATGTATTCTGTATTCTCAGAAAATTACGAGTGCCGTTTTGTTTTGTTTTGTTCCCCAAACTTCATCCTCATTATTATCATCGTCTAATTGATTTCTCACAATAAATTTCATGAATGATTCAAACAATTTCATTGCAATCGGAATGGCAGAATCGGACTGCTGATCTCGTGAACTACCAGCCAGGTGACAGTACTTACAAATAAAAGTACGAAAAATGAGAGAGAATAAATAAAGATTCGATATGAAAAGAACTCGAGAGTCTTTCGGATTGGATCCAAACATCCGTTATTATGACGATATGCAGCAGCAGAAATATGGTAGTCGGTGGATAGATGTAGACAAACTTCTCGGTTAGCAATGGAAGTGTCCGCGGACAAGCACTGGTTGCTAGCTGAAATTTCACTGTATTGAAAGACAAAAGGTTGCAAATTACCTTGTAGACATATCGTTTGGTTTTTCAGCAGAGTATCTGGGTTGTCACCAGGTTCTTTGAAAAATGCAACACAAAACCTGAAACAAAACTATAAATCTTCAATTAATGCAGTTTCCCACTTCTCATGCATTGTCGCACAACTAGCACAACAACTGTCAGGAATCCGTCGCCTTGGATGCCTTGTCTGTGTTTTGAACCATTTACTCTTCAGAAAATCTTTCACACCACGAACACCACAACATTTGAACTGAAAAAGAAACAAACTACATCAGAAAACAGAATAAAACAATACCTGCTGATGAGCTTTATCCCATTCATTTGCGATATGCGGAGCAATTGGGTTTCCGTAGTCTTCTAGTATAGAGTGCTTCATGTACTTTTCCATGTCTACACTGCTGACATGAACATTCAAATTGTAACCCAGGAACGCTGACCAAGCGCATAAGGTTCCCAAGAAGAATGTGGTGAGCATGTGGGCTACCATCACCTTGTTATCATTTAGGATAATGGAGTAAAAACCAACAGGTGTCATCACAAAACTGAGGATTCCAACTGTGATGAGCAGGAAAGGACAGTAGATGATGGTGTTGGTCCCAATAACTGAATGGGAGAAAGAGAGCTCAACCAGAGTTTGGATTCCAAAACCAATCATGAATCCGGATCCAATCTAAAACATTCCCAGTTGATTTGAGCGTTTGTGTCTTGTTATACCATGGTGACAACGGATAGAAGAAGAGCCAAGCATCTTGTGGCGCTGTGACCATGTCTCTGGTCAAATCTCCTATTGCTTATTAATTCTGAAGAAAAAAGTTTACCCATTTCTTTGATACCCTAACACTCACTCATTATGTTGTTTATACCAGAATTAATAAACACATCGTATTAACTGCACACAGTATGTCAATTGAACCACCTGATGGCGGGAGTGGATCGGTTCGCCGACTCCTTCGCATCGTCCTCCTTTTCTCTTTCGAGCGACTGTATGCGGAAAGAAAAATGAGCAAATATTGGAAGGTGACGGAGCCGATGCGGGCACAAAGTCGGGAGCAAACATTCGCAAAGTACTTTTGAGTTACTCGATACCGTCTGTCGGGTCAGTGTTTTCGAGATCGGTTCGGGATTTAGATCTAGAGAAGAATATGAAGTTGACAAAATCTGGTATTCCATTTGAGTGTAGTACCAGCTAACGAGTCTTCGGCAACTTGGAAGTAGGCAAACACACATGCCTTCGCCAGCTAACTGATGCGAAGTTGTCCCGACAGTTCGGCAAACGGAAGTAATTGAAAAACGACATGTATCAAAACGAACAGGTACTTTTTTCAAAACAAAACTAATCTTCTGGTTGTTTATTGGGAGAGGGACAAAAAAAGGAAATTTGAATAAAATAATGACACCGAATAGAACTAAGATTATGGTTCAGGATGGAATGCGTTGAACTTGAATTGGAAGCAATAGAACCCGAGATGGTACTTGACATGGTTTCCTGCAGCAACTACAGAGGGAGCAGTCAATCAACAGTTTGTACAGGAGATGAGATCGAGACTAGACACGGGATGTAGATGACGGTTTCTTCTCAGAAGTGAAAAGACGCTTCAGTGCGATTTGGTAGTCTCTGTTGAACACCTGAAAACAACGTGGATGACTGATTAGTACATGGCGAAGCGTTACCGTGTAGATGATAGGGTTCATCGCAGAGTTGCTATATCCCAACCAGGTGATGAACATTTCGATGTGGGCGTTGGGGCTGCATTCTTTGCAGAATTGCACAAGGACGTACATCCTAAAAAGAAGAGGGTGAACTTTCCGCTACCATCTGATCATCAAGCTCACGTAAAAAACGGCGCCCAGCAAACCGTGAAACACCCTAAAATGATTCCCAACACCTTCACTCCACGTCTTTCTTTTGCTGCGGAAATTGCCTTTGGTTTTCTTTGCAGGCTCTTCCTGTAGATTCTCTCTTTCCTAAATCAAAACTTTACAAGAACACAAATTCTGCGCTATACCTGTTCTTATGACGCTTAACTTTCTCATAACTTATCGCCATCACACTCCTCATCGGCTTTGCTTCCCTTTTTTGAATAGCTGACTCCTTCTCGATCGGAACTGACTTGGAAATCTTAGCTTCCCGTTTCACATAAGGAGCATCTTGAGGTCCACTAACTGTCGCTGTCACTGTTGTCATTGATGTATGATCCTGAATCTTTGTTTCAACCTCTCAACTAGTTATGAGCCCTTACATCTCGTTTCTCATCAGATTCCTCCTCATCCTCACACTCTTCTTCTTCAATTATCGCATCATTTCCGTTCCCCAGCCCATTCTCCACTTGTCCGCTGCTCTCACCTGGAACATGAATAACGTTTGATCCCTACATGAAACCAGATATCTTTTTTGATCGTTCAGATGAGCTGAGAATAGCAACATCCCACTTTTATTAGTCATAGTCAAAGTGTCCGTGTGAACTTTGATGAAACAAAAGCACAGCAAACTTTCAAAAATTTTAGTCGCTCATTGACCCCTTGCTCTCCAATCCTCTTATGTTAGGCATGCTCTTCTCTCAAAACTCACTGTCTTCTTCCTCCTCTTCTTCTTTTGCGAATTCATCAGATGTCGGGAGAACATGACTAATCTCATGAAGAATAGTCGACTCAATATGCTTACGAATCACCTAAAAACAAGCATATTATTGAAGAACGACGTCATAGAAGTGGCCATGTTGTGATCACACCAATCGCTTTCCAATCAGACAATAACCACTCATCAAGGGGAATAATGTAGGAGTTAAAAATGACCACACAAGACGAGGAATGTTGAGAAAAACGAGATCACTTTCATCTTCAGAGGGGCATTTGGAAGTCCTTGGGTTTTTTTTGGGTTATCGACTCATTAGAACACAGGTGACACGTGGCAAATGACAAAAAGGCATGGTCGAAAACCGGTAGAAGTTGTCATTACAGTTCGTGTCTACTGGTCTACTAAATCTATCACTATCTCTCGGTGGTGCGCATCCTTGCAGAACTGAACTTAGTTTTATGTAGAGCAAAAGATAAAAAGAGCAAGACATAGAACTGAAATGTTTAGTACGGAAAAGATGAACTGAATGTAGAAGCAAGGTTCAGTAATGGATGCTCACCTACCGAATGAGTCAATAATAGTTTTTTTTCTACGTTTCAACTATTTCTCTTTGTTTTGAATTTTCCTAGAAGCTGTCGCGCTGCCCACCATGCTATTAGAAAACTGATGGTTACCCCAAAGAACGGAGTGAAGAACCATCATGGAAAGGAAAGGAGCAAGCGGAGGGAGCATGGGTTAGGAAAGATGTTGCGGGCAGATAGGTTCGACGGGCAGGTTGGGAGGACTAGCAGGGAAAGTTGTATGGTCTTCGTGCTGTGACTTGACTTGAAAATGACTGTTTGGTTTTGGTGTTCAGTCTAGTTTTGGGATCATCGAAAAACTTCCAAGGAAATAAAATAGTGAAACGAACTTTGTGTGATACTCATTTTTCCTCAACATTCATTCATCCATGCCAAAAGCGGGAAAGCCATGCGGGTCAAAGGCCAAGCAAATAGTGCGGTCAGTTTGTAGGATCTTCCATATTCCCCTTTGGTCACTACTATGTTTTTAAAAAACCACTCCAAAATCACTTCAATCCACACCATTCTACTTCTACTCTCCGACACATTCATACTGGTGCAGACACACACACTCGGTGCTCTAAGTGGGTGGTAAATCGGGTGGTGTTGTGGACAAAACACTGTGTGAATACCAATAAATGTATAAAAAACGAATAAAAACGGTTCTTACATGAGACGAGACGGCCAGCTAAAAATTGATGAGATTGTGTTTGACTTGTTTTTAAATTTTTTTTCTGGATTTCATTTTGAAAGTTCTGTCTCGAGCAGGCATATGAAATGGAACAGGTTCGTTTTCTTGGGGGTTCATGCAAAATTCCATGGTTGATAAGATACGAATGAAAACTGTTCAATTCATTCATCACGATGGAAATGAAATGAATAGAAATGCGGGCTCGGTGACGCTTCGTTCGTCTACTTCGAAAGTTGTTCATGTTTTTGTTACTTTTGTGTTTTAACTTTTCCTACACCTGTTTTAGAAAAAACCAACTCTCGAAACCTTTCTACTTACCTTCTGACGGTAGATTTGACGAGCACGATGTTTTGCGAATGCTTGGTAGATTTTGAAATAGACAAAGAACATGAGAAGTGTAGGAATGAAGAAGGAACCGGTGGCAGAGTACACTGTGTAGCTGGGAAGATCCAGAAAAGTGCATTGACGCACTGTGTTGTTCTTTTCGTAGATGAGATTTGGAGTTTGAGCAGTCTAAAATACGTTTTTTTCAAGCTTCCATCCATTTTCTATAATGTACCTGCTTCCAACCCAATAACGGTGCTAGGGAGATCAATGCACTGGAAATCCAAACAGACAGAATCATGATTCCAGCAGTTCTCTTGTTTCTCTTGCTCATGTAAGCCACCGGACTTGTAATTGCCCAATACCTATCCAACCCCACAATCGACAAGTTCCAGATCGAAGCAGTGGAGCAGAGGATGTCAGCTGAACCCAACCATCAACGTCATGCCTTTTCTCAGTACTCTTTTCTTAGTACCTGATACAAAAACTTCGCACATTGCGTCCGGGAAGACCCATTCTCCAGCAATCGCATATACTGAGGATAACGGCAGGACAAATAATCCGAGAGCCAGGTCAGAGAAAGCCAGATTACCAACCTGTGACGTTCTGTGTTTTTCTGCTCTGCTCTTTTGATCTGTCTTACCAAGAGATTTGGTACAGTTTGAAGTCTTGGGTTTTTGTACAGCACTATGAAGACCAGGGAGTTGGCAAAGATGGTCCATATCACCAAAAGGAAGAGCGCGCTCCCTTTCAGGATCTGAAAAAGTTAGATCTGTAATTGGCACTACCGTTTTTCTTTTTTTACATATATCATGGTAACTGATCCCTTAGGTAAAATTAGGAAGGCAAAGTTTTTTCTTTCGGGGATGAAGGAATTTGTGCATCTATCTACATTTTTCTTCTTTTGGCACACACGAGATTAAATAGATAGGCAGCAGAGGGATACACGCGTGTTTGGACTAGTCAAGGACAAATTTATGATGATTAGTTGTTCTGGGTCTCCGGTACACGGGCTCTGGTGTTGCTCCCTGGGACCCGGATACTCACACTCGTCATTTTATCCTTTCCCCGATACCCACTGGGCAACTTTCGGAAGGGATGAGTTGTGTCTGTTGACCATCCGTCTATGGGGAAGGGGATAGCTTCAGATATAGGATGCCGTGATTCAATTTGTTAGGGGGAAGGGGCCACTCAAAATGTCAAAGATCTTGTTATCCGCAGTGTTCTGTTCCCGGTTTTGGGTGAGATATGGAGATCTACGTGACAAACCTCCGTGTCTTTTTTGTTTTTTCTTCCGTAATCGGGTAGAAAAAGTGTGAAAGAACTTTGCTAAGCGGCCTGAGATTTTCAGATTTGGTGATTAGTAGGTAGTTTTGGTTTTGAGCGAACGGAAAGTGTACATTTCCTTTTTCGATTTCGGAAAACACAAAACAAAAAACACCCATTAATCCTCTCCCAGACAGGACAAACTACAGACAGATATACTTCAGCCTAGGCGCATATTTAACTGATATCCGAATGATCAGTGAAATGTCATGTGTGCATAGATCGCATAGAGTCACTAATGAAACGGAACATATCATATGCATCCGAGCGCATGTTTTCGACCGAATGCCCTTGAACTTTCAGTTGGTTTGTTCACTGTTAGAAAGTTTTCGAGCAGTGTATACCCAAAACCACCCGCTGAAAGCTTGACTCTAAACTTAATAATCGATTCTGATCAGATATCAGATATCAACGACCAAAAAGTAGAATTATCGAATCTCAACTTGTCTAAATCTAGTTCACTAAAAACTCCGGGTCTGGTTCCCCAAAACATCTTCTAAAAATAGCATTGAAGCCAATCAGGAGGCAGAAGACGCATTGTGTAGGCGGAAAGAGCTTATGAAATTTGAAATCTTGGTTTGGGTCTGGGTCTGCGATTGACATCACATCAGCAGATACAACTACGACAAGACGCAACAGAACAGTAGTGCTTCATTATTTTGAAGAAAAAGAAGAAAAAAGCGAAGAAAAAGAAAAAAACAACTCACTTGGAAGAACGTGTATGTTTCGTCGACAGGACTCATGACATAACTCGACCTGCAAAAACAGAAATGAAAAAGTGGGAAAATTTGCAGAGGTGAGGTGAAGCCAACAATTTAGTGGGAGGGGGAAGCGGGTCTAAAGCTGTAATTTGATTGGTATCGCTTGCTCCGTATCCTAACATTTATCAAGTTATTTATCAATGTCGATGACGCCGGCTCGTACTAAGAATGATAAAATGATGAAAATGAAAAGATGGCTGCCCGATTAGCCGGAATAATTTGGCCACCCCAGATGGGAGGAAGGAAGTTATCGGAATGTTAGCTATTCCATCAAAGAGAGATACCAGGTGTTCGTGCATGTTCGTCTGACGACTGCCTTATTACTTATTCATCTATTAATCTTGTGTCGACAATAGAACAAAGTTAACGCCCAAAAACATGTGGAAAAAAGATAGGATATCGGAAGGATGTCGGAAGACTGGAAACTGGAAACCGGAAAGAGACAAGAGCCAGGAGGATTGGAGACAGGGAGAAGAGACAGCCAAAAAACAGACAAACTGAGTCTATAAACAAAAATGCGGAAGGATGAGAGGGTCTGCAGTCGCTCCGTCGGTCCGGAGCTGATTTTCTGATTAATTGAATTTTTGAATAGGTATCCCCCCTATTCCTCACTTTCTTCACCCCAAGACAACTTTTTATCCGTTCTTTTCCTTTTCGTTAGTTTGTTTTCTATTTTTATCAACTGGCACTGAAGCTTGGACTCTACAGAAATTAATTGCCCTTTTCCCGTTGAGATGGGAGAGATGGATGTCAGTAAAAAGTGGGCAAAAGTTGCTTCTTTTTGCACCTCTTCGTTTATGTTTGTTTCTTTTAATAGAATACAGAGTACGACCAAGAAACAAAAAAAACTAAAAACTTGGTGATATCAGAACTCGAACTCACCTCAAGTCAGTGGCAGGAAACCGGGAGATTAACATTTTTCAGGGAATGCAGATAATATTATAAAGGATAATATGCCTTTTTTTAGGTCTGTTTAGTAGAGCACGTATATCAGTATAGAAGAAGAAAAACTGGCGCGAAGTTTTCTCCTTCGTTTCCCTTCCGCTCAAATGAAGTTCACAGGTGGAATGGAATGGCGTGGAACCGAATGATACGCTTGTTTTGGTTAGTTAGTCAAAAGTATTACTCGGTTGAGTTGAGATACTGATACTGATACTGATAGTGGGGGATAAGAAGGAAAGTTTGAAGTTCTGAGCAGAGTCGAGCGAGGCGCACGGTAAGTATAGGGTAGGGGAGGCGTTTCGTACTTTCTCTGGTTTTCTGTGTTCTCTCAGAAAAATGTTGGGTCACTGCAAAACTTGAATGTTTTGAGCAGGAACTTCAAACTCTATCCCACGGACCAAATAGGGAAGCAAGAAGAAGCAACAAAAGAACAGGAGGAGAGACAGAAGAAAACAAAAAAACAGACAACTCACATCATCTTGATGACTTTGAATGGTTAGCGCCCAGCCGACGCGTCTTCCTTTGACAAGAAGCTTGCGCTAAGCAGTGGTCAAGTCACTTAAGTCACTTCTTTGGTATAAAAGGCAGAGAAGTTTTGATCCTGGTGGGATTAGAACAGCAATAATAGGAATGGAGGATGAATGAATGCCTTGCGAATGATGGAAGGCTATTGTGGCAGCAGGTTGACACGTGACACTGACCGGGGAATGGTTGTTTGGTAGAAGTTAGGAGTATTGGAAGTATTGGCGAGGGCACACACGCTGGGGGATAAGCCCGCCCTCTTCTGGCGTCGGACACAGCAGCCGGTTCTGGATATGTGCCACGACGGCGATGACTTTGTCGAGATGAGCAGCAGGATGAGTCCTCCTCCCCGCCGAGAGCCGTCCGTCACACCCAATATCTATCAGAAGCAAAAAAGTGTCTTCTTTATTCTATTCCCCCCTTCGTTTTATAGTTTAGTTTTATTTTTACGGATTATTAGTATTATTCCAGCTTTAGTTTCTATCCTTCAAGCGCTAGCCCTCACCAATTTTCTCTTCCTTACTGCCATGTGGATAAGAATAACATAAACAGATTGACGGGCGGGGGAGAAACAGAAAAAAAAGCGCAGGCGGTGGCGGTAGCAAAGTTTTAGCGATTTGGTGGGCTGGATTTATGTGCAAATCTGCATAATCCTATTGCCAAATGCACATCATAATCATAAACGTTATCACATTGAAGCAGTACTTGCAAATCCTAAAATGCACCCGGATCGGCAGGGTCAAACTAGAATGACGAGAGGAAATACCGAAAACACTAAAAAATCTAGGAAAAGCATGATGTTGGGATAAATGGGACAAGGAAAAGAAAACAGAAAACGGAAGGAATCAAATATTCGAGGAGAGATCGAGTTTCGTTATTACCCAGAACCGCCCGCAAAGTAGAAAAGTAGAAAAGAAAGAAACAGGTCACAACGTGTCGAGGAAGCAGACCAACCCACATATTTTCGGGTTTCCACCGATTATAGCAGGTTCAGCGCTTGCCTAACATGTAGTTTTCTCATTTTCACATTTTCACATTTTTCTTTGGGTTACAAGGTGTCGCGAACACACCACCTTACCTATGCTATTCTGAACATTTTGGGTCAATGAAATGAGTCAAAGTCAGCTAGGATTAGAGAAAGGAGGAAGAATGAAAACGGATCTAAATGTAAATCTTCCGGATGATTCGTTGTGAACGTAACAGATTATGATGGGAGAAAGGAAAGCCCTTGAGTGCGTAGGTCCGTCGTCTAGGAGTCTAAGAGCAAAATGTTAAGAGCAAGAGCAACACTCATAGTTCTCAAGTCAAGAAACGACCAGGAAGAAGATGTGTCGGGAGGGAAAAGGACACAAATTTGCATCTCTCGGAACTGGACAATTTCCATACGAAAGTGTCGTGAGTTTTTTTGCGCCCCAGGGCCAGACAGGGCAACGGTCATGCGGTGCGAAGCAGACAGAAGAATGATGAGTGTTAACATCCGGATGACTGAAACGGAAATCCACGCCCACAGGAAGTGTCGGGAAAGTTTCAGTCGCGGAAATTGTTATGATTTGATTTCATTGACGACATCCGCATTTGGATTGCGCAGTATAACGATTATAGAGAAAATCAGAGAAGATATGTACCAGAAATGAAGTCCGTACCTGTTCTTGAACTCAATTGGATGCTGTATAGTTATAATAAGACGGAATAGATGGTGAACTGACATGGAGAAACACGACAAGATCTCACAAATGAGGGAAATTCTGATTCATAATATAATAACTCCAAAACAGAACGAAATCCGGAGAACAATGAGAGAAAGAAGATTTGAATTGGAAGAAATGAGAAGTGACTGGAAGGAAATAGGAAAAACAACACCTTTTATCACTTCGATTCTGCAGAAAAATGGAAGAGAAAAGATCTTCCAATAATCTCTTCCCTGAATTTGTGGATCTTTGGAAAACCGACAAGGTGGATTTGTATTGAGGAGAAAAGCATAAGAGGGACAGAATACAAAAACTGAAATGTTTTTTTTTTCATTTTTCGTTTTCCAGTTTTCAGACCCAACTTTCGTTCCGTGTTTCTGGAGCAAGGGACCTCGAGTCCCCATTATTGTTTTTCCGGTCTTTTTTGGCTGGTTGTTCTTTTTTCTTTCCCTCTGACTCATTTGTGACCCAATTACATTCCAGAGCAAAGAGTGCGCGCATTTCCTCATTCACTCTTTTTTGCTCCAACTTCAAATTATAATAATGTCTTTCACAGTGACAAAAGGCCGGCCGAGAAACTAGAAACTACCAGTATTGCATATCCAGGCTATTTTTTGTGCGTCCTTCTCTAATATTCAAAGAAAAACACACGTCCTTCCTTAGGGGGAAAATAAGGGGGAATGGAAAAATAGAGCAAGATGAAAAAGATGGTGGTGAGATCGAGATCAACGGGACAAAAAAAGGCCAAGCCAGAGGGATAATGATGATAAGGGGGTTGAGAGAGGTGGATAATGGGATAAAGATAACGATTGAACGTGCAAATCTGCCGAAAGAAGCCATTTCAAGTCGAGGAAAGGAAATGGCCGGGGCGGACAAAAACAAGCCCCCGGGAAAAGGAACACACGTTGGAATGGATTCACTTAAAGTTTGTCAGATTACGTAGACTGGCTCAGGTCGAGACAGAAACAGAAACAGGAAGTAGATAAGGGATTTGGATGATTGTGGGTGGAATGAGTGGAATGAGTGGGCTAATAGGTGATGTTTTGTGGCGGAGATGAAGATCTGTCTTTTTTAACATCATTCTGGTTTTGATAACAACTATGTGTCAAGTAGGACAGATGTACTTTCACTTTATACCTACAATTTTTGTGTTCCAAACACCGACAGGGAGCTAAAAACCAACCCAAGTATCAAAAACTAGCCATAATTCGATAACATCGCATTTCTTACCTCATGAATCCCAATCCAACAATTCAATTCGATTACCAACAAAAAGTCTCAAAGCCCTAGTTCCACGCCTAGTTTAACGAGATGCATGAGCAACACAGATGAAAAAAGTGACGAAAGTTTGCCGAAAAGAAAGCAACGGGGCGGTCTTCTGTTTGTGTTGTGTTTTAATTGAAGGACCCATGTTTCATCAAAAATGGAAAACTGATTTGATTGACTGAAAACGAGTGGGAGGATAGAGTGAAATGGAGAGAAGCCGGGGAAAAGGGGAGTTGTGCGAGGACTGGTGTAAAGAGTGAACTTTTCAACTTGACCCTACATTTCAAATCATTGGTCAGCTAGTTGACAATGTCTATTGAAAATATGTATTGAACATTTGTCATAATTGTGCTATGTGAGTAGGTGGGGGAGGAAAAAAAACTAGGGAGAAAATAACGAATGAAAATCCAGAAAGGTGTAAGCGAGCGGCAATTACAGGTTGTTATCTCATCTTGCGTTCTGTTCTCTGAATTGAGAAGAAACATTTTGGGAAGCAAGCAAAGAGGTCCCATTCTCCGTGTTGCGAACAAAATGACACAACGATTACTGGGAATTTGTTAGCGACTCGACTTTTTCAGGAGAGAGTTTTCCTTTTTTCTGACCAAGAATCGACTAGGTAATTACCATAGTTATGTGTGTCACTGACAGCGGCCACCCCGTTTAGTTGTAAATGAGTCAGGATTTCTTGTTTTCTGCTATTTTTGAAGTGTAAAGTTTTGTCTGATTCATACCTGTGTCTGTTTCAAAATGCAAACGAACTCCAATTTGAAAAAGAAGATGTTGCCACCTTGACTCTCAAGATCTGAAATTCCTAACTCTTTCCAAGTTCCATTGGTTTTCGGTCATCCACAATGACAACAATTTAGAAAGAAAAACAACAACAAAAGTTAACCAAAAATGTGTCATAAGATAATTACACTCGTAAATGAGATAATGAAGTAAAAGTAAAAGCATACGTTAATGAAATTGAGAAAAAAGGGATCAACCATCAGAAATGGGATCAAAAGTGTTGCGTTTTGAAAGTTCAAGGCAAAACTTTCCAGTGCAAACTTTCTTGCAGCTTACCCTTTCCCAAGATCTCAAAAACCTAGGAAACGTAAGTCCTTCTAACCTACTCGAAATGCCACTGAATTAGCAAAAAGTGTTTCAACGGGTTTTGCACGTTTTCCAGGTGTTCTAATAGCATTTGGAGAAACGTTTGAGTTTGTCCAAACTAGTTGAAGAAAGGCGAAGGCATTATAGTTCTTGGTCGAGAACTACCAGAATTACACCCAAAATTGAAAACGTCATTTAGAGAAAGGAAAATTCCATTCTTACGCGCAAGAAATACCCTAATTTCACATTATTGTACCAATTAGAGCAACACGGAACAAATTTGTCGGATAATGAGAGCGAGTAAGAAAAGCTCCTGGGTTTTCGATCCGCTCTGCCTATGTGACTGAAGTAGAAGTGTTCAACGATTCTCTTGTAGAAGGGCGGAAAAGGACAAAAACCGAATCATTATGCACAAGTCGGGGGCAAGAAATGAAAGAGCACGGGGTGGGAATTACGTATTCGGACAGGATATCATCGAGAAGATTGCCCTCTAATTTGCAAGTTTAAGCGAATCAGAGTGGAGTGATTTGTTGCGATTGAGAAGTGGTTACGTTGTTTTATACTAGATTCAGATTCAGAGTCCAAGATTCAACATGACTCTAGATTTTAGATTCTATGAAGAGTGACGTCTTCGTATTCTAATAAGCCATTACAGGACGTTTCTGGATATGGACTTGTAGTCATAGGACGCGAACAAATTGTTTTTCTTTCTCATCATGCCATCGTTATTATGACGATGAGGATGACGAGCCGAAGGGTATGTTCGGTTGATGAGGTTTATTAGTCGACGTGTGAAGGACCAGGAAATAAGAAAGAGGCTAAGTTTAGATGACTAGGAGGTACTGAGAAGTTGTTTAGAGGTTTTCTATTGATTACCAGATCAAAGAAAAAGTAGCCAAAGCCATAGACCACAACTTCCCTCTTTCCAAGTGACTTCCTCCAATCAAGTCATTCTCCCCCACACAATAGAAAACACACAAAATACACATTTGAAACAATAAGGACCACTACCACTCTTCAAACATTTCCCCCATTGCCTTTCCCAGAAGCTTCTTTCCATTACGTGAAGCAATCTTCTGCACGCGTGGCATCGATTAACATTCATAATCAAATGTGTGCCCTCGCTGACTCAGAAATTAGAAATTACGGGGCTATAATAAGAGGAAAGGTGAAAAATGAGAGTGTCTCGGGATGGAGGAGTGGACATCCTCCCTCTCTTTCTGTCTGGCCTACACTTCTCATTAGGATGGGTTGGTTGGGTAATGGTTATCAAATTTCAACCGGAGAAGTTGAGATTTTTTGGAGATGCTTATTCAGAAAACAGCTTCAACCCACGAAAGATCATGCATCAAGGACTTATTCTGAGAATTAGAAGTCACTGAGTACTATAAACTGAACAAATGCTGACAAAACAGAATCTAACCTCAAAAGTTCAGCGTCTGTGACAAAGTGACAAGTCAAGATGGAACGGAAATACGCATTCGAGACACACCTAACTTTATTATTTTCCACTTTAGTTCCAGAGTGAAAACAAGCAAGATAGATCGAATGAGGACCTAGAACATAGAACCTAGAACCCAGAATCTATGAATATGTGAGAAAGCATGGGTGGAACACGAATAAAACAGACAACAAATTGTGGTGGGGTGGCGAAGGTTACAGTATGGAAATTGAAAGCGAGATCAAGATTACGCAAAACAACTGTGACTCTACCAAAAACTTAGTCACTCCCTCTACAACTTCATCTAATGTTCATTTCCTAGAAAGTGATGATGCAGCAGAATGCTGTAAGCTATCAAGATATCAGATTTCCTGTAACCAAATGAGCAAGAAATCGAGATGAGAGAGATGAATGTGTGCGACCAAAAGTTACAAAAGTGGGCAGAGCGTTTGATTAGACAAGCAGATTCTGTTTCATTTCATTAGATGACGACGATTGGAACAAAATGTCAGCCAACGGAGCCAACATTCTGGCCTTTGGAAACGGAACAAAAACAAAGAAAAGTTGAATTGAATAAAAAAAGTGTAGACAGAAGAAATGAAAATTACGGGACTAGTGTGAAATAGGATAAAATGTTTTGAAATGGTTGTTTGAAAAAAAATGACTTTTTGATCTCTGAATACGGTAGCAGAAAATAGATGAAATTCCTAGAAAAAGAGTGAAACGGACAAAAATAGAGTTTAGTCCATGAGAAGTCCTCATTATGTTGCAAAAAGTCTGATTGCTGATTGGCTGAAGACAACGCGGAAGCTTCATCGTCACCCCGAAACGTTTGGCTGAAACTTCAGATGTCAGTCATGTGTCTAGGCGGGTGAGTGTGAATCCACGACAGCTCTGAAGGGAAGTAGTGTATATTGCAGGAGGCGCGTCGAATGTGTCAAACACACTTGTACGTAATGACTAGGCTAGGAACCTGATATACTTTTCAGTAGTCGGAAGGGATGGGAAAACAGGAAAATGAGAAAATAAGAATAAAATGTGGATTAAGGTGACTTTTTGCAAAGTAGAAAGTGATAGGTGGAGAAGGGAAATGGTAAGTAAATCTGAAGAAGTCATGTTTCAGAAGATTATGTTTCAGATGGATACCACTTAGCGCGCTTCCGATGCACATCCGATTGCCCTATGACCACCGCTACACTTCCGAATCATATCTCCAATTTGTATCCGTTGGATGAAGCAAATGAATTTAGTTTCGATGAATGTACATCTTGCACGTTGGCATGTAGTTAGTGTGAATGAGTGTTGTATTTTTTTGTTCTGTACCGACATTTTTTATCACTCAATTGCCTTTCCCAGGAAGTCGATCATTCTCACCTGCAGTTCTTTGCACTAAAGCTCAAGTCAAATACTTTTCAAAACGGTCCAAAACTCATGATCCTCTAGTTTTGAAACCCAGCAAACAAAAGTCGCTTCGGTTCTCTGGCAAACCGAACAAACCGAACAAACTAAAATCCCTCCATCCCCCGCCAGCTCTTCCCATATAATATTTACTCATTGTAGTCTTTCGCCGGCCGGGGTCAACTTCCTCCATTTCCTTCTGGCCCTCCCTATCTCTTCCAGACTACTCTCCTATCATCGACCAGGAACGTCATGTTCTTTGTTGAGTCCAGCCACCAGTTCTATGCATTTTAACATCACCATAGTTCGAGTGGTCAGTGAATGTGTGTAGGAGTGTTTGGAATCGCAATCAGACGGGTGCATTCAGTGTCACTTCGTGTTAACAGACACTTAGAGGATGGGACTGGGGCTGAAGATCTTGATGCGAATGTTGATACCAATTAGCCGACTGAAAGTCACACAAGAACAAGAACTAAATGACCCCGGGCCATGTTGCGCAACAGTTCTGCTTTGTCATATCTTTCTGTCTCCTCCCATTTCTCCTTGGAGTAAGCAACAAATGTGTCTCGGGCGCGATTGCGTGCTGGCGCGTTCTCAGGAAACAAACGTACAGGCCACGCGTGGTGGGGGGAGGAAGGCGCGTACAGAAGCATTTCTTTTTTTTTCCGTTTTTTTTTAATGTATCATTGGCCTCAACTTGTCCACTTTCAACATGAAAACATTCTTAAACTTCAGTTTTCTTGTTTTTTGAAATGTTTTGTCTCGCGGTTTGAAGTAGATTTGACGAAAGTCTCTTTGACGTTTTCCAGTCAAGACTTTCGAAATAATTTCCGTTCAGAAACTGTGATTCATTACGACATATCGATTCAAAGCTGCATTTCAACCTCGGAATGACTAATCATTCATTTCGTTTATCAGTACGGATTTCAGTCTACTTTCTACTGCGTTTCAAATGACTAGAATCCACAGATTTTAGAATCAAATTTCGAGCAATCCAGCCCGCCGGGTTGCTGGTTCTGATGAACATAACTTTTGACTGCTTGACATCTTTCTTCCTACTCCTTCTTCTTTTCCAAATAGCCCCCAAATAACCATAAAACTCAAATTTGCTCCAGCCGCCGCCGTCGCCCACCCTCCAGTCGGTGGGTACCAGTAAAACTTTAAAACATCCGGGGCGGAGATTCTTCTAAACCCAGAGATCATAGTGTTTCGAGAAAGTGTAAAAATTCATATCATATCTACCCTTGTCCTGACATTCCTTCACGCCCGCTCCGTACTGCTCGCGTCAATGATCTTCGAGTTGAAGGGTGGAGGAGTGGGACCGACCCAGAGGCTTGATGAATGGATGCGGGCATGCCAATCGCAGTTTGGGCCCCCACAACTGACAATATCTCTCAAAAATTTTCATTTTTATCTTCTTATCTATCTCATATCTTCTATTTATCTCGCTCACTATTTATCTATCTTTCACCCCATCAAATTAAAACTTGTCTCGAATTGAGCAACATTTCGTTTCATTGCTCTCTAGTCCTTTGACCACTCCTCTACTGTTCTCTCTTCCGGAACGGCGGTCACAAAGACATACTGTAGTCGTCCGCCTCTCCCATACTTCATACTTCACTTTTCCCTTTAAAGTTTAATTTTGGGTCTCTATTTCGCGTTCACTTGTTTCATGCCACTCAAGCATCGTTCTCAAAGAACAGTCATAACTCAAACCGTCAGTGCTTATCAGTTCTTTCAAAACCGATAAATCAGTAAAGTTGCTCGTAACTGACGCACGCCCTCTGTTCTGTTCTTCCCGATTAGTTCCGAAGATCTCATTTATTCATCAAATTGAAATTGTTTTCTTTTTTTTTCAGATACAAGACACTAGTCCCTCATTAGCGGGAAAGTTTTGTATTACACATCCCGACAGGGACACGATCATGTTTCTTTCTTTCCACATCTTAATTTTTGTCCAGAGGTCGAGAGAATTGGGGCAAAGAACCTTGTTGAAAGACGAGCAGACAACAAGATTTCGTCTGCGTTATCCCTTTTCAAGTGGTTTTTGCATTGTTGCCATCTTCACCCTCAAATTTGATATTCAACATGACGAATAGCAAGAAAGAGCAAATCAAATTTAAATGGTTCAGAGCCGCAACTTTTATGTTTTCACTGTCACAACGATTACCGTGTTCTTAGTCTTTGTGTTTTCTTTGCCTCTCCCATTTCTCAATTTATCATCTCCAGTTTTTTTCAGAGTTGGTTCCCAGCCAAAAAAACCTGCGGAACACCAGCTGCTTCAATGTCGTCTCAACTGCTCGTGCTCCTTGGGCTTTTGGCAGGTGAGTTGGGGGGTCTCGTTGTGATAGCAGTCCAATTAATACTTGTCTGCTATGAACACAAGATGGATGTGTTGAAGTGCTATGTGATATTGTGTTTCAGTTGCTCAATGCGGTCCCGGAGCTGATCACGGGTGGGGGTATGACGAGAACAACGGACCTGACACCTGGCAGGGGAAGTGTCAGAACAATTTGAGACAGGTTCGAACTTTTTTTACTGACTTTGAGAAGATGAGATGGACGGATGGCATTAGAGAAACACCGATATGTTGCAACAATCATTGAACCATGAATTGTTTGCTTTCGGTACAACTAGAGCTTTCTCAAGTGTTCTGTTCTTTCCCCCCAAACAAAGGAAATGCGTACTTCATTCCAATGATCACTTTTCGCTGACAAAAATGGAAAAAACTATCACTATCAGTTTGCGTATTAGTTTCAATATCAGTGTCACTATCTGTCAGCGAACGCTTTGTTCTTCTCCCCACTTTTCTCTTCTCTCGTCCCTAAATTTAGCACCGTACAAACCATAAAAGAGTATTTTCAGTCTCCGATTGATATTCGTGCACCCGATGTCGATTATGCCCTCCTCCACCGCATGCACTTCCTCAACTACGACATGGACGGTATCATCGAACTCAGCAACACGGGACGAACATGTGAGGGAAATGGGGAATGAAGAGATAGAGAAAGAAGATAGATAGAAGAACAGGGGGCACAACACAAATCAAATCAGATTTGAAATGAGACGAAATGGGAGAATAATGATTGATTGTGTCGGTTTTTTCAGTGTTTGCTGCCGGGTTTGACAAGTGGCAGCATAAACAACCGATGATCCAGGGCGGAGGACTGAAGCACAGATACAAGCTCGTTCAGTTCCATCTTCATTGGGGACAGCATGATCATCTTGGATCGGAGCATGCTTTGGGATCTTTGCACTATCCTGCAGAGGTTGGTCAGGGGCATAGACACAATCTAGTGGTCTGAATCAACAACTGCGTGGGTTTGCAACATTGCGCCCGTTTAGACGCATTTCCGATTCACATCCAATGAGAAACTAATGGTTCGAAACTGAATGTTCCAAACTAAAGAAACACGATTAGCATTAGATGTGTCATGATCTTGAGTCATCGGATAATAGAAAGTTCCAGGGAACATAAACTGATGGTAGTTTGGTTTCAGCTCCATTTGGTTCATGTCCGTGAAGGACTCACTGTCAAGGAAGCTCTGACCCGCCCGGACGGGCTTGCGGTTGTTGGAGTGTTCCTTGCTAAAACCAACGACCCAATTGCCAATAACTTCTCCCCTATCTCCGAGAAACTGCACGAACTGCGTCACGACGGGAACAAGACCGACCTCAAGAACTTCCGCACAAAGTATGTCCTGCCATTGGACACGGAAGCATTCTACCGTTATGAGGGAAGTCTGACCACCCCCGACTGCAGTGAAGCTGTTATTTGGACCGTCTTGGCTGAACCAATGGCTATTTCCAGTCATCAGGTGAGTATGGATGGGAATTCATTAACATTTTGTTTTTGTTAGTTGTTAGTGCCTCGGTGTCTTTTTATTTTATATTATTCAATTTGATTCCGGTCGGATGGAAAAGTAAAAGAAGTTGTCATCCAGGAGATATACAGCAAAGGGGCTCATTCTTCGTATCCTCTCACTTACGCTACAATAACCTCGTACTTTCAGCTTCACCTCCTCCGTCAATTGCATAACAAGGAGCTCGTCAAGTCCGACAAGAACTACCGTCCATTGCAGCCACTCAATGGAAGACGTATCCAGTACAGACCAAACAAGTTGGACCGCAACATGATCTGCGGAAGCGCCGGATCCATCTCTGTTCTCTCCACTTTTTTCGTGTTCCTTATCGCCAAGCTTTTCTAGATATGATGATCTCCTAATAGGCTGTACACTTTCCCAGCTCCTTCCTTCCCCCTTTCTTTCGGCTCATTTACTGACTATTGCATTTTTTAAACCTAACCGCAACTTCTTCTCATTTTGCTCCGTTTCCTCATAAAAACGTTGATGTGGAAGAAAAAGTGTTTCTTGTTTCTTGCCTACTTTCTTGTCTTTCTTGTCTTACTCATCCTAACAAGAATGACATAAGAGACAGATCTTCTCCCAAAAAGCTACATTATGACCCCAGTTTTTTGTAATTTGTGTTGACTAATCTCTCATTACTATAGACGAAAAAGAAATATGACCTCTTGATCGAAGAGGAAGAGGCGTTTTGTTGTTGAGAAAAGAAAAATGTACGAGGCACCAGGTAATTCAATATTCTCGATTTACGAAATCAATTAGAGTACGTAAAAGTGGTGTGGGAAAGAAGGGAAAAAGAAACAAAATGGCATACTTGACCCCACATCATTATTTGTTACATTCCTTGAACCACCCACCCTTTTTTTCCGCTTCATCCTTCATTTTCTTTAGTCAGCGACGAACGACTCATCGTGATGTGTCTTCTGAAAACTGAACGACTTCTGAATACAAATTCATTCCTAGATTCCTTCTCAGCAGCCAAACAGGTCCGATTCGGAAGACTATAGTGTTTTTTGGTTGTACCAATTTCTTCTTTCCTTTTGGTCCATAAAAATGGAGAGGAAGAATTCAGAAGAACTGGAATTTGACCTCCAGTGTTCCAATCGGGTCCTGGTCCTCACAACAAGGTCGTAATTAGTATTCCAAGAAATTTCAATGTTATTAGTTTGATATCATGTACTATTACGAGTCGCTTTCTTGGTTATGAATGGAGAAGAAGTTCACATTCTATTTCAAGTCTAATCCGGATTCTATAAAGTTGAAATTGAGAACGAGAATGAGCACACATCAAAATGCTCACTTATTCCGTGCCCACCTACGTTGACATCATTTATGAATGAGTTCGAAGATGAACCTGACATCTCTGATCCTTTTCTGTACTTTTGGATGGATTCCTTCTGTATTTTAGTTTTTGAGTTTCATGGAAACTCAAAAACTTCCTGCTCCCAAAATTTAATCAAATCTCTACACACTTTATTTTTACAAAGTACCTCATAACTTTACCTTAGCAGAGGCGGACGGAGTGGTGGAACCGTTTCCAGAAACCAGCAGTTTTCAGAATTTAATCAAAACTGTACAGGTGATAAACCTTAACAACTTGTAGATGTGTCTCTGAGAAACATGGAAACCAGGAAACCAAATTTAATCAAACTCGTACGCCACACTACTCTACATAAGTTGCTCTAATCCTTTACCAAATGCACAGTGTCTGAGCAGAAAACCACGCAAAAATAGGTGATTTCAGTTGTAATCCGGACAGATTGGTGGAACCGTGACAAAATACGTAAAGCCACGCGATCGAACAAGTATAAATGGAAACAAGGGGGAGGGGTTTGAGTCACAATCAGTTTGTTATCACCTTCTATAGAACGGGTTCCGGATCTTGTTCTCTGCACGTAGAATTGTAGCTATGAGCTCATTTTCGTTACTCTCTTTTTTGCTCCGGATCTTCTAGACAGTTGTATCTATATAGTAGAGAATTGTACGTTACTTTTTGTTTTGCGTTTTTCTGCTCAAATTTCGGTTCTCCTGAACCCCCTTACTCATTCTTTCTTCCATTCCAAGTGACGTGCTCCTATTCTCCTCACTCGAAGAACACTTGTCAGGATTCGCTCGTTCCAGAACCTCATTATATCAAAAAGCTGGAAGACTGGAAGACAACACGGCTTCTCCACACTCTTATTCATCAGAGAACCCATAAAACTTTATGGCCCTTATGGCATCGCCACCTTTCCGTTATTTGATGGGGAGCCATGGGGTGGATAAAAATGCTGCTCATTCCATTTCCGGGAACCGAATGCCCAAGGAGGCGGTGCCGGTGGTTTGGTTCGGTCCGCCAAGATCGGTTGGTATGCTCCTCCTACTTCTCCCAATTTTCTTTCGTATAGAAACTGCTAATTTCCTCGTCATCTCCTCCTGCTCCTCCTCCAACTCCTACTTCCCAAGTCCTTTCCTTTTCCTTCAGTTTCCCCCTCTGTTCGTTTTCTGCCCATTGAAACAATAGGTTAGGATGAAAAGAGCACAACAGAACACCCATTTAATTAACCCTCTAAGCCTTGAAGCAGGAGAGCAATCTCACTCTGATAATCCTTGGGTTCTGTAACTTGGGTTAGAAAGTAGCTGACGTGTATTCGCCGCCTCCCTCATACACTTTACCCCACAACAAAGAGGTCAGAAATGGGGAGATGCTCTTTTTCCACTTTTTAGTCGCCGACAGATCCGAGCAATGTTTTAATTAACCTCTCACGAAGCTAGACGGATAGAGTTTGCCCCGATCTCTTGTCTTTCCGACTTCCGAATTCCTCCACATTGTTCTTCTGCGTTTGAAGGACCAAGAGGGGTCATTGAAGAACACATAAATGACCAGAACACAAAGTTCCCTGAACATAATTTTGAAATTGTCACTAACAAGTGTTACACTTCCAAAAGAAGCCCCCCGTTCCAAAACGTAAAGTTGGTCGGTCCGAAATAGGTCTCGGAAGTCTCGAAATTAGTGTTTCCCTTCTCATTTTTATCTCTCGTACGTTCATTGTACTCTCCAATAACAGTTGTTACAGGTAATCACACGTCTCTGTTCTCACTCACAACTCTCATCATCTCATCATGAAAGTCGCCATGATCGTCGCTCTTCTCCTCGGATCGCTCATCGCCGTCAACGCGTTCCACCTGCCATTCCAGGTAACAAAATCAGCTTTTCTACGGTTTGAATCATGAATTCAGTTCTTCCAGTTCTTCGGATCCAACGAAGAGTTCAACAACGGACTCGCCAAGCGCAACTACTACGAGACGAAGCCGTACAAACGCGAGTTCAACGCCGACGATCTGACCCTCCGCTTCGGAAAGCGTGGAGCCGGCGAGCCACTGGCCTTCTCTCCCGACATGTTGTCGCTACGATTCGGCAAGAAATAACCATCACCCCTCCTGTACCATTATAAGAGAAAACCATCCATCCGAATGTATAACAATATAAGCACAACTTTTTCTAATCGTTTTTCTGTGTTTATTCTCTAATGTTTCTCCATCTCGCCGGAATTTATATAAGAAAAGACTTTGTGACTGTTGTTGGGGCGACGTCTAGCAATGATGCAGAATGAAAATTATGTTAATATGGGCTTACTTTTGAAAACAAGATGTTCGTACAACAAGGGATTCAGGGGATTCAGCAGACGTGAAGAATTGGAAGTTCTGAGAATGGGAATCTGGAGTTCTTAAAAAATTCTGCACTTCAAATAACAAACTGGAAGGAATTTTGTGAACGGGCATCATTTTAGAGTACGGTCTTGATATCATAGGTCAACAAGGTGGACAAGCACTCTGTTTTTGCCTTGTTGAAAAGTGTAAGAAACAGTTTTTTTCTACACAAGTGTGTGTTTTTTGCACTAAAACGCTTCGTTAAACATTTGGAACTACAAATTTTCATCTGAACTTTTCAATTTCAAATGGCCTTTTTAGTATTCCTGTCCTCAATCGACGAGGAACTAGAAACTGAAACATTGTTATGCAAAAAGTACGAATGTCACGTTCTGACTAACATTCATTACTCTTTCTGAACTCACCAGCTGGTAGATTGATGTAACAACGCGGACCGCCGGCTTCTTTTGTAAATTAGAAAATCTTACGTCAAGAAATTCAAAAAAAAAACTCAATTATATTATTACCAAAGACAGAAAAAGTAAAAATAATGATGACGATTAATTGGAAAGTTTGAATTGAATACTTGAGCTCCGGGGTGGAATTTATAGAAAGAGTTCGAGGGTAATTTCCAAATAGTGATGAAAGAATATTCTTGGATACAACTTGAAAAACGTTAGAAAAATGTAAGAGATGACACACCAATCTAGAAGAAAAGAGGGTAGTGGATGTAAAGAGACACATAAATTGACTCATAGGTTCGGGGAAAATGGCAGAAGGAAGGAGAAAAACGGTTGAGTGTTTCAGAGGATATGGGCGGAAAGATCGGGGAGAGGGATACAATTTGGGAAAGTTTTGCTTGGGGTTGTTGTTTTTTCATTTTAGAGTTCATCTTCATCAGACTCTTTTCTTGTACAGTAACAGGCCAAACCGACAAGAATGGCAAAGAAGAAGAGGGAGCAGAAGGAGAGCATCGCAGTGGCAAACTGAAAAGTTTTATTACAAAGATTGTCGGAGTGTTAGTTTTCTTACCTGCCAGTTACCAACATCTCTATCTAACTGGGCAATCCTTTGAATATTACCTACATCTACAGCGTCTAACGATCTAGCATACCAGTTCCAAAACACATGGCCTTGCCACCGATAACCAACCTACAAAAAAACCAAGTATTCCACTTCATAGAACCATATCTCACCTGCATACTGGGACTATCAGTGATGGACAAGTAGCTCAGCTCCTTTGCCGATGTTGACGTCCAATTGAAACTGAACCCATCGTTCTCATGGGTAGGCGTGCTGAAAATCTTCGGTAATCCTTCTCTGGATTAGTCTTTGATTAACAAACCCATAAAGAGCAAAGTTGGCGACCAGCTCAGAGAAGATCTCAACAACTCTTTGATCCAGCTGCCAGTTCATATCTTTTCGTTTATTCAAAAACCTAGGAGTGACGTTGAAAATATGTAGCTTGTCGACGCCATGGAAAGCTCCTGAATATACAAATTGAGCAGAAAAAACGATGCTAAAACTTACTATCAATATCATAAAAATTCTCGCTAATATGATCGAAAGAGTAGATGAAAACCGGTAAGTCATGTTTGAGGTAGTAAGTGGCTAATTGAGATGCTGGAGCGTCATACCAGAAATGTGAATACATCTGAAAGAAAGACATAGGTCAGGAATTTGAAGGCGCGGCTTACTTTGAGTAAAGAGTTGAATAACACGGATTCAGGGAATGATGGGTCCACTTGTGTCCAGACATACTCGGATTTACAGCCCTGAAACAAGTCAATTACAGTTTCCATCTTGGACCTGCGAGTACCTGTGAAATGAGTCTGTGATTCTGAAACTGTTTATATCCGAGTGTGAGATTGTCCGCCAACTTCTCTCCATTTTCCCAGCTGATCGAAGAAAAGTTGAGTTCTTTCTCGTTCAGCAGCACTGGAACAAAGAGACTCTATTTTCAAGATCCGAAATAAACTTGTTTTGCTTACGTATCCGCAGAGAACTCTCGTCCTTTGTTGTTCCGATGACAATTGGGGTCTTTCTACGATGCAAAGCAAGTTGTTCCGGAGGTTCGGGAAGAATTCCGCCTACGCCGTCGATTATAGGGACGAATTCTTCATAGTCGTCATAGTGGAGGCGCTGAAAACAGGAAGTTTGGAGGTCAGGGACACTGTCGTTTTGAGTTGTTGAAGAATGCGTACCTTGTATTGGAAGATCTCCTCTTTGGATCGTTTCCTTGCACAATCCAATAGTTCTGATGCGTTGAATGCCCTGCAGCCAAATCGCTCATTCATGTTCCACGTGGCATTGACTTGAGTGTTTCTGACAATTCCAGGTTGGAGAGCTGATCCAGACATAAGCAGCACTTTTTGGAAGAGTCCTGGAAAAGTACTTGATACAAAACTAGCAGTTGGGACCATGTTTTTTTACCTTCTGCTCTTGGTGACAGTGCGAGTAGGGATGCAGATGCTGCCCCCGTTCCATGACCCATCAGCAGAATATTTGAAGGATCTCCACCAAATACTTCTGCATTTGCCTGAAACAACCTACTTGCTGACCATTCAAAAGTGTTCACAGTACCTTGACCCATTTCAAGGCCCAAATTTGATCCCATAATCCTATATTTCCTGGTAAAACGTTATCACCCGTTGATGCAAAGCCTAATGGTCCTAATCGATAGTTGAATGTGACGAAGACGATCTGAAATTGAAATTGAAATTTCGGTTAATCCCACTGTCTGATTTTATTTTCAAGAATATTTTATCTTGCAAGCTCAGGCTTCCCGAGCAGAATTGCAAGTTGTCTTTTCTTGCAACAATAGCTGAAGAGTGAATCAGGCTGAGTCAATGGAGCAAAAAGTTCACAAAAGGGCTAATTCAGTTGTTGTGCAAGAGGAGATGGCAAGATGCAATCAGTGAAGAGTTTCAACAAGAAACAAGTGCGAAACGGATATTCGACGCTTCGATGTGACTGCTAAATTAGCGCTTCTTGTCCTACATTTCCACATTTCTATTTTTTCTTTTTTCTCCTCTTTTCTTGTCTATCTTTCTGCATCATTCTGTTTCCATACGTGTTTCTGCAGAACAAATGTGCAAGTCAAATCCTCCTATCAGTTTTTGCACTTCTCGCACTATCCCGACAAAAAAAGTGAATCAAACTGAACGCAACGAAATGTTGTTCATGTTTACAATGGTTTGCGCGATTTGATGCCCCATAAATTATTCCATCAAATTTAGCGTAGAGCGAATAGACATTTCGGGTGTGTTTTGCGAAACAAGAGGAGGATGAGCCATGAAAAAGAAGTGGGGGAAGAGCAAAAGAAGAGGCGGCGAGGGGAGCACTTGCCTTGCGTGACACAAAGTTGCTGAGAATTGCCCGCTGAGGAATGTCGCTTCCGGAACCAGTTTGGAATCTGCCGCCATGGATGAAAACAATCACCGGATATGTGTCATTTGTGTACTGGTACTGTAAGCATGAAGATTGTACAGTTGTGCAAAATGAGCAGAAACTTACCGGTGTGGGAGAGAAGACATTCAGGTAGAGACAGTCCTCAGAAACATGAGCCACGTATCTTTCTGGCTCTCCGGCGTCGTTTTCGTCTATATTTTGCATACACATTGCGCTGTAATTGTCATGTTTAGCTGGTCAACACGGAAATCAAAATATCAAGTCCCTTCAATCAACTAAACCCATGTGAATCATGAGAATGTCTTGGGGGAAAGCTCATGACAACTAGAACCATATGATATCAGTAACGAACAACATCATTAGAAGTGTTGATGTTGGAAGGAGAACAGTAGACACAAAACATGCTACAGATGGTTTAGGTGTCTTGAAACTTCCACCAAGAACTCATTATTCTTGTTATGTTTGTTTGTTACACGTAACATTTCTTATTTCTGAGAAAAATCTTGACGGTCTACTTCCATTTTCCTTCTTCTTAGCACAACTAACCTGTACTGGGTTGCATTCATGACGCCTCGCCACTTCGCTGGTTCTTTTGGCATCTGAAACTCTTTCATTTTACCAAAACGTATCATTATTGGTTACCTGAAATCGAAGATACCCAACTGGCGGCATGGCAAATGGTATTCCTTTGAAAACTGTGTAATCTTGACCGTCGATTAACTGCAAAAAGATAAACGTGTTCCGTATTCATAGTTCAACATACTAATCGCTCTCCGCGGATGGCACCTGAGTTGACGGTCAGTTCGAACGGAGAGACGTGTCGGGTGGAACTGGCCAAGTGTGAGTGCCACCATAGTATAAATAGTGATCGCAGCCAACGCATTTCCAGGTGTCAAAACAACTATCCTACATATCAACTACTCTGCAGCAAATACATTAAACTATCTGTAAAATGTGTGAGTTATCAGTGGAAATGAAATTGAAAGGCAAAAAGAGCTTTAGAAAGATAGACCCCAAGAAGTACACAACATCAATCTAAGAATTGGTAGATGGGTTGCCAATGCCATTATCACTTTCTAGTAGTATACAAATGGATACAGTTGAAGAATGAAACCAAAAAGTGACCGCATGAAGAAACGAAAAGCAAAGTTGACCGGGAGGTCATGACAGCTAGAAAAACGGGTGGGTGATGGCCGGCCTGACGTCCTGGTTTTTTCCAGTCGAAACATTTTTGTGATGCGTTTTTGGCGGCATGCGTCGAATAGCAAGAGGCAGAGCGTGATTGGTGCTTCTCGGTTTCCAACTCTCTTTCATATTTCGCCATAAGATGGTTGGGCGAGACATCAACGGGCCGTGCGATGGGCCGGCGGATGCGGAAAAGCGGGTTCGGCGGCTCCCGTGGGACCAGCCCTCGGGCACGACTGAGCGCGCCGCGCATGGAGACATCCGGGAGTGTAGACGGGCCGTGCAACCATCCAGCGCACAAAAGTTGCATATGTATGCATTCCTCATTTTGGAGTGTGAGAGAGCGTGCGAGACGCTATTTGAGCTTTTCTTGAACCACAATCTGATGTTGTCAAACAAAAAACAAAAACAAAGAATGCCCGTCATCCTGGAGCGAAAGAAAAGAGAAAACGTGTTAGGCAACTGGTTGGAAACCATGATGTTGAATTATGTGATGTTCACAACTTTTCAATTTTAGAGATAGATCTAGGAATCGATTATCAGTATTTGGCTCAAAGACGCTGCAGCACAAAAAGTGCATTGATAAACAAAAACAAAAAAGAAACAAACCAAGAACTACATACTTCATCATAACTCACAGCCCAAAAGCCATTCATCATTTCAAAGTTTGTTACATGTATATGTATTTTTTATTTTTGCTGTTTTTGCCTCATACTTCCTCAAGTTTTCATACTTTTTGAGTGCAAGCAACTCAAACAAGTACGTTTCCATATTCTCACTTTTCAGAATGGCATTTTGGGCGGTTTGAAGTGCAAGAAACATGCAAAGAGGAAAAAAATCAGTTTTTGGAAGAGTCGTGTATCGGCAAGATGGCAAAATGTTGTTAGTGACAAAAACGAGTTGAAGGGGGGGAAGACCCGGGAGGAGAAGAAGAAGGATGTGTCGTCCTAGCGTCGGGGGTACAAGACTTCTCATCCGACGTCAAATCGGAAACGCGATGGCGTGCTGTTGAATGCCTCTCATCAGCAAGATACACGAGGATAATAAAATGGTTTCGAATCCCGCCCATCGCGTCGTCGACGTCGCCCCGTCTTCGTTGTTGTATCCGCTCGTCTTCAGCTCGGATTTTTGTTGGCGTCGACAAATTCATGGCAAGGGAGACACAATTTGTGGTGCTGGTGCTGGTACTGGAGGTCCCCTTCGAAAACAAACATATGCACAACAAAACAACTGAAAATAGCAACACGAAGTATACTCTGGGAGCATAACTAACAGAGAATGCCGACACGAGAAGTCTACAAAGTTACAGATACAAATACATGGTACTTCTGAGGATTGGTGTCAGGAAAAACCGTTCGGTATAGTAACCCCTCACAAAACGGTTTATAGGTCTGACGTTTGATTCATTGATTTTCAAATATAATTTAAGAAATCAATATTGCCAGTCAAATTTTGTTATGGATTCTCGGTCAGTCTGATCATCAATGATTGCGAAAATGGCGTGGCGTCGGTATTTGCAAAACGGAAAGTATTTGAAAAAGAAAAACTGTACAAAGCGAGAAACCTCAAAAGAAACTGGGAAAACAGAGCGCAAGCAGTTTGACCGTCCTCATTCCAAAAACTCACAACGTCCCTACCCTTGTCCTATCGTTTTACGCTGAACGCAGTGTGACTGCTCACTTTTTTAGCTTATGTTGGCACTGAAAACTGTTTTTTCGCTAATTCTTCTTCATTTCCTGATTTCTCCCATTTTGCTCCTCGCTAACTAAAAAAGTATGTCCTTTGAAACCCTCCCCCTCAGCGGAATTGGTCTAAATTTCATTCTCCCGATAACCAAATTCTTCGGAGTTGAGTTGACACAATTGAGGTGTTATTCAGACTCATTCAGATCAGATCTGACTCTATCTGCAAGATCATTTTTCTCACGCGGCACTCCATTCCGCAAAAATGCAAAAATTTTCTCGGAATGTAGAGTTTTTTGCAATTTTTCTGCGAGCCAAGCGAAGACAATACTTTCTTCGGAATGCGCCGAGTTCGAGATCTCAAAAGGTTGTATTTGTTTGTACTCACTAAATAGAATAATTCCCAAAGTTTTCATTTTTCAAAGGCGTTTGTTTGTGAAAAAGTTAACTTTAATTGTTATTTCTGTTGACCATTCCTTGTACACACCGGTTTGATCTCAAGTTACCCGAGGCGGTACTTTGGTACTTTTCTTGGTTTTCTGCCAAGTTAGACCTGTTCAGAATGTGCACAAAAGTTGATAGTTCAATCCCGGAAGTGGATAAGGGAAAAAAATTTCCCACGCTCTAGAATTATTCCTAGCTTTCTTGATTTCCGGCTGCGTTCCGTTCCAAATCCGTATTTCTTCCATGCTATTCTCCAAGAATTCTTCTGTCAGTTTTCATTCCTCAAGTTATCGTAAAAATTTGATGTACTGGAACCTGTTAACCAATCAATTCCGTCGCCGTTTTCCTTGTTCCAAGTGCACACTGCTCAGCGAGCAATGGAACATAATCAAGTCAGTCGTCTCTTTCTTCTCCGTTGAATCTCCTTCTTTTTCGGCGAAACACGATTATGTGGACGTCGTCGAGCCAATCGAAGACGAATCAGTCGGCCCGGATGTTTCTTGAATTTGAATTCTAGTCATTTTTTCGTCAGCGAGCTTTGTTTTTTGATGCTTACCTTCGCACGAGTTTTTCGATGTGTTGCTTTTAGTCATCATAAGACAAACTGTCATTTGTTGAACCCCTAAACTATCTTTTTTGAGCCAGTTTCATTCTTCAAAATGCTTATGTTTTCTGCTTTCTACAAGCTTTTTGAAAACGTTCAATTCGTACAATTTTTGAGTAACAGAAATCAAAAAACTGGCAGAAAAAAATCATTTTTTCACCCAATTAGGATGAAGTTCAGAACAGATCAGAAAGCTTTCTAATGTAACAAAACATTCTCAACTTCACGTCAATAAACTTTTCTCCTAAACAACAACAAAAGTCATTTCGACAAATTGTATGTTAGTGTTCACCCCCGTCACCACCTTTCTAGAAATCAAAAAGCACCCTGTTTGAAATTTCAGTACATCATGAAGTGCTCGTGTTCTCTTACCAAATCGATAGTGTCAAAGTAGTAATTTCAATTTCAACCGAATATAGTGCATCTAAACCCTTGAGCTCTAAAAAGCTCTTTCGGCAAATGAGACAGTTCTCGAAAACAGGAAAATACGTCAGAGATGAGATGAGCGGTCACAACACGTTGGTTTGGTCACCCAATCTGTCATCCAACCAACATTTACCCCTAACAAACGAACAGCTTGAGAAATGTGCCTGGAATTTGGAAATTCGGCTGAAAATTCGGCTGAAATTGCCAAATCCCCGTTGATCCTTTGATTTCTGAAGTGTTTTTCACTCGTTCCTTCCCTCTTCCCACTCCTTTTCAGATGTTATCCTTTCACAGAAGGATTTAGAACATGTTAATGCTAATGCTCGAAACATGTGCGTCAATGAAAAGGGAAGAGAAAAAATGAAAAGGAAATGGGAAAAGAAATGGAAAAACATGTGCGTCAATGAAAAGGGAAGAGAAAAAATGAAAAGGAAATGGGAAAAGAAATGGAAAAAGAAAAATAAATTCCAAACTTTGTGCGTGACAACTTTAATCCATCCCGGATTTTGCCTATCCTCTGCCTCTTTTCATCCACAATTTTCATTTCTTTTCCTTTTTTCAAGACAAATATGGCCAATTTTGGTTTGTTCCATTCCAATGAGACAAGACAAGGAATAGGAATGGAGAAAAGGAATGGAATAATTAGTTTTCCCTAGCATGGCCACTTCTCGTTTTCTCGTAAACTTTGTCGTTTTCTGTCGAATAAGACAAATATCGCATTACATGAGAGGCTTCGCTCTGAACTATTCAGAAGCCCTGCTCGTCTTGTCAGAACGTCTTCTTTTTGTGTTTTTCGCTGGCCCACCGACGGTTTTCCGCGTTGCTCACTCCTCATTACCACAAATCAGCTGTTCGCGAATCATAACATAACACCAGACAGGCTGTGTGACATATGCTTGAAAAACTTGATTCTTTCCCCCTACTTACCTTGTTTTTTTCTCAGAAAAATCTCATTACCGTCAGCACCCCCCTCGTTGTGCCACCCAGCCAAATCATACCTTGTCTTTGCTTTCTTTCTTCGTTTTCGCAGACTTACTCACTTTTTCGTCTACCTACTAGGCTTACTGTACATTTCATCTGTGGTACCTTTATGTTTCCCCTTTTGGGTTTTTGGGTTTTTGGTTTTTTCAGGACATGTTCTGGACAATGTCCGGAAAGTGCTTCATAAGAAATGCAACCATTCTTCATTTTCATATTTCCAAAGAAACTTCATGCAAAATTCATATCGGATTAGTTCAAGTCTCCCCACCCGTTCCATATGCCCTTTCCCTAAAAGACTACAAAGATGAAAAGAAAGACAAAGTTCCAAAGTTCCAACATGCGTCGTCTCCATCTTTCTCAATTTCGCCACGGTTAGACAGCTCTGACGAAGAAAAAAGGGGAGAAATTGACGAAAAAAAAGACAAAATGCATTGAAGTGAGAAGGAGAAGAACGTGTCCTTCTTTTCGTTTCGCTTTTCGCTTCTCGCTTCATCCGATTTCTCCCGTTTTCTTATTGCATTTGAACGGGACCCCTGCTCGTCCGACGGCTTCTTCCTTCGTTTTAGATGGCAAAAGTAGGATGAAATGGGAAGAGCAGTGCGGGCGGGAGAGGGACCGAATTATCATTCTCTCGTTCTTCGACCACAACAAAAAACACCTCTTCACCACCCAGTCTCCGTTTTTTTCGCATTTAGTTCTCAGAAGTCAGTGAATACCATAGTACATTCCGAGGGTGAAATGGAGCTGGAAAAACAGCTTTTCAGCTTTTCATCCTGTCTGATACGGGAAGTGCGGCGAGTTCGAGTTCAAGGCATTATAAACAGAGTGGAAAAATAGAAAACAAACGTGGCTGGTTGAAAAAAACAGGATGGTATGCGACGCAAAGTCGTTTTGAGATCCAGAAGGTTTCAGAACCCTAAAAGTACCTTGTTTCAAAAATAGACATACAAAAAAAGGTTTGTATTCCGCACTTTTCCAACGAAAAATGGTCAAATCCCTTATTCGAAACTGATTCTGACCATTGAGCCGGTTGCACTCTGGGTCCCACGGCTTCCCACTTCTATAGATCAAGTTCCCGTCATCCAAAAAACCTTTGATGATTTTTACACTTTCCCACCATCAAAATAGTGGTTCATGGTTCCGATATGTACAGCACAAGTGTTTTTTGGAATGTCAAAAACCTCCTTCTTCTGCCGTTCGCTCGTTCTCTCCCCCAAACACTTCACTTCACCCAACCAGCTGAAAATTGAAAATTTGTGGTACATGTTCTTTTTTATTCCTATTCGATTCCTTCACGTCATTCATTCCCGGATAGTAATAAATCCAACATTCATTTTATGACTCCTTTCCGTGTAACTGACATATTCATTGCTCTACCCACATGAGCCGATAATAAATATAAATCACTTGCAACTTGGAGTCCCGAGTTTTACTTTCAATTGTCGGGATTTGGATTTGCTTTTTCAATTTCCGCACTGAGTTATTGGTGTGTTTATGAAAAGTAAGAGAATTTGGAGAATGAAATCATGCTGTGAGAGATAAATCTTCTAAACTACTACTTTGCAAAAAGAAACTTGGGAACAGTGTGACCCTCTCACTGAAACTTTGTTCTGTCTCTTATCGATCATGCTCTCCCCTGCTGATATACCCCAGACCAGGTGGCTGATTGTTTTCTGAAAACAACTATATATCATTTTCATTACGATTCGCATTTCCAATTTCATTTTCAAACAAATATTTGTGAGATTTTACAAATTCTCTCCCCTGACTACTGTCTGTGTTCCCACCACTTTACTATCAAGCTATGTATTTCCCCCCGCGCTATTATTTTTCTTCTTTAGGTCCGAATTTTCTTTTCCCTTCTCATCTCCCCATGGCAGGCGTGGGAGGAACATCATTGAGCCTCTTTTGTTTCCTCATTACGCTGGAATTCAAAATGAAAACATGGCATTAGCGCACGGACGTGGGTAGGGTAAGAGGCTCGGAATTTATGATGTTCTTGCAAATGCCGGGGGATAATGACCTTATTTCTGTTGCAGGAAATCGGCTTTTTGCATTTCTGTACAGCCTAGTGCGTAGAGCCTTGTGTACAATGACGTATTTTACAATCCCCGCTTAACCGTATATAAAGCAGTTCCAAAATGTCGTTCCAACATCTATATCCTGACATTTTCGGACCTTCTCCTGCCACCCACATCCGCATTCACATTCAAATTCACGTGTTTACTTCGTTTCTGCTGCTCTACTCCTCCGCGTTTCTCCAAATTTGTTGTTATATATCCCGGATCTGTTGCTTTTCCTGTTTCTTCTCCTAGTTCTGTTTCTGTTTCTGTTTGTCCTGCACCACCATGCTCACTGCTCGATGAACCAGAAAAGCGCAGGCAGGACTGAAGCACTTCCCTGTTGAGTGAGTGAGTTGGAATTGCGGTTAGGGGCACAGAGAGAGTTCTTGTTCCATTTGACAAACAAAAGATGTCCGTTGACCTAGTAAGAGCCTCCTTCTGTTTCTTTCAGCAAATGTTTATACCAGGAACATGCAAGGACAAACCCTCCACAAGTCCCTAGAAGCCATCAGTCTGTCAGTTGGCCCGGGTTCGAAGATAGATTAGTTTTCGATGCAGTCATGTCAGTTTTTGAGTTTTGAAGCTGTTAGGGTGGTAAAACGCATCCGTCTAGTTTGGAATGACGCCATAAGAGTTCAAAGGACGCTACCGGAAGAGGAGTTTCTTCTGCTCCAGTTTCTGCTCTTTTTTGGAAGCAAGCACTGGGGTTCTGACTGCCTGAACCAATCCGACCATTCATTCTTTGCAGTCCGCACCCCGTAGTATTATAGTTCTGTTGTTGGTCAATCCGAGCCCCCACTAAAACTCGAAATCGTATTCTCTTCTGACTCCCACTTCCGCCCCACTTACCTGAATTGCTACATAAATTGTTATTCCTCTCTCTTCTTCCCCGAAAAATCGTAGTATTATGTTCCAGAGCACTTATTAGAATGACACATTGTCTCTTGGTGTTCTGGTCTTGCTGCAAAAATTGCATGTTTTCGTGACGAGACCGTCGTTTTCTCGTTCGTTCCCCGTTTTCTTCTAGGTAGGCAAGAAAGCGTTACGAAAAGCCTAAACTATAATTAAATGATCGCTCAGACGCTGAACAATGGCTGAGTGATCGTTGTGTGCGTGGTTATAAATGCAGACGTGCTAACACGCGGAATGAAACGGACTCGTGAAGTGTCGTAGCCACTAAATTATACATCTCGATGTTTCCTGCTTCGCGGTTCAAGGGAATCGAAGTTTTTTTTCATTTTTTCTGCATTTTTTTCCACATTTTTTGCAATTCATTTTCACGCTTGAACACAAATTATATGTCATATTCAGTCAGCACCTACCTAGAACTAGAGGCTTGACAGCAGCTCAGCACAGACTGTATTATGCGAAAAGGCTTGCTCAGCTTGTTGTTTTGTTCAAAACAACTTAGTTGGTCTCCTTGCTGCTCCTTCTTTCTCCCGTAATACTTTTCGATCCCTGTTTTCCCAGCTCTACCCCCTTCTTTGGTCGTCGTCGTCTTCTTCTTCTTCTTATTTTCTCAAATAGTCCCGTGATCAGGATGACACTCGCACGTCATTTCTGAACGAATTCATTGCTTAAGCAGAAATTAGCATCGTTGGAGTGCCAGTGCCCACTGCCACGAATGCTGCAATGACTCAATGCCATCCATCCATCCGGGAGCCAAAGTTCATGCAGCCAACGAAGGCAATTCGCGGCTTCTTCTTCCCCTTCTTTTTTCTCTTTCCATCTTCTCTTCTTTTAACCGAATTTCCATTTCGACACAGTGTACATGACTGCGGAAACCGATTAATCATGCTCTCCGGATGCCCTCCCCTTATGATGTGCACTTGTTCTGGACCCATTCCACCAGGAAAGGAAGACCAAAATTTCATTTTCTCTCTCAGAAGCCAGTAGAAGGTAGTATTCCAATTTATTCCCCAGTTGTTATTTGTCATCCCGTTCCACTTCTACCATGTCATTTTCACCGCCACCCAAACGAAAAGCAGAACGCAAAACGCAAAAAACCAGCAGACACCCTTCAATTATACTCCACAAACCGATTTACCACCCTGTTATGCTCGCCGTTCGGCTTTGCGTTGTGTTCCAGTCTGAGCCGTCGCTCTCTGTCTTAGTACCACCCGTCATATTTCCTATGCATTGGTCCATTTTTTGCTTGCTTAGCCAAAATGACTGTGTTCGTTGACTCTTCAACTTGACGTTTTTTCTCCGTCCTTCCCATCATCACATCTGCATTTTTCTCAGTTTTCATCGTGCCAGATCGAATCTTTTCTCAAGCATCTCTGTTCTTTTTTATCATATTTCTTCTTCCCCCGCTTAGCACATCTCACACATACACACACACACTCAAACATTTGTTAACCAGCCCGTGATGAGAGGCATCCGTCTGTTCCACACCCGAGCATTTTTGTCATTCCTCGCCGTCTCCCAGATGACAGATGAAACTCGCAAAAGTAGACCGAACACCAGACAAACCATGTCTACCTCAACCTACCTGAACAACAAGGAACGCACCCGGAGGACACGGAATTCAATTCTGCGAACTCGGCACAGACTAGAACTTGAGCACAACAGGTCTCTCTCTGGCGTATTTCGTTTTTTTTCCTCTGCCGTCATGCCGTTCACACGGCACCGCAGTTCTCTGGAAATCCTTTTCTCTTCCTGGGATGGACCTATTCACTATCCAAGCATCAGTAGTCACGTCAGCTGCACCCAATTATGCATGCACACAAGGACGAAATGAATTATTGATTCCAATTTGTGACAAAGGAACGAACGGCCCGGACATCTGCTCCGTTTCTCCGGATCCTCTTGTCTTGGAGATTGGTTTTCATTATTTCCCTTACCGACTTCTCTAGCTCTTACTTCTTCCTCCTTTCTTTCAACTCGTCTGGTTTTTTGCTCTCCGTAAATCACTAAAAAGGCGGGGCAAGAACGGCGCCGTGCTGAGTCGTTGGCTCGGCGAGCTCGGCTTTATCCAGAAAAAAAACAAAAAGGGGCGGAGCCGAAACATTGAAAGGTTCTGCCGCCGAGTCGGGCACTCGCCTCAGTCGCACTTTTCTCTTCTCTGGATCGCCGAGTGGAAAAGAAGGAAAGAACGTGAGTCAGTGCACTCGTTAGGTCTACTTATTCGGTATCTCATCCATCTTACTCGCAGTCACACTTCTAGTAATCTACATTATTATCCAAAGTGATCTGTTGGCGTCGAAGTACATAACATCTCATTACGTTGATTCATAAGTACTGTCGACGCTGGAATTCGGCACTTCTCGTTCTCTCTGTTATTATCATGCTCGCCATGCTTGTCTCGTGTTCAATAACAACGCCATTGTACCTCGCCTAGGCTTTTCCGTTCGTTTGGCTCCCTCATGCCCGAATCTATATATATTATTGCATGGATATAAATCCCATCTGTTGTTCTCTCCCGTTTGCGCCTTGACAATCCGTTCCATTTCCCTATTGTATGGATGTCTAGGTGGCCAAAATATCATCCCGAGTTGTGTAGTCAACGTTCCGATGTCGTTGAATGCAATAGCTGCAAACGGAGGAGACGAAAGACGAGAACGATAAGAAGCCATTCGACTCCATTTCTACGTATTACCATAAATCGGAGGATTGTGAAGCACTCGGAAGCTTACTATTTGCTTGTTTTTCAAGAACCACAGCACACACCATTCTCGATCCCTAAGCGGCTGAAAATTTATGCATGCGTCGGTCGCATTCACTGTCTAGATCGAGCACAGCTCTTACTCATCCGCGCCGAGTTCTGAATCTGTCGTCATGTCCTTCTTTTCTTTGGTTTTATTAATTCCTCTCTGAAGAACGTAGAATGTTCCTCTTTTTCTTTCCTGGTACCCGTGAACTACATTATTTTGTTCGTTCATAACGTGCACACGCATTCTTCTGGCGTCATAAGGACTACTCGAAGGATCAGAACGTCCGAATGCGTTGTTGACCAAAACAAACATCGTTGGTCCGGGGGTCTAGAGGTCCTAGGACCGCTCCATCTTTTGTTTTTCCCTGCCCAATTCTTCTCTGGAAGACGGAGTCGATGGGTTTGTTTTGAGAGTAAGACTACGGAGAGAATAGGTACGAGTACATTTTGTATGCCGACTATTCGTTCCTGTCCTTCTCTGGCTTAAATAACATGTTTTGGCCAACTCATCCCTTCAACCTGTTTTCCTATTCTTCCCTGGCTCCCTCCCACACCTGAAAAACGAATGCCACCCTCTGGTTATCCCCCGGAGCCATCCACAAAAGTCAGAATGGAAGTCAGAGTCAATAGTGACTCACGGTCCCGGAGTATTATATTACTTCTGGGACCTCGCCCGATGGCTCCTCCTGTTTATTCATCTCTGTTTTTGTTCGTTCATTTTCATAAAACCGAGCCATTCTCTCTATCCACTAAAGTCAGAAAGAGAAGACGAACGTCGATTGTGACAGAATTCTGAGAAACAGCAGGAGGGAAATGCTCGTCTCTCGTTCGTTCAGATCGTCTCGTAATTGTTCCGTCGAGCATGACAGCAAAGCGTGCCTCATTACCCACTCTTCCTCTCTAACTCTCATTTCATTCCTTGTCTTTCTCTGCCTCTTCATTACATTCTCTTGCCCTGTCAAGTTTTGTCTTGTGCAATGTCCTGTCAGTTGCAGGTGTCCTGTGGCCTCCTCCAACAAGGGTTGAAGCAATGTCGCAAGCATCGCAACGTTCATCGAGCACCAGCGCTGTGGCTCAAAAAACACGCGAAAGACGTAAGTGAAAATGGGATAACAGGGAACGAGAGCGGAAGTTTGAGCGAGTGACAGAAAGTGTACGTGACAAAAGAGAACACTCCTACCAAGGTCCCATACTGATTGCCTGGAATTGAATTGTGTGGGAACCTGATCCCTAAATATCAGTACCAAAGCTAAAAATACAGCGTACGTCACGTTGTCTTTTCTCAAGAAACCTTTCTTTCCCTGAACGTTCTGCTTTTTTCCTTTCCCACAATCAAGTTCACCCTGCAGTTTGTCCTTTCACTTTGCATAATAAAAAGGGCGCAGTCAAAAAGTTCCTTCTTGCTTCCCGATGGACCCAATTGTGAAGTGAAAAGTGACGAACCAAAGAACACGTGACTCGACGAAAAGGGCAAGCGGGTTGCCCTCTCAAGTTCACACCCGTAAATGTTTAATTTTGAAGGACAACTGTGCACGTTTTATCGCATTCATCCAGAGCCTATTCATCTGCGAAAAGAAAGTGCATTCCGGATGAGATGAGATATGCTCCGTTTTGCAATACGGATAGGGTAGCACTGAAAACAATTTCTATCCTCATTTTCTTTCTCCTTTTCCAATTTCAATTCTTTTGGAATAGGAGACGGGACATTTGAAGAGAAGCAGGAGCGAGTAGAATATGATATGTTGCGCGCTTGGCTGAATTCTGGAAAAATTGAGCCAGCATCTCATCAGAACACGTCATTCAGCCAACTGGAAAGAGGGAAAAAAGAAAAATGATCTGAGGAATGATGTGAGAACGGTGACAGTGAACTAGAGCTGATCCTGTCTTGTTCATTGGTTGGGGATTCTGAGAGATCTACAGAGAACTAGGAATGACAAGCTACGAGCTAAAAATATCGTATCATGCACCAAACGAGAGTTGTTACAGGCAAGTCCAAGTCCCGCAGACGTTGTTGGTTTGGGTGTCTTTGGCTGTCGTCTAGGGTCAGCCTGATCCGTTCTTCCAATCGTTCGGCAAGGTAAGCAAAAAACAAGTGCATCAGACTGAAAATTTTTGAACTCCCTCGAACAAGTGACTAATCAAATCAAAAATTCTGTCCGTTCCAGTGAACTTTGAATATTTTTTTCTAGTTTTATCTAGATATTCTTTTGAGCAGAAGAACAATGAGAGAACATGACGAAAGTGTCATTCACAGACGAACCGTGTAATTTCAGAAGTCCGGAACCAGATGAGAGTCTTTCTGTCAATGAAAGAGTGACTAGAATCATCAACGAAAAGCCTATGAAACTGGCTCACATCCTCCGAGCTGCCAAGTAACACCTTTCAGACGTTTTAAAAAAGCCAACATTCAATTCAGAATGATCAGCGAGCTCAGTTACTCGGATCGGAAACAATTAACGGACTGCGGAGTCATCCATCAACTCCTCGAGCACATTGGGGAGACAGCTATTTCTGATAGCAACGCCACTTCGTGAGTTCAATCCCATAATCTTCCAGACAAAACGGGTTCACTTGTTGTTGTTGACAATCGTATAGTTATCTCAATCCGGAAAACAATCCTCTTTCTAGGATCACATGGGATTGATTGTTTATAAGGATTGACATTAGGGTTTTGGAATCCGGAATTGTAGTTCATCGGAACGGAACAAAAACGGTGTCTGATTTCCTATTTCCAAGTTCTCAGTATATATTTGGATCATTGGCGCGAAAACAAAACACTACCAACCGTTCCCGTTTGTTTTTGTTAAAGAATCTCAAATTACAGTTTACAAACTGAAAAATAAACGGAGAACGGGTATTTAGGTCTTATGATTGTCTGGGAGGATGATCAAACGTCAAAGAACTGAGTTCATTAGACAACGGACCAATTCCCATTCTAATTCAAGAGGACTGGGACGCAAAAGTTTCTTGCAGTGGCAAAGAACAACTTTCAGATCGAGAACTAGCTCAGGAGATCAGAAACGTCGGGCTCGTCGGAATTCATCGGCTTCTCTTTCTCATAAAGGAATTGGTTATGGAACTGGATCGACAAGATCGCGATGGGATATTGAGAGAACGGTAATTGAATTGGATAGGAGAAGAAAACCCGGGAAACACTCGAAAACGAAACAGCTGCTAGTCAAAAACCTAGTTGAAAACGAAAAGAGAGCATTTTTGATGGATTACCCACTATTCCGAACTGATCAATCAGAACGGATAGCCACTAAGCACTCACATTCGTTTTCCCACTCTTTTCCCACATAACAATAGAAACTTCGAAGGGGTTATTTTTCAGGTTGAAGAGAAGCTGATTCGAGAGGAACATCTCACTTGGTTATTGAGTCTTTTGAACGCTTTTATGTTGGGTTGGCCTACTGTGGAACATCTGAAAGCGAAACCGGAGGAGTTTGAACATATGACTGAAAATGCGGTTTCTTTGATTGCTGATTCTTCAATTTTGAGTATATTGGAGTATAATTTGAGGAATGACAGCTTCTTTGATGTCAGTGAACATATCGAGATTTATCAGGTGCTTACACTCCTTCCAGATATATAGAACTAGAAAGGTTTCAGGCTCTTTTGGAGACTGCTGCTAGTATGGCTGCTTGTCCTACCCTTGTCCCTTATCTTGTCCGACCGTACACCCCAAATGCAAAGTCGATTGCGAAAGAGCTCATCCCCCGCTTCAAGGAAAACATCCTGGCCATTCAGGCGCGATGGGGAGGTACATTGGAGGAGACCAACTTCCGTATGGCCGAGTTCGCCGCCAAAGTAACCCTTCTCTCTGACGTGCGTACTTTTGATGAAAATGCAAACACACTTTCATCCTCCTTCTGTTTTCAGTTTGTGATTGACGCTGCGCGCGCCTACGAGCAAACACTTCCACCCGAGCAACGCATCCAAACCGCCACTCAACGTCGTCCTTCGCACGTCGGACCCACATCTAAGATGCAGGACAAGGACGAAGAGGCCATCTACAAGAACAAGATGATGGAACTCCAATTACAAACCGCCAAGTACGTGTGCATCTTCGGTTTTTGAGCTTAGGACTTGGACTCGCTTCTTCATTAGAACATGTTTTATTCATATCGAATTGATGTGACTATTATCTCATTGAATATTCAATGAGTGTCGTCTTCGTTTTGAAGTGTTCTTCTGTTTTCATGTATCTTCTAGGAATGTCATCTAGGGATCAATTCTCATTACTCATCTCATTTTTCAGGTTTATCGGAGACTTTGGAAAGCTCTGTGTGCCTTATGCTTTCCGGAAAGAAGCCAAGAACATCAATCCGTTCAGTCCGCATCTCCGTGACAGGTGAGTCGAAAATTATAGGAAGGAAACGGGTAAGAAAGGAAAAGACAAAAAATAGGAGGGTCGTAAAAGAGTCGTAAAACGGCAGGGCATAACGGCTGAATACAAAACGAGATAATCAAGTTGAGTGCTCCGATTACATGACACGGGATACAACACTGACACTTTTATGACTTTCCGAGAAGGAATCAAAATGAAAATTTGGGGAAGTTATGGTTTACATGAAAAGGTTATAAATTTTCGTGGGATTTTATGACATTTCATGATTTCATCGAGTTTCGTGCTGCCTACTTTACCGAAACATAACATGAGGGAACAAAATTTCAGAACCAAAAGGATTGCGAAGGAGTTGGCCTCAATCGCCAATGCACTGCCACTAAACGCCAGCAACAGTATCTACGTCTGTTATGATGAGGGTCGTGTTGACATAATCAAAGTGTTGATATCGGGACCAGATGACACTCCATACGCAAATGGTCTCTTTGAATTTGATATCTTCTTCCCAACCGGTTACCCATTCGCACCTCCCAAATGCGCTTTCCTAACCACTGGATCTGGAAATGTGAGATTCAACCCGAATCTTTACAACGATGGAAAGATCTGCCTGTCTATATTGGGAACTTGGGAGGGACGTCCGGAGGAGAAATGGAACCCTTATTGCTCGTTGATGCAAGTGCTCGTTAGTATTCAGGTATTGGAATTACAGAAGTAATGGGGCTCTTCATTGGTGTCATCTTTCAGGGTCTCATATTTGTGAAGGATCCTTATTTCAATGAGCCTGGTTTTGAGCGGTATCAGGGGACCGAGCGGGGAGATGAATACTCCCGCAAATACAATCTGCAGATTGAGCATGCCACCTTGAATTATGCAATTAGAGAGCAATTGAAAAAACCGTCGGAGCACTTCAAGGTAACGTTTTTTCTAGGCGAACTTGTCGCTCAAGTTGTGTGTGAGTGTCCATTGCAAAGTCTGTTCTTCAGGAAGTGATTGAGAAGCACTTGTGGCTGAAGAGAGAAGCAATTCTGAAGCAGGCGAACGCGTGGATTGAGAACGTGAGACAAGACTTCGGCGACGACAAGCACAACAAACGGAAGGACGTGTTCGCCTTTGAGACTGGATTCAACCCGCTCACACAGGTTGGTAAAGGAAACCAGGAACACAATTTCAGAGAAAAATGTTTCCAGGAACGAGTTATCCACAATTTGATTCAAGAACTTCAAGCAATGACATCTCCGTTTGCCAAGGAAGAGGCTGAGGAAGCTGAAAAGAAGGAGAAAGAACGACTGGCAGAGGAGGAAAAACAGAAGAAGGAGGCTGCGGCAATGGCTGAGATTGAACGAGAAACTCGCGATTTGGAACTGGATTTCCAGCGACGGAGGTCCAGTGTGGCTGCGACACAAGCTCCACAAGAACGAAGGCAGTCTGAAGGTACTAATCGAAGAGTTTGAAGATCCAAATAATCGTTCTTTCAGGAGCTCCATCAACTTCAACTACAGCGGAACCAGTGGCGCCAACATCGTAAACAGCCTTCTAATAAAACTTTTTTGTAAAATATTGACTTTTTTCATTTTTCAACCCGTATTCTCTTTATATTTCAATTCTGTAATTAGGCAACAAGGGTGGCCAAGAGGATTGCGTTTGACGCAAACGGTTTGCTGATTCTATGTGATGTCTAAATTTCAATTGGATTTTTGCTGATTTTTTGACTGACGCTTTTGTCTTTTTGCTTTTTCACTTTTTTGAAATTTCAAAGTTCGGCGTACATAAATATGCTGAACTTTGAAGTGTATTAGCTACATTAGCTAATTATTTTACCTCGTACAATCAATTTTACCTTCATAATTTTGAAATCAAAACTAAATTGTAATTTTTTCGAACAACTTCTTTTTCTTGTATTTCCTACACTCCAACCCTGTGTCGCTAAATTGTCCTGCTTCTGCTTTTCAAAAGCAACTCATCTTCCTCCAAATGTTCTAGCTTTTGAACCATAACGTGACCTTTTGAAACTGCTTCTCACATTCTGAAACTGAATAAAGATAATCTGACTGAAAAGCTTTACTTTCAATGAACAGCAAGAACAGACAAAGCTGAATCAAAAAATGAAGAAAAAAGTGAAGGTTATAGTGCTTTTGCATACATAATCCGAGGAACCGAACCAACCGGCGAAACGGAGAGTAAAACGAAGAAGAGAACAAGTTTTGGCTGGAGGAGAGGAAGATCTGTGAGACAGTGTGAGGCAAGTGGCCGATGAATTTCAAATGAGAGACGCTTCTGCTTCTGCGTCCACCGTCCTTTCTCTGTATACAATTAGATGCCGTTCCATGGATCTTATCGTTTAGTTATTTTCACGGATGTCAACCGTTTCTGTTCCAGTTTTGTTTCCCTCACTTTTAGGAGTAGGTAACCGTTTGCACTTTCGATTCCCTTACCTTGAATTACTTTGTAAAAGTATTAGTCATGTTCGTGTTCGAAAAAGTTTAATGGTAACGTCCTCGAAACAAAGAAGGTGTAAACCACATCAGACCTTCTTCCCTCTCTTTCCTTCTGTGAGTCACCTTGATGTGGTTGCGCTTCTTTCTCCTCTCTGAAACACCCCGGCCCGTTTGGCCTTTCTCACTTCTCACTTTCCATTATGCCAATCAGCGTATGTTCTCTTTCTTTCTCTTTTCCTTACGCAATCCGTTGCGCAAGCGCTTTTCCCGTCTCCTATCCTTGTTTGATGATCCGATCCGTGAATTTCGAGATAAAAAGCGTTTCATTTTTTGCAGATCGATTAAGTGAAAGTGAAACATCGATTTACGACCGCTTCTCATCCTTTTGGATGCGTTCGCTTAAACCAATATGAGATTAACTACTGTTTTGGCTATATCAACTGCTGTTTTGACGTTTACCACTGCGCAATCAAAACCGATACAGTCGAATGATGTTCCTCCGGAAACACAAAGTTTGTTATTTTCCCGATTTTACTGATGAATGCCTGTTTTTTCAGGTCACAAGGATGAAGCTTCACAAATTCTCTTCGGAGAGCGTGGTATTCTAACCGGGATATTCCGAATGATGGATCAACAGAAGAAGGTACAAATGGCCCCACAACGCGACACGGCAGCACCTGCGGACAGTGGTAAAATTGGTGAGAAATCCCATTTGAAACGTTTGACACATTTGAGATATATTCGATATTAGAACAAACCTGTTTTCACAAAGAATCATAGCATGACTAAGTTGTGTGCTGTCACTGACCGTGAGGCTTTTGCTGTAATAAGCTTTACAATTGACTGTCCTAGTTAGCATGCAAGCAAAAAGTGATGATGATGATCATGATTTTGTAGGAAATTTCGATTTCAAGAAGATCGTTGACACTTTGGTATCGGGTTCCGCATCGAAAGGGGAATTAGGCGATCATGGAACGGAACTGCCAGAGTTTTTAGGGATTTGCAATCGACTGAGTTGTGGAGACATTTACAAGGCGATCGACAAGTTTAGAAAGTCGGAGATGTTCAGTAACTTCCAGGTAAGTTAGCATGCTTCGAAACATCTTATAGCTAGCTTTTAGACCGCTTTGACACTTGTCAATGATCCGAATGGATGGGAGACTATTGGAAAACTACTCTCAAACCCTGAATTGATTGCGCAGTTCACTGCTGGAAGTGGTATGGAGGAACTATTTGGAAGTGCACTTGGAGAGGCAGCGAAGGAGAGCAATGCCAGTATGTTTTCCTTGTTTTTGAAGTAGGAAATACAAGTTTCATTGTGACAGGTCGCACCAAAAACTCCAAAATAATGCCAGAAGACGGAGATTTTGGAATCGACTTCAGTGAAGATGGTGAATCGGAGAATGTCACCAAAACCATTGATAAATCGGAGCCGAAGATTGAATTCAGTGTGGATAAGAAGGGAGGATCGGAAGATTATTACAGTGAAGTGAGTTGCTTCAAAGTTCTACTTCTAATCAACTGATCTGATGAAGGTTGCCAACGTTGGTGACGAGTCTGCGGAAGAAGAAATCATAGACGAGACCCCACCACCATCTACCAAGATCACAAAGACAGCAGCTGGGACCACAGATTTCAGTGGTTAGTGAAAACATGTACTCAACCCCAAAAAACGTCTGTGTTTACAGAGAAACTACCACCCGTATCATTCTCAATTGATGGCGGTGATGAAGAGAACGAAACGGAGGAAGCAGAAACTGTGATGACTGCTGAGCTCCCTCCAAAGCCACCACGAGTATTGAAGGTGAGTTGAGTACCTTTGTCCCTTTTACGGAGTGTAGTCAGCCAAAAACACACGCCCGATGATATATGATAACGATTCCACATTTTGATTGCAGAGAATTCATGCCGGTGGCACAACAGACACAGGGGCCGGAGTACAACCTGCATCCGTGACGAGAGTACGTGTCACATAGAAACACAACTACCTAGAACTCATTGTCCTTTGATAGCCGAAACGGACTGATAAGATTTTATGAGTCTTTTTCCAGATTTCTCTGACGTCCACATCACCACCAACGACCTACTCGACATCACAGACGTCATTCTTCCGACCAATACAGACAACTAGACCAGTTGTTACAACTACTCTGGCAACCACGACAACCAGGAGGATTACGACTACCACAAAGCCTACCACGACCACAACGGCTAAGAATTACAGGAAGGATAACGACTATTATGCAATGTATTATGATGATGGTGATAAACAGTAATAATTAGTGATCAGGATTGAATTTGCATCGGTATTTTTTATGCTGAAATCTCAAAGTTTTTTTGTAAATTGTGATCGTGAAAATTGTGAAATGTGGATTGTACTGATTGAACTTCATTAACTTAAAGTATTAGCATTGTCATTATTATTATTATCATTATTATTATGTGAAGATACTTTCAAGACTACTTGAAGTGACCCATATGGCTGTAACTATTGGAAGAAATTCAAGAAAATACAAAGAAAATACAATAAATCAAGATTCGGTGTTTTGCACATTCGGTTCAAAGTCAACACTGATAATGAGAGAAGTTAGATGTCATAAAATGGAGGAGCAGAATCGGGGAGTTTAATGGCATTTGATGTGCAATAAAATGTTGAGAAGACAGTTCTATACCGGTTGACAACCGGGAGACGAGCCCCATCGGACAAAGGGCATTCGGAGAAATGACACGAGACCGCATGATTTTCACGCGGGCTATTCTTGACGCACCTGGCAATTGGTAACGGTCGATGATAAGTGGGGAAGAGAGACAATAAAATGGTATGGAAATGAAATAGGGAACAAAAAACAAACAGAATGTACTGAAGGGACTTCACAGAAGGATACCGAATCGACCGTACCAACAAGTTAAAAATAACCAGGGGACAGACGACATGTGGAGTGTATAAAATAGCCGTTGGCTATAACAATAGACTACTGGAATGGAGGATGGACGGATTTGACGAGAAACATGTGCTGCTCTCAGTCAAGGATTGAGAATACTGAGCGAATGTCGTTCTTCATGCGGTCAAGGGTTAGGTTGTTGAATCGAGTCATATTTGCAGTGAAAGCGTTCTGAAAATGGAATAACAATCAGTTTCAGGAAACGGTTAAATACCTCATCTTGCCCTGGAGTTACCCGCCTGCAGAAACTTGAATAAAGCTCGTCATGATCATCTTTGTTGAGAGATGTGTACTCTCTTTCTAGGTACGAGTCATAGTAAGATTTGACTGTGGAACGAGCAGCTGCTGCGCTATCAATGCAAATCTTGGAGATGATGTACTCCTGAAAAGTTATAAAAGAAGTCAAGTGATGCCAAAAGAACAACTCACATGGCACAGTTGATGACACGCAATGAAGTTACAATGCTTGTTTTGCTCAATGAACTCGCTCTTCTCCTGCTTACTGAACTCCATTTCAGCCATCCGGTTAATCTCAGCTTGTGAGATTTCTATACGAATGCTGTTGCACACATTGGAGCACTCTTTCTGGACGTATCTGTCCGTTAAGCTGAAAAGAAATTGCATTTGTGTATTAGATACAAACTAGTTGGGGGTACCTGAGACAGTTGATGTTTCTGTCAAAGTGATCGTAGTGTCCGATACAGATGTGTTTCTCAGCTGACCACGGAGTCCGACTGATCTTGCACTCTTTTCGAAGACAAGTGTACTTTTGTGCGGTTGAAGTGCAGAATGTCTTCAAACTCGCGCGATTCTTCACAATCGTGGTATCCAACGGAACCTCGAAATACTCTGTGTCGTAGAGCTTATGGAAATTTGACTGAAAGTGAGTGGTTTTTCAACAATTGAGTAATGCTACTTACATGAAATTCACTCTTCCACTGCCCTTCACAAACCACATCGCAAGGGGGGCCATTGCTGACTCTGTACTCATCAAAGTGTCGACGAGGCCGTGAACTGCGACAGAAGCAAAGAGTGAGCAATGTGAGGAATATGACTGTTGCTGTATTGAGCATCTGGAATACATCAAACATGTTGGATGTGTAATAAAACAGGTGAAAACGAATTAGTGACATAACAAGTAAAAGAGAAAAGTTAGGACAGTGGAGAGCGGTTCGAAAGCACGTGCTGGGAGGAGTCAAGAACGAAAGGCAAGTGTGAGACATCTGCTTTGAAACACGCAGTCTTTCTTCTCACTTCAACACGGCAAATGAAGTATCAGAACAGAACGCAAACAGAGCTGCAAAAGTGTGGGGAAACAGCCCCCGGAGCATCAGAGTGAGTGTAGTTGAGGAATTTGAAAACAGGCCATGCCGTCCGTCCCCTCTGCACTCATTACTCATTTTTTTCAGACAACTTGTGGCGCCGGAGGCGATTGGAAGTGGAAGGAATGGGAATGGATGCACAATCGGTGTTTGAGTCTTTGGAGGAGCAGCTCAGTGAATCAGTTATGGTGGGCGGGGGGCCGGGTTCCAGATGATAGGGGCGTCAAAGTGAACTGATAAGGGAGGCTCCTGTTTCAGAGAAGAATTGTGAGTCAAAAAAATAGAGTAAGGGGTGTGAGAATGTTATGGAAAAGGGGAGAGAAGAGACGAATCAAAATATGAATGCGAAAGGTTTTGGTGGGAGCGTGAGAAAATGATGAGAAGCTCCTGGATGATGACGACAGTAAAGGTTCCCACATTAGGTACGTTTAAAATAATGAGTCAGAGTCAAAAAAAGAGGTTGGGCTACTGAATAAGAACGTCCAGAATATTGAATTCATCAGGGAGGGAACTGAGCAAGAGTTATCAGTTATAGAGTAGTTGTTTTATTAGCTGAGATTTCATAACAGTCGTTATGTCGTTCTGCTCAAAAAAGGGGGAATAAAGAGAGAGGAAAAGGTAAAAAAGGAGTGGCAGCGAACATTTTCGAAATGACGAAAGACGTTTCATAACTGTTGATAACCTTATTATTACAGATAATTTCTTCACACAAGAGCCCCTTCGCATTCTTTGTTCGACTCTTTTCTTTTCTCGTCACTGACACGTTGTCGGCTTTTTTCATGGTTATGAAATTCCAGAGTTTACGATAGAATCATTTCGGAGAATCGTTCCAATGCACCGACCCGACCATACTTTGAAGCACATTTCAACGCGTTTCTCGTCAATTGATAACACGGGTGTGAAAAAAGTATGCCAAAAATGTGTGAGCATGATAGATAAAACAGAGTGTTTCAGCACTTTGATGGAAAAGAGAAAGGGTGGGAACTGGAAACAAGCGATAAAGAAGGCAGAAACACAGGAGAAAACAGGAAAAACAAGCAAGGAATTCATCCTCCGAGCAGGGCACTCGGAACTGCCAATCGGAACTGTTTTATGTCGCTTTGTCCTGTTCTCCCCGTTAGAAGCAGAAAAACAGTGGTAAACAACAGAAAACAAGGGATCAATCAGCAGATCCAACAAATTGAATTGAAGAAATTCCAAACTGTTTTCCGAGAAGAAACTGTCGGAAGGCTCTCCTCTCTATCACAGAACTATTATGCCGGTCAGACCAGCTGATTGCAGGCATGATTATCTATCACTCTTATCAAGTTCAACAGTCATCAACCTGTCAGAGCATCATGGGAAACGTGCACGTCGGAAAGACATGTTCGCTCAACTCGTAACATCCAATTTTCTGCACGGACAGCTATTTATAAGATCCCATCTGTTTTCTGTGCTCTGATACGTACTTCCATTCAATTTGAGGCACTTGTTCCAGAGTCTTCTGGATTGGAATACTTTTGAATCAAACGGCTTTGTGAAAAATCCGGGATGTAGCTTTTCCAAAAATAGCTACCTTGGATTGTGGTTTGGAAGAGTAAACAAGATGACGTCCAAAATTGTAGGCAGAAGGAAGGATTACTTGTTGCTTCCTGTCACCTAAAGTCAGAAGTGTTTTTGGGAGCTATTTCACTTTTTCAGCCTGGAGATCAAAAATAATTTAATTTCCATGAATAATTTATTCAAAACAAAAACACAGTACTGACAATTAGCAGCCAAGAAATAAATACGATTGCTGAAGGCACGAAACAAAAACGTTGTAACGCAGTTCAACGAGTAATCTGTTAGAACACCCGTTACAATTAAACAAATTGCATGGTGGTTAGAGATGTGAGTCAATGTCATCGAAAGTTTAAAGCTCGGTCTTATCGAGGTCGACGTCAGAGAGGTCAATGTCGTCTTCAGCTGGGAGGGCTCCATCCTTTCCGTCCCACTTCTCGGTCTTCTCAACCTTCGGGAATCCTTCTCCGCGGAGAGAAGAAGTACGTCCCTTTCCGTAGGAGAGATCGCGGAGGAACTCGTGGATTCCGTCCTTTCCGAAGGATCCCTTGAGCACGGCGTATTTGTTCTTGCGGAAGTTCAAGGCGGTCATGGCTGGATATCCAAAACCTCCAACCTCGAAAGCCTCCTCGAGAGCTGGCTGCGATCCTCCCTCAATCCAGATCCATCTGAAAAATTTCAATGATTACTATGTCTTGCTGATTTCTGTCTTTTACCCCCAGAGGTTCTTCTTGAACTTCTCGGATTGCTCCTTCAGCATAGCCAAGTAGTTGTTTCTGCACTCAGATTGGCAGTCAAGGATGTGTGGGAGGAAGGCGAAGATGCAGAGCTGCTTCTCCTTGCAGGCGTCCTCAACGATCTGTTGGTTGGTTCCCTCGAGCACTTCTGGGGCTGGCATGTTCTCTTGAGCGCGAGCAGAAGCCCAGTTGACAATATCAGAAGATTGACGTCCTCCATCGTAATCCTGAGCATCAGAGACATCAGATCCTGGGGCGAAGTACTTGATGGTTGGGAATCCACGGATAGCGAACTTGTTGGCGACGACGGTGTGGACGGTGGCATCGAGAGCTCCGAGACGGACCTTGCCCTTGAGTTCAGAAGCAGCAGCCTTCCATTGTGGCTCGAGGGACTTGCAATGTCCACACCATGGAGCGAAGAACTCGACAAGCCACATATCCTTGCTGTTGAGGACAAGCTCTTCAAAGTTGGCATCGGTGAGCTCGACGACCTCGTTTCCGCTTCCGCCACCTCCGCGCTTGCCAGATCCCGATCCGCTGCTGCTTCCTCCAGACGACTTTCCTCCGAGACGGGCCGACACGGCCTTCTTGGCCTCAGCGAGAAGAGAGTCGGTGATGGCCTGAGCGGTTCTCTGTCCTGTAAAAACGATCGATGACTCTTTGCGTCTCTTTTCTCTTGCGTATCTCCCCCGCACACGTTTGGTGACCCCAATAGCCAACCCGACCCAGCATCGTCTCTCTCTCACACCCTAAGACTGGTACGCACAATTAGTTGACCGTCCGTCAAGGCCGCTCTCCGTCGGATCGCTCAAACATAATATCTGAGCAAACAGTTACTAAACACACAACCAGTTGCGGTCGTGGAAAGTATTGACGTGGCGGCCCGATATACTTTGCTAACTGACCGCCCGACAGTGCACACAGAACTAGTTCGAGTACGGGACCCAAATCAGTGTTTTGTTTGCCGTGCCAGGCCGCAACGTATCTGCGAACCAACGAGGAACTTGATAAAGTGCAGCCACCATCTGAAAAGTAAAACCACTAACCGTTGAAGTCAGTTGGCTTCTTCTTGTCGGCTCCGAAGATCTTGAGGGTTGGGAATCCTTGGACGTTGTATGGGCTTCCGACGGATTGGTGCTGGGTCATGTCGACGGCTCCAACCTTGGCGATTCCCTTGAGAGCCGAAGCAGCCTTCTTGTACTCTGGGACGAGGTTCTTGCAGTGTCCGCACCATGGAGCGTAGAATTCAACGATCCAGATATCGTCGGAGTTGATCACCTTTGATTGGAAGTTGGCTTCGGTCAACTCGACGACGTCATCCTTTTTCGAGTACATTCCACACACTGATGTGATCGCTGGAAGAAAAATGATGAAAATATGAACAGAAGCAGCTATTTTTCTGAGTTTTTGCTATTTTTTGCTGGAATCTGATCCAAAAAATGAAGAAAACGTACCCAAAGTGGCGAGGAAAAGCTTGATGAGAGCCATGACGATCCAAGAATCTCACTGAATTGACTGTGAGATTGCACAGAATGGGGAGCAAATCCAAACTGAGTCTATCGGTACGTGCAGTAAGGGCGGAACGCAACGTAGTTCGTCGTGTGTGCGTAGTTGATTGGCTGACGTGTCGTACACTGGAGCGCACTTGCCCAACGCACGAATGCGGCTGCAGTGGCTGCCAGGGCTTGGAGAGAGTGAAGACCCAGAGACAGGGTAAGGCGAGAGAAAAACGGCGTGGAACATTCGGGAAACGTTTCATTCCAAATGAAGGAAATTGAACGGAAATAAGAGGAAAAAAGAAAAATTAAAAGAAAAAGAGGAAAAGAATGCACCATGACAATTACAATCAGACTAAACAACCTGTATTTGGAAAAAGGAACCGGTTTACAAAAAAGTCATCAGCTAATGAATTCAAAAAGAAATCTAGAACTTTTGCTGCGCATTCTCTTCAATTCGTCGTCCACCGGAGCCACTGGCAATAATGTTCATGATGACAATGTAAATGGCCAAAATGTGAGCAATATTGACGATGACCATGCAGATTCGATACATGGTGAAAGTGAAGCAGCGCCGCACGTTTTCTCTGCAAAAATCATCATAAAAAATCGGCAAAAAATGAAAAAAAGTTACTTTGCGTCGTGTTTTGGGTTCAGTGGGAGGCAAGGCCAGAAGAAGCGGAGTTTTGTAAACTTCACAATACCCCATGTGAGTGCAACAAGTTTGATCCATGACGAGTAGTACACGGGAGAGGCGAGAGATAGTCTTGGCTCGTTTGTGAAGAGGATGTTCATCAGTGTTGGAAGAGGCACCTGAAAACGGAAAAAGATAATTGATTTTTGAGATTTCCGCAAGTATTCTCATGTTTTTTCATGAAGTATGCCCGTTTCAGATGTCTTCTCTCGTTAAGTTTGAAACCCTTACAAATTGAGCCGTTATCAGTTATCAACATGTGCGCTTCCACTTGTTTCCCTTCCCCATCAAAATAAACTTTGATTTTCGACCACTGTGACCTGAATTCACACGAAACAGGCGCATTTTTCTGTTATATCCCGTGAGCTTTCGTTGCATTCCGTAAAGCAAGAGAAGAAACGTTTCTTTCGCTGACAGCGATCCACCACCATTCATCATCCTCGACATGCACAATGTTCCACAGCAACTTTACTTTTGGTTTTTGATTCACAGAAGTTTTTTTGGGTACGTGGTGATGACTTGGTAGTGGAGAAAGTGGAGTTGGCTTTGTTTCAGCCTCTAGAGTTCTATTCGGCGTGCCGTCAACACCAACTGAACAAACAGGTGCTTTAGGACAGAAATACTCCACAGGTGGTCATTTGCACTTTAATTTTCAGCTCCTTCCCATGTTTCCCTTCAGTTTTTGAGCATTAGACCCGGAAATATGTGAATTGGTATAGATTTGATCGTTGAACCGATGCTTCTCCATCCATGCCTCCTCCGCCATCACGGTTATCTTTCATCGCACCTGATGTGATCGGGCCGACCCACACTCTCTCCGTTTTGCCAGATCCATGTTGTTTTTAATGCCACAATATTTTGTCAACATTGTAACGCGAGCCGGCGGGTGTTTTCTGACCAAATGATCAGTGTCTATCTTTCAGTCAAACTTTCAACACCACTCCGGAACTACAAAGTGTGGGTTGAGGTCGACGGGTGAGGTGCACCGATTTTTGAGACTTTGCTTTTCTCTCAGAACATCGGGACACTTCAAGGCCAGTTAACGGAATGTTATTCAGATGTTTACCGGGTCGACTTGAGGGAACAACGACGGGAAAGAAAACAGAAAACCCCGTCGTCAGAGAGAAAAATTTCTGAGATTGATATGAGCGCGTTTTCACTTGTGAGTGTTTATGTGCGGAAAGCGGATACTTGTGGCACCCGGAGGGTCAAAACGCACCTCTTCGAGAACAAGAACCAACGATTTGGCAAGTCGTGCGTAGAATACGTTCTCTTCCTCGTACTTCAGTGTCTTGCAGACGTCGATCATCTCGAATAAGTAGACGAACAGACTGATTCCCGTGAAGAAGAAGTATCCGTATGCTGCATAGATTGCGCGTTGGCTTTGAAAGTTTCCTAGGTAGTCCGCAATTCTGAAAACACCTTCGGGTTTACGAAATTTGGAGAAAAGGAGCTGACCTGTTACAGACAAGTAGATCGGCAAGGACGTCGAGTGTGGAGGCGATTAATGTTACAACTGCAATGACTCTGACTGGTGGAGCCCATTCTAAACTATTTCTGAAAAAAAAGCAATGCTATTTTCTACAAATTGACAAAAGAAACTCACTTGGCATCGTTATCAGCCCATGCAAATCGGATTCCCATTGTGGTAAGTAGTGTGTGATCGGTTCGTGGAAGAAAAGTATCAATATGAAGAAAATGCTATTATAAACCGCAAGAAATGTTTCAGAGGGGCCCGCTCGATCGGCTCTTCTGTGTTTCTCTCGGGCACGGGAAGGATGTGTTGGATGGGTGGGCGGCGCCTTAACGAACAAGAACACAGCTGTCTCGGCAAGCCTAGGTGGATGGTTTTCGAGCGTATCCACGTCATTCTGATTGGAATTCTTTGGGTCAAGATGAAAACACGAGAAGGTTGCAAATGAGTCTTCTTCCAGCCAAATTTTGAGTCATCTTGAATCTGTAAAAGTTTTTCGTACAACTAGCTGAAATTTGAGACTCAATTTGACAGTTCTACAGGACACTCACTTGAGCTAACTTCATATTGTGTTAAAATCTACTAGTTGTTTAAGATTTTATGTTCAACGCAGCATCAGTAATAAATTCTGCAAAAAGTGCAGCAGCAACACTTGTTCGCAACATGATGATAGAGATCTGGTGCTTCTCGTTGCTTCTTATACCAACCAATCTTGACATTGATAAATGTTACGAACAAATCATAATCTAAAATTCCTGAAACCCGTTTTCTGATGCACTATGACTCATTCGTCGAAAACACTCAAAAATTTGCTCTCGACTTTTTTATCTTCACGTGGACTCCTCGACACCGATTTCGAAACTTGAGCGGTCCCATCTTTTCTCACTTCTGACATCATAGACCGACGCATTTCGAGTCGAACAGGTGACCTGCGTGCGGGGGAGCAGCTCAGCTTCCGCGGCTTCGGATCCTGCAAAAGAGGCTCCAGGTCAATAACAAATCAGATCGGCAGACTCGTTTGACTTTTCGTCTTATCGTGTTGTGATGTATGTGCGTTTTTCCACTTTCAATTATCAGCACTCGTGCTCGCTTAACAGGAGCATTTTTCACAGATGCCTTTGTCATGATTAATGTGAAAACTGGTGCACTTTACAACAATATGGCGCCGGCCGGGGTCAAAGCTCGACTGGGTAAGCGGGCTGAGAAGTAGGCCCGTAAATATGAAAACCGCCGTGTGATCCATTAGAGTTGTTTAGCGGAATAGGTGTTGGTAGTGATAAAAGTTAACGTGATGGCATAGTTGACGGAACGGAATCACTTCTACCAAGGAGCTTTTGCCAGTAAGCGGAGAGGAGACTTAGTTGCAGGTTCAATTTGACAGTCGCAGCAATCTTATTCGAGAAAGAGGACGGGAACTGTGGTTTTCTGTCAATTGACACAAAGTTATCCACTAATAATCTGCAATTTTCGCTTCTCCAACCCCTGGTCAACAAAAAGTCCCTAGCAGGTCCACAATGTTCCCTATTCATTGTAAATTCTCAATCCCATGTACTTTCAAAGTACCCATTCAATTATAATAATTGTTTTGAGTTGCACAAAGGGGGCTGGGAACCCGATAGGGCGAGCGATAGGAGCTAGACTGTTACGAAAATTCCATTGTTGCGTCTGGCTCGCGTTTTCTCTCATACTGATGGTAGTTTTCAATCTCACTGTCATACAATGTCTTCTCATAGAAAAGATTTATTCAGTCAGTCAGAAACTATTGAACCAGGGAAGAATTCTCTCCCAATTGAAAAAGAAGATGTCGATCATCCCGCCGATTAAGATTGCGAATGCGCTAGCGTCCAGTGCTGAAAATCAGAGAGCGATTTACAAAGCACGGAGTTCCACTCACTATAAACTAAATCATCTTCGACGCCAACACCGAAAGCCATCTTTGTAACTGCCGAGACGATCATAATCCAAATTGCAAGGGTTTTCGGCTCCATCTCCTAAAAAATTAGTTACGAGTTTCAAAGATTTCGAAAGGAAAAAATCAAGCCTGAACAGCAGTAGAAACAGCCAGCTAAGAAGCAAAAATTGACGCCTTGGGACGGGTACCGAATGTTTACTTTCAGAACGAGAGAAGGATAGGGAAAGGTCAAATGTCGTCTATCAGAAAATTTTGAAATTCTAATCTTATTAGTCAGTTTTGTGTCTAGAACAATGACCGGAAAGAATAATCAAAAGAAGTTTCAGTTCGAGGTAGTTTCCCTTTCGGATTCTGCCGATACAGCAATCAACAAGCAGACAACACAGTTTTCAGTATAATCAACAAGGTTTATTCATTTAACATGAATTTAGTCCGACTCCTCATCGGTGTCGTATCCGTGGCGCTTGGCTTTCGGGGTCTCGTCGCCGGCCCACTCGTTGGCGGTGACGTAACCCTCATCGAGGCGTGCAGCACGGCTGTGGAACTCCCAGTACTTGTAAATTCCGACGAGTTCCGCCCAGAACACTGGCAGGATCACTCTGCGGAAAGACCACGCACAGTTGAAGTAGAACCAGACTGAAAAAATGAGGAAAAATTGACCTGCTGAGTAATTTCTTCGACTTACGCATGGCCCAGGTCGGGATGTTGTACCCGAGGAACGCCGCCAAGTTGATGGAGAGGGCGAGAACCAATGGCGTCGCAACGACGACGTCTTCGATGTGCTCAACGATGATACACATCTGGAATAATTCAAATGAAAAGCGATTGGCGGGGTTAACAGAAAGTTGAGGAAGAAACGAGGAGAAAGAGAGTGTACGCTCGAAAATACAGGAGAGATGAACGGCGAGAGTGAAGGATGGGCGGAGAAACACTTTTGGGTTTTATGGGAGGAATAGAGAAAGAGAGAGAGACATCCAATGAAAATTTAGGAATGGCAAGGAACTATCGATCAGAGTTTTAGAGACTAAGGTCAGAAGCTGACTCATAATTCTTCAAAGACACACGATACCACTCTGTCGTTTACAACCACATAATCCCTTCTGTGCTTCTAAAATTTCTCAGGGTCATGTTGGGTTGATAGCAAGTGAGAAGGTTGTTGAACACTGATATCAGGATCTGGGAAGAGGAAAGAGGGGAAACAAAGACAAAAAACCGTCCAAAACTGTTTTCGGCAACGATACATCCGCGACGTCAAGAATTGAAAAAAGATGGGTGAGAAACGAATGGGGAGATGTTTACTTGTTATTCGGATTTAGACTGTTTTGGCCTGCCTCCAATGCCTAGCTTGCAATGAACGTGAGAAAATCAGTGATTTTCTTGTTTTCAAGAATAGTCTCGGAATAGGTTGGCAATGCGGGAATGCGACCCCCGACGATACTGTGAGTGAGCTCCACTAGCAGTCCCATTACAAACCGGACCCTGTCGGATGTTATCATCAGATTCAATCTAGAAAAAACAGGCACATTTGAATAATTGCTCGGTGCCAGTCACGTAGCGGCGTCGCATAATGAGGCTGCACTTTGAATGTGATTACTCATTCTGCCCCTCGTGATAAACAGTTCGCACAGATACCTTTGGCTGATACTGTAGAAAAGATACGAGATTTGACCAAGCATCCTTGTTCCCGAGGATTACGTTCAGCGGAACTTGCCAAAAAATGGAATTCCGCGACTCCTTTTTGAGGGAAGAAACAAGGGATCGATATTGACTCGAGAACGAAGAAATTTGGCGCGGATGGAGCGGCGCTGTCGCATAAGACAAAGAAAAACATGTTGGTTTTTTATTGATAACACGAAAAACCAACAAAAACGATTATGCTGAGAATATCAACAAATTAGTTATTCTCAACGTTCTTCTCAGCCTCCTCCTCAACTTGCTGGTTAACATTGAATGGCTGGCGAAGTCTGGCTGCAGCCCAGAAGATGATTTGAACGGCGACCACAGTGAGAAGGAAGTCTGAACCATATTTTGAGTTCACAGATAAGAAACTGATTGGTTACTTCGCCGGGAGTTGTCTGGGTCTTCGATAGAGAGCCAGCAGATGACGAGCAAAGCGTACATGGCGTACTCAATGCGGCGATCCATCTGTAATTCATACTCATTTTAAGAGGAATACCACCATGAAATAGAGCATAAAAAAAATAAGATGGTTGACAAATTTGAAACTCGTCGGAACAATTTGGATGATGCAAATATGAGAAAAACGAATATTTTTCTAGCATGTGTTTCAAAAAAACAAGACACGCTGCGATGTTTCGATTGTACCAGCTGCCGCAGTCTCGACCCGTAAGAGTGTTTTAGAGTGGCACTGCCCGGTGCTGCCCTGACCAGCCCTTTTTATGAGGGTGGCCTCTCGTGCTTGGCACGGCGACGTGTTTTTGAAAGAGAATGGGATGGGTGGGAAAATGCAAACAGAAAATGGGAGAGAATATGATTCTTATCAGTCACATTGTGCTGTCGAGATGCCGATTGTGTGGTTCCCAAAGAAGAGGTAAGTAGAATTACATTAAGCATAAAGAATAAAACACGCGCAAAGTCACAAAAGAGCTTCCATTATCAAGGAAGACTCACGAAAAAAGAAATGCAAATTTCTCTCTCAATCCTCTCTTACCAGCCGTACTATTTCTAATCATTTGCAATCCAACGCAAACAGGAAAAAGTGTTGTCTTTTGTTTCTGTTCTCCCCTCCCATCTTAAAACTAATTATTTCCCCAAAACTGACCAACTCATTTTCAGACTGATGCGTCTCACCTTCTTCTCTTTGATGATCCAGTTCTCTTCGAGAATCCTGATTGGATACTGGCTCAGCCCGGTCTTCATGTTCTACTGTTAGTTTTCGGAAGTTACAATGTCATCTGATAGATTTTTTGCAGTGCTGTCGATCATCAATGCAACAACCCCGGATGACATCGAATTCGTCATCGAGCCAGAATCGGAGAACATCCCTCCATTCCCCCAGTGAAAATTCTGTTTCCTAATTGACTTCCGTCATGAAACAATAAACATGTTGAACATTAAGCCTAATCAAGAAATGATGTACAAAAAGTCTGTCCCTCAAAAAATAGTCACGAGATAAGTACACGTTCACATAACACATTCCAAAGTACATTTTTGAATTGTGCCTGTTGACCTCGCATCACTCACATCAGCCTGTACTCTAAGGACATTCAAAACGTCTCCTCGTGTCAGGAGAGAGAAGACAAAGCTGATTTTGTTTTGGAAACATCGAACCTCTTTCATCTAACAATAAAGCCGACACTCCGCGTGACATTTTTCAAATCTTTCCGTTTTAACTTTCGCGCCAAACAGCAGGACAAACTTTGAAAAATTTCAGAATGATCAAGTTCTTCACCGGAGTTCTTGTTCAGATCTGCTTGAAAATCGTCGCGGATACTTACCACGTCAACCTCGACACCATTATGAGTGGTAAGTGGAACATATTACAAAGACATTATCATTCCGTTTTCAGTCTGGGAGGCGATCGTTGTGTTTCTGTTCTTATGGGACTTCCAGCAGTTCGTTACTGAGACTTTGCACAACTTTGCTCAAGGACAACGAGAGGAGGACGACGACGAATGATCCCAAAAAATTTTTGGTTTATTGCTCATCGAGTCAATGAACGTTATTGTTGTTAAAATACCCAACTGTTCCATTCTCCCCTATTTCATCAAGCTGACAGATGTTATTCTCCTGGCGTACAGGCGTTTAGAACACTTTTTCAATCAACAAGGTTTTTATTGTCACTTCAGAACGCAAGTTACTTAGACATGACTTGCATGGAGCGGCGGTGGCGACGGTCAGCACGTACCGCGCGCATATGGCGACGGGCGCAGTTGCGCTGGAAGACTCGACGAGCACGACGGCGAATGAGACGGTGGGGACGGACGACTTTGACTTTTGCCTTGGCCATCATCGTGAAGACGGCTCCAACAAAGAGAAAGATTGCCAGACCTGAAAATCAGGATTGAATTGAAATCATCACATTTTGGTCGAACTCACGGATGAGGATGTCCTCGAGACGCCAGACCTTGGGGATCGCCTTTGGGAGTAGCTTGTAGAGGGACACCGTCGTGAGGACAACGGCAAACCAAAACTTTGCCATACCTAGAAACATTATCTTAATAACGGATTCATAGATGGGACAGACAACAAGAAGACAGCGTTTCTTTGTTCAAAAAGGGAAAATTGTCTCAGAATTCCTAGAGAAAGGTGGAGAAAAACTGAAATGGCACTTGCAACAGTAGTTGTAGCCGGAGTTGTGAAGGGAGGTCTCGACTGAAGGATAATGAAAAATATTGAAGAGGAAAATGAGAGTAGAACTGTTTTCGACCAGAGCAATACGTGTGGAAACAAGAGTAGGGTACAGTGCCGAGGTCAGAATTGTGCAACTGGCAGGTGGCCGAACTGTGCCTCATTTTCCCATCTCTTAATGTGTTTTGTGAAGTTTGGGAACCTCGATATCTAATTTTCGATCGATAGGCAATACGTATTGTGTTTGAGAGAGCTGGATGCGTATGAAAAGTGAAGGCAACGCTCCATAGATGAATAACAAGATAATTTTTTGGCACAGTAATTCAGTCTCCGCCCGAGTTGTTATTCTCTTTGCCACCAAATCCCACTAACAGAAAGGGCGGTACCAAATAAAATATAATGGGTCGATTGATGGAACAAAAAGAACATTGGAGTATCAACAGTTTATTGGCATCAAGCATTAAATTTTAGTCGTCAACTTCGAAATTGTCGCCGTTCTCTTGTTCGTTGCGGTTGCGGCAAAGCCAAGCGAATCCTCTCTCAATTGCCCGCACTAAAATTGTCTGAAGCCACATCGCGAGGAGTGTCAGGGCGAGACTGTTGAGAACTGAAAAACAATTAGAAACTGAAACGGGACAACTATTTATGAGTTTACCCAGCTGGTATTCCGACAGGTCCAGATTTAACATACGTCCTAAGCGTTTGAGGAATTTGGCGGCGAAAACCAGGCCAAGAATCAGTTTGAAAATGGTCATTCTGAAAACTTCGGATTGTATTTCGAAATGGGCGAGTTAGCCGAGTTTAAAAGAACACGAAAAACAGTTGAACACACGTTGAGTGTGAGTGAAATGGAGGCGGGTGATACGTATCAAGGCAGAGAACCTGCGCAGACTTTTCCGTCTTTTCAGTTTTCAACAGCAAATTGTTTACGGATAAAATCACTGTTTCTCTCGTGACAGAAAGTAGAAGAATGTTTGCAGTCGAAGTTCGGATCTTCTGCCAACACAGGTCTAACATTTGAAGTTAACTCAAACAGTTTATTTAGGAAGTAAATCACTCAATTGTCAGTGAGCGCGCGGAAGATTTTGTTCACGACGGACAAGACGATGCGGACGATGACGAGGACGAGCAGATCTGGAGAAGTTGAGAATTTTTGCATTCAGCTTGATCTGTATCACTCACGATCGAATCCGTCGGCGAAGGACATCCTTCCGGTGAGCACTTCGACGACGACAACGCTGAAGGCGACGAGCATTGTGAGAGTAAACTTCATCGCGCGAACACTGCAAATTTAATAATTTTAATACAAAAGGAACAGACATACGGACAGTTATTTTTGAAAGAATGAAAAAGAAAAGAGAGGGAAGCAAGGTCAAGTTATCTTGAAATGTTTTGAAAGCTAGATAAGCAGAATGTATGAGTGGTGACCTTGACAGTTTTTATGCATGTCTGTTGTATAAACATTATCACAAGATGCGACTCGAGTCCGTCTAAGAGATTTGCGTGAAAACATGCGAGGCAGACGGTCTGTTAAACCGTAAGTTTGAGGCTCGTCTGCCAGAGGGCCAATACCATGACAAAAAAAAAGCGATGGTAGGAAATACTCAGACCAAGGAACAGATGGAAAGGGCGCAAGACGGAAGAAACGTAAACGAAACGAGACGGAAGGAACGCGGGCGAAGCAAATCAAAATCGAATCGAATGAATTTTCTGCCCGAAAATGAGCAGAAAGTTCATTCCTATCTTATACCACGACTAAATTAAACGTTTGCTGGGGCAAGGACAGAATTGATTGTTCAGAACTTGTCAAGTTTAACAGTTTATTGACCGGCAAAATTAGTCAATTCAATTGATTTCAATTTCATTGGCAAAGGCGTGACGGGCCGCGACGACCAAGTTCTTAAGGACGTCCAGCACAGTGAGGACGAGGAGAGTGGCTAGAATTGATTCGTATTTGATGCATTCTCTTGCGCCACTCACCCAACTGCAGGTTCGAAATGTTGCTGCTGTCACGGACCCAGGTGAGGCCATAAGAAGTGAAGACAATGACCAAGACGAGAGAAGTGAAAGTGGGCATTCTGAAAATTTTCCGGTAACTGGTGAATTGAAACGTATAGAATGAGCAAAAACATAAAGTTGATAACACATTTAGGACAAGATTTTCGGACACCTTCAAAACCGATAACAACCAAAATCCCCCAGATGCCCTTCATATCAGCAGCCTTTCCCGTACTTCTCGAGTGTTGTAAATCTGTGGCTATCATTAGCACGACCTTCTCTATGTGACAGGCGTTGGAAGCGTCTTCTGGTCAGCAGGCGTGATATGAAAAAAAGGAGTCATAAACGATGCAATGTTTCCCGCAACAGATGTCACACATTTGCAAATTGAAACTTCTGAAACAATGCAAAGACTTTCCTGGGGTTTGTTCAAAAACAAACAAATAGAAACCATGATAACTTTTCACAAAGAAAAACTGCTAGTGACCACGAGAAAAAGAAAAACGCGATCTGACGGAAAAAAACAATATTTGATGGGAACTGTGTACATGGGTGACGAAACCTTTTTTAACATTGCAGGATTTGCGGCAGACCGGCAAAAGAAAGATTCGATGGAGAACCTTGCAGTGTGGGCTAGCAGACAGAAAGTTGTTTCGAAACCGCGTTACCATTGTTTTGACGCTTAGGACACCGTTTATATGCAGTGTGTGCCGGTCTTCCAACGGCATAAAAATGTAACACGTTGACATGGGAACAAGACAACTGTTTCTATGGTTCTACAGTTTTATTGGAAGAAAACGTATCAATTTTTTTGGGTGTTGGCCTTGGTTTCATTGGCGAGATCAGGCATAATCTCATCGTCGAACTACCCGAGCACGATGACGAACTCGTTTTCCTCAATTTCACGGCGATCCTCCTCTTCGATTTGTCGGTACAACCAGTCCATGACATGCATGAAGAACACGACTGAAAAATTAATAATACTGAAGTTTTCAGAGTGATCGAGTGTGCTTACTTGTTTCCATAAGCAGTTGGGAACTCGGTTCGATAGGCGTGAAGAGGGTGTAGACAATGACGATGACCGTACAGACAAGATGAGGGTCGGTTATATCCATTCTGAAACGGAGGAGTTATTAGAATTACAGAATTACAAACAAATTGTGATGAAAATCTTGGAATGGTAGAGCGAGATGCGAAAACCGACGAAAAATGTTTTGAGAAGGCGAGTGCGGAAAATATGAGTATCTCACATCAATTTGCAAATAGGAAGGACAGTACCACCGGAGACATTGTTCGTTGCGGAGGACCAAACTGTCTAGACTCGCTTAATTTTGGAAAAAAATCGTGCCGTAATCATTTGGCTGCGTACATTTTCCTAAAGGCGCAGCTGTTGTCGGTATTTCACAATACTGTTGTATCTTTTTTGTTTTGGTTTATCGAATTCTATGTCACTGCTTGTGAATGGTTTTGACAGGGGGATGTGGAGGGAAAGACGGGGTAGAGAAGAAACACCAGGTTCTTAAATTTGTTCGTTCTAACAGTAATAAAATGTTTATTAGGGAAACCAAGAATTAGTCAGTCTGCGTCGAAGCATCCGCGACTTCCACCATTGAGATCACCATACACGGTCCAGGGAACGGTGCACTGACAACTTCATCTGCATCGGCTTGGATAACGTTGAACAGCTGGTAGACCGCGTAGACAGTGGTAGCGCACATGACGACTGAAAAAAAGTCAATTCATCTTATGTTTCTATAAAAACAAGCTTACCTATCTCTGCAGCGTTTGAAACCGGGCTGATGATGGTTCGGACCATGGCAAGCGCAGCAGCAAAGAGGATGAGCTTGATTTTGAAAGCCATCTCTGAAACGCAGAAAGTAATGAGTGTTGGAGAACTTTGAGTGCTGCAATTTTTGTGAATTGGATGACATTAGAAAACATAGAAACTGAGCGCGTGATAAGTCACAACGAATGTTAGAAAGGTCAACTTGTAAGAAGGAGGAGCTTTGAATGTGAACATTATCCTGCGGATAACAGAAGTCTGTCTGGCGGGTGAAGGTGATGCGTTCCATCTTTCAAAGGGACCGTCGTCGGTTTTCGGTGACGATACTTCTCTCACGTCATTCACAGATACTGCAAGGACTCATTCTGTTTCTCCAGCTCGTTTTTAAGTAATGTTTTTGTTGAGCAAATAACTTTATTACTGGAAAGCAAAGTATTTATTCGGAATCGGAACCGGTATCTTCTTCGGATGGTTTCTCTTGTTTTTTCAATTCTCTTCTTTCGAAATACTCAAACCCCCCTTCGACTGCAAGGGAGACGACGAGGAAGGCACCTATTATATACCCTCCGTCTGAATGTATTATATTACTTTGCAATCATTCTAATTTGAAAAACTCACAATAACAGGCGGTCTTAAAATCGATCTCGCCCACATAGTAATACAGGCCAAGGAAGTTGAATGCGGCTGGGACGACGAAGAAGATTCTCATAAACCAGCGGTGGCGGGCGCTGTAGTTGGCGCCGGTGACATTGGGGACCATCGCTGAAAGAGAAATGTTAAACGGAAAGAAAATCAACAAATGAAGGGTATCAACATGAAAGAAAAGGAAATGTGGGGTGGTTAATTTCTGAAAAAAGCAAATCAAGTCGAAAAGTAACCAAAAAAAAGGAGAAGAAGGAGAAAACCGTCAGGTAGAAAGGCAACCTGTCCATTCTTTAATAATTTGAGAACATTTTTCTTATCGCAAACTGTAGAATCAACCCCTCTCTTTCTCTCTTGCACTCATTTTTCGTGTTATCACTAACTCCGTTTTTTGTTCGATAGGGAAAGTATATAAGGGAAGGGAGGGTGGAAAGAATGACCTTTTATGCGGTTGTGATGGAAGCAATCATATCAAAGTCTGTATTTGGTGGGAGGAACTGATAAAACAATTCAATGAAAAGAAAGTTTGGTTTAACTCAACAACATTTGAAGGAAGATCAATTTCTGAATAAGTTCATCACTGCATCGTAAGTGTTCATCCACTGCTCGATGAAGATGTACAACATGATATCCATGAGTGGCTGAAGAAAATAGTCCACCAGGTAGAAGGAGACAAAGAACGAGCCTGAAAAAATTGATATTTGAAATTATCAAACCCTTCTGTTAACTCACAAAAGTCTACAAGAATGGCTCCTAACAGAAACAACTTGTTAATGGTAACAAGTCCGAGGAGATGCATGAGAAACAATGTCGACAACATTGATTCCCGAATTCAAAAAATATGGACTCCAGAGAAAACGAAAGCTTTCAAAATGAAAATGAATTTGTTACGAAAAACGTTGCCATGAGTCGGTGAATGTTTAAAGGGGGTTAATGGGGAGATGCCGAGCGGAATATGAGAGAACCGACCATTGAGACAAAAACTGAGACACACACACTCACATACAGGCTGCGTGGGAAAGTCGAGAGATGGTGCATTCTTTTTAAAAAGGATTACATAGTTCGAAACTGAACGCCGAAATCAGAGAAACAGTCTTTTGGAAAAATCCGTCCCGTAACGACTAGACAACCTAATAACTGAGGTGATAGCAAGTAATGAAATGAGCGAAGAGAGGACTGAAC